>WBNO01029143.1:735827-807636 GCA_013400575.1 Peucedramus taeniatus
CGGTGGGGTGGGCAGCGCTCCCCCGCGGGACACCCGGGGGGGCGGACGGGCTCGCTTGGAGCGGCGCGGGGTGGGCGCAGGCAGCCCGGGGCGAGCGGGAGGCGAAGGCAGTGGGCGGGTGCGTTTGCCTTCGCGGTGGTTTCTGCACCCAGAAACTGTTCAGAACCAACTTCAAGCAGTTCAGATAGCTGGCGTAAATGAAATTCAATGAAAGAAAGTATTTCCGCACTGTTAAAGGTCTGTTCCCGCGAACCTCTAGTGTGGGAAAGATGTGGTCTGTTTCCAGGAGACTGACTGGGGCAGCTGTTCTGAAGCGTTTTGGAGTTTCGTGTTTATTTCATACGTAACCAAATGAAGCCGTGTTGTCATTATCAAATACGATATTATCTTGTCAAGTTTAGAACTGAGCTGTAAAAAGTGATTTGGGCTGACGATAACTGGATAATCAAACCTTCAGTTGAATATTTGTTGATTTAGAGATCTCTGAAGGCAGCTAACTTGTGCAGGGACAGTAAGCAAATAGAGTTTCCTTATGCTGCTTCTGTAACCACCTTTGTTCATTTTTCAAGGTAAATGCTAGGGAAATGACAAATTTAATTTAAGATTACTAAGGTCCTCTGCTGCAAATGACTTATCAACATGTCTGGTTGCTGGGTGATTGTTCGAAGACTGCCAGTTAGGCTTTGAAAACAGATTTTTAAATGAAGTCCATTGCATTCATTATGATAATGCAGGAAATGCGTGGCTCACGAGGTTGGTTTTATGGAAGGAACAAGTGTACTTTAATCCTGATTTTATTATTTCTTGTGTGGTGGTTTGCTGTGAGACTGAGGACGTAGGAGTAACAGATATCTGTACTGTGAAGCGCATGATCAGCAATCTGAACTTCGAAAGCAAAGAGTAAAATCTGTGTGGCAAAGCAGCAAGTTTGTGATCTGAATGTGTGGTGGGTGACAGTGTTGAATTATTTAAGTTCTCAGTTTCTGCCATTAACCAGCCATCTAAATGTGCAAGTTTCTTAGCTTATGTCTAGCTTTTGAAACAGGATACAACATGACCATGTTTGTGAAGGGGTTAAAACAGCTTATGGCCAAAAATTAACACATAACTTCAGATCAAGAGATTTTTACTTTCAGTTTAGTTACAAATATTCCCATCAGCCCTTTTCTTTGCACGTGGGTGTCCATGAATATGTCTTGGCTGCATAATGGTTGGAGCCATTAGCGAAATAGTAGAAGCCACAGACAACATTTTATTCTCATTCATGTTGCTCGTGAAAGTGTCGGTTTCTGGAAAATCAAAGTAGAAGCTGTCCTACGTTATATATTGTTTGTGGGTTGAGAGGTATGCAGGTATTTTTAATTTTGTTTTTTTAAAATAAGTTCTGCTTTTGGGTATGTGAGATAATTGTCATTGGCAAAAGCAGAGAAGACAGTCAAAGCTTGTGACTGTAAAGAGAAAGATCTAAGCTTGTGGGTAACGGAGAAGAAATGTTTTCCTCTTTGTGTCCACATAATGCAGGGCTGTGGGAAGATATGCCTAATGAAGATGATTATTGCTGTGGCTTTCCATAAATCCACTTGTAATGGAGGCTTTGTACAGTTACTTCTGAATCTGTACATTTAAAAACTGCAAATAGCGATAATGGAGTTGGCTAATAGCAGACTGTCAAGTAAGTGCAATCCTTGTGATAATGTTCAGCCATAGATCTCCATTTAAGCATTACTTTTAAGCAGAAAATGTTTCTTGTAGGTCATAGTATATGCAGTTGGGAGGAAAAAAAACCCTGAGTTGTTGCTGCCTGTTGTTGAATCTTAACCAGGTGACTCTAATTGGCCAAAGGGGGTGCTTTTTCTCTCCAGCTTTTTATCAGATAGCAGGAGATGTACAGTTCGGTAGATCCATTTGATGTGAATTTAGATAGTGGAAAGGAATACTAATAATAACCAACTTAAAAAGACTGAAGAAGTTTACCTGAACAGTAAACCTGTGGCTGTGTGCAAATTAAAACAAGGACTTGTGCCTGTTGAGGAATTGCAAACTTTCCTGTGAAGTGTTGGAGTGAGCTGGATGCCACCACATGGTAGTCTGAGTCTGAGCTGGTCTTGTTAGTGATATTAATCAGAACAAATCTTTCTGTTTCAGTGGTTATTTAGTGCTTCTTAGAAACCACGGTTGAGAGTTAAATTACTCATGTCTGTTTTGCAACTTAAAAGGTGAAGGTAAGACAGTAGGGAAAATTTTTAATGTATCTTGCCCGAGTACAGAAGGATGTGAAATCATCTGTTATTTTCAAGTAAAGCACTTGTAGTAGCTACTGGCTGTTTTATATAGTGTTCTGAATGAATGCAGTTTTAACTTACATAGCTAAGAAACAGCTTTTGAAGGAAACTGACAGGAGACTTGCTTATGTTTATGTTTGGAGTAATTCAGTGAGAAATATTTGTGATGCTCTCCATCATTGCTTGCCCTCCTTTAAAAGCAATGCTTTGAATTTCATCTTTCATACAGTACGTGAGGGTTCCTTCTGTGGATTTACTTCTGCTCAAAATCTGACCATAAAAGTAAGCGTTGTTTCTACAGATCTTAGTGCAGTGTTCAAACCCAAAATATATGCTTCCTTTCCAGTAAAAACTTGTAATTACATGGAGTGGTAGCGAACTGGAAAGTATTGCAAAACGTATGTAAGAATACTGTCGTACAAACTCTAAAACTGACGAATGACTCACTGCGCCAGTGCTATATCAAATTCTATCTATACACAAGGTTTAAATGACAAGTTTACTTTAGGCAGGGAATATGCAATTTTCTTGTACTCTTTCTTCATCTAATGTCAAGTGAGCTTAATGAAATGGTGCATGTGGGCATACAGGAGGTACCAGTTGTAGAGCTTTAATGAGCAAGGGGAACAAGCACTGCTTGGCTCTATTTGTGAAGGTGATAGATATAACTACTCTTACATTAAAATGAAGTTTATGGTACTAATGCTTATTTTGAGACGTATATTTCTTTTAATGTACCTCATCGTCATTTATTTATGTGCATTTACTAACGTTGGTTCTATTTTTGTTTTCTATGGGAGAGAGTACTTGGCTTTTTAGCAGTATACATATTCATCTTTACATATTCGTATTAGTTGAATTTTTTAACTGGCAGTTTGGTAGCATTTTTGTGAACATAAAATTCAGGTCACTGCCAAAATGAAAATGTTATAATGGTCAGCATGGGGAAGAGGGACCATGATTGTAGGTTAAAGAGGAAAAGGCCACTTTCCACTGCAACAACACAGGTTTTATTCATGCCTTTGACACTGTCGTTATGAGAAGCTTCACAGAGCTTTGGAGAGCCCCCTAAAAAGCCAGAACACGTTAACAGGTGGTAACATCCTGTACTTGAGAAGCCTGTGTGAGCTGGGAAAAGGACAGGGAAGAGTGAAGTGTAGGTATCAGGGCTGTGTGCTGCTGTACTGGCTGTCACACGTGTATGTGTGTGTGTTACCTGTGGATTCTGGGGTGCCTGATGAAACGGGTGGGGAATCCCAGCCTGCAAAGCTAAGGAACCCAGTCATCACTCAACACTAGGAGGAAGAGAAACCCAGTATTGACTTGGCCCTAGATAGAAGACTTTAAGCTATTCACAATCTCTTCTTGTAATTTCTAATTTAGCCATTCTGCCACAAAGCCTCTCCCTTCTGCTCTCTGTTAATCATCCTCTTTCTGGGCAGTGGGGAAAACGCCTTGGTCTTCGCCTTACGTTGATCATGAGAGCTTTGTGACCAGTGCCTGCAAGTGTTTGCTGTCTGTAGGAAGGTCGAAGTCTCCTGGGACTGTGGAAGGAGGCCAAGTAGGGGAAGCTGGAGCACTTGCTATTTAATGTCAGTGTGCACACAATGTTTATACACCTGTGCCTCAGCAGAAAAAAAAGGGTGAAACAGGTCTTGCTACTTCAAGGACTCTATTATCTAAGAACTTTATTCTAAAGATCGGAAGTACAGAGATAAGTTAGGGTTTTTGGAACAGAGGATGGAAGCAATGTTTATAAAAGGCCTGGTTGAGATGAAAATTGACAAAAGTATCTACTTATATCTGGGCACTGGGCACTCGGAGGAAGCTCTGTTTGGATGCTTTAATCAAGTGCAATCCACTGTGTAGCTGAAATAGAGCAATAGCATTAATCTTGGAAGGAATAGCATGGTCCCATTCTTATTCTTGTCCTTTAGCAGGCATAGAAGCTTCCAGTTTACAACCTGTCCAAAAGACATTTATTTCTTGGCACAGAATTTCAGCTGCAGCTGGCAAGTAGGTAAGTACTTTCTTCCAGCGTTACTGAGAAAGAGGAATTATTTAGGTTGGCACAAGAAGTTTATAGTTTGGAGTTGTCACATGAAATTGAATGGAGGAAAAACATGAAGGCTGTGCATGTGGCATTGTTCTTTCAAAAGCAGTGCTAGAATTGGTCATCACTCGAAACCAAACAAAGCATGCATGTGCTTGACCATGGTGAGGAATTATCTATTGGCTTCATAGGCCTCTCTCTTTTTTTCCCCCCCCCTCCTGCAAGTGCTGTGTTAAACACTGAATTGCATGTGTGTATACAAAGAATAACATCTGTTCTATTTTATGAGATCCACAGAGCAGGATTGCTTTTCTACCCCTCCTGTGTACGGATTCTTCTCTCATGTGTCATCCTTGCTGCTGAAGGCAGCCAGGCACTTGAGCTTTGCAATATCTTTTCTCTCTGTATGAGCAGGAAGTTATTCATGGGATGGTACTTGATTCTTTTGTTAGATTTCCTCACAAAATTAGATCTTACAGTGTTTTGGAAAAGTCATCATTTTTCTAGAGAGTTTTCTGAGTAGGTAAAGAAGTGGGATGATCTGCATCTGTTTTTCTGGAGGAGCATTGGTAATTATTATATCAGTGAGTTAGATTTTCATCTCCCTAGATCTATTTTGATAGGATGGTTAATGGGGAAGACAAATTAGATCTGAGAAGTATGAAAAATGCTAGTCAAGTGTTTAGATTTTAGGCTGCATATTTAAAAAACAAATTTGCCTGGCAAATACTGTGCTTCTGATCTTTTGTCTTGAATAACCATAGAAGTGGCAAAGGAGCCTTTTGGACACTGTGAGTTCAGAACGTGTTGAGGTGTTACATACTTCAAAGATGTGAGATGGGGGCAAAGGAGAAAAAAGTGACCTTGTTTTTAGACAGAGTTGTTTCCTTTTTACAAACAATTGTTTTCTTCATATGCAAAGGAGTTACGTTTGTTTATATCTCAAATAACATTTGTTTCACCAAATTTGATCAAAGGTTTAGTTGTTGCAGAATCAATAATAATTCTGTTACCTTAAGGAAAAATCTGTAATTTATGAATGTACTGTCCATTGTATTTTAACTACCTGTACTACAAAATTTGCAAGATTACACAAATTGACTTGAAGATGCACGGAAAATCCAATAATACATTTATCATGTCAAAATTCAGTGAAATATGAAACGTAATTATAATAAACAAAGAAAATTGGTCTCTTAAACCTATGAACTAGAAGGTGTGGAAATAATTTTGTAATATATATTCTCAGTGGTTTTGTTGAGACTACTTTGGCACCACCAAAATTCCTTTACAGTCTGTGTATGCTAACGCCTGTGTTATGTGGTAAAAAAAGTACTCTTAAACTTCTATTTAACCCCAGGATGAAGCATGTATTTTTGAACATGAATTTTAGATATTGAATGTCTCCTTGCTATAGCCTTGTTTCTGAGTAGCTTCCCATTAATAAAATGCTGATTTGAAAAGTTACACTTGGGCACACAAGTATTTCAGCAGATTTTATGGTGTTACTGCTTCAATTCTGCATCTTAACACAGAGGTAGGATTATAAACTTTTGCAGGAAAGTTTTTTCTCCTTTAGTATACTTGTGAGATGGGAGTCTGGCTAGCAACTCTAGTTGGGTTTGTGTTTTTTCTGGATTCTACTATGTCTTTGGATCCTGTAAAACTAAACTTTATGCTTTTGGTTAACGTAATGCACTCATTTGAGTTATGTTCTCTTTTGGTTTGAAAAAGGAAAAAAATACTTTAGAATAGGCCTTGAATTTGCCTAATTTCCTGGGGTCCATCCCATTGCAGAGAGCTCAGTTGAACAGATCAGTAAGTGCTGGATCCTACTACATTCAGCCAGGTCAAGAGAGGGAGAGCTTGCAGAAGCCTGTAGCATGGCCATGATTTCAGCAGCTGGTTTTGGGTGCTGTCTTTGTTACTTGCAGCTGGATTTTGGATGAGACTGAAGCAGATGTGGGCTCTCGTTGCCCCCTCGCTGGTGCTGTCCTTAGCATGGAGGTGTTTCCACCTTGCTTTGCTTTGTCTTCTGTGCTGTTGATTTCCCTGGCTGGCCAGGTGTTTGGGTGTTTGTTGGTAGCCAGGGACACCTCTCACGTGTGCCCTGGAGAAATCCACTGAAGGTGCAGGGTGTGCACCACCACGACAGAACCCCAGCAGCTCTCTGGGAGCAGGCTGATGCTGCTGGTAACTGTGCTTGGCTCCTACCATGGCTCTTACCTGAAGCAGCTTCTTTATAAACAAGATAATAATAAAGTGTGCTGCTACGACTTACCTCCATGCCAGTCTCTTTCTTATGCCTGTGGAAGAAATAAGGAGCATAATTAATTATAAAAAGGAAGAGTTCTGAAGTGTTGCATGGCAGCCGGCTGTTACGCTCTTCCAGTGATCCCCCATCCTGCTGTCAGCACGCTCCGCGTCCTTTAGGACACAGCAGTGTTTTGCTGAAGACTGATCAAAGGCTTCTTCATTGGCCAGAACCATCAAGGTAGATGGGCAGACGTTTGTTTTAAAATGAGTTGCACAGAGTTGCTGGGATCAGCGACTTGACTGCAGTGACGAAAAACATCTTCAGCACGCTAGAAACCGTGAATTGTGTTTTGTTTGCTTAGATCTTTGCGTGTTCAGAGCAGGCACCGTGAGTTGCACAGTGTTAAAGAACACATTACACAGCAGTTACATTGCTGGAAAGCATTTGTAAATGTAAGCTTGAATTAAAGAGATGTATTTTTTTCCCCCATTAAACTTTGAAGAGTTGAGCTTTGAAGACCAGTGAATTTTTGATGCTCTTAAATGTTGTCTACAAGGAGCAGGTGAAGGATCTCCTGACCTTCTGTTTAGCCTTTTTTTTGTTTTCTCCCGTGTTTTTCATTGAGCTGATACTTTTGTGTTGGTTTTAGATGCAGCAAGAAATGCAGACATTCTGACTTTGGTATTTGAGTGATAGGATGGGCTGACATAACTGTGTAGGTTATAAGTGGAATATAAGCTCTGGAATATCGGCTTTCTTAGTATCTGAAGGGAGTTATCAGGCTCTTGAATTTTTGTTGCACAGTGTAATTAAAATAAACACTATAATGTTAATCATTTATGTATTTTTGCCTGTAGGTAAAGTTTAAAATTGGAATTAGCTATACTTCGGTGGAAGTGGATTTTTTTGATGGTAGTGTTTTTTGCTTGTTTGGGTTTTTTTTTTTTAAATTATTATTATAATGTTGCCTGTTTAGAGTCTAGTGATATTTCAGTGAGTGTATAAAAATATTGCCAGGCCGATTTGTTTATATTTTATTGTATATTGTAGTAACGATGTAATTATTGCTTTTAACAGAAACGCCTGACTTGAGTGTTTAATTCTGTCAGGCTCAAGCAGTCGCTGATGAGGTGATAAATGATAGGTTATGTGTAGAAGTGGATTTGCAATTATTTGCTGCTTTTGGAAAAAAAAAGATGCTTTGTTTCTGTCCAATGACTAATGTAGAAAATCAAAGTGGTGCACCAGATGTTTTCTTCTTATGACTGTGGTGGAGGGTCTTTTTTCATAGAGGAGGGTTTTGGCTGAGTTTGTCTCTTGATTTTTGAAGTTTCTCCTGCTTGTTAATGCGGCACTCTTCTACTCTGGACTTCTCTATGGACAGGCTTTATGGAAAAGCTCCTTTCCCAGCCATTCATGCCTGTCTCAGCTCCCTGTCCATCAAGAGGTGGAGTGGCAATGACATTTTTACAGCACGGGCTGATCACTTCCTTTCATTTGTTTTTATTTCATAGAATTCAAACAAGAATAAGTGTTTTGCTTTATTTGTTGATGTCTGATTAGGAATTAGTGGAAGAAACTGAATTGTGGGTGTGATTAACGGTAGTTTTTGTTTCTGGTGTATGAAAGGAGTCATTGTCTGAGGCTTTTCCTCCATCGTGCTCTGCCTAATCCTGCTGAAATCACACTAACAACGGCAGTGCTCGAGGCTCCTCGTCTTGTTTTCCTTCCTACTTAATCATACAGCTGGAAAAATTCCCTCTTTCAAGGGATGGTTGCTTCTCGTGCTGAATCTGCCATCGTGTCATAGGGGCCTTGCTGTTAAGGAGGGCATTGGTTTGAGGGGCCTGGGGAGGGGAAGGTCATTAATCTGAAATGTGAAAACTGATCTAATTTGTGCTACATTTAGGTTTTTTACATATGGGCTTGATGGTTTTGTTAATGCTGGCTATCACCTACCTCTTTGCAGCTGTGGCTGAAGGAGGTGAGCTGCCTCATTCCAGCTTTCAGTTCCTCCCACCTTTCTGTTAGATCAACTTTCTTTACTTGCTGTGTAGTGTTTCTGCAGGGAGGAACTTTAAAATTCCTCATTATATGCTTTCAAAAGAAATTTTAAAAGTTGAAGGTTTGTAGAAATGACATTTCTAAAGTACATATTAAGTACACATAACAGACATGACTGTTACTCTGTCAGGAAAAACCCAGAAGAAACACAATACCCCGCCCCATGAACAGCCTTTCTTTGCCTCTGAATCAGGTTGTCATTCCAAGGTCTTAGAGTGATTTAAAAATATAAAAAAACTCCCCTGAGGAATCTATTAAAAATTATTTGGTTCACTGAACATTCAGTGCACGTTCAGTCTTGGAATCCATTACATGCCCATAGAAAGACTTTAAACATCCTCTTTGACAAAGTTGGTCTGAGTTGTGTCCCTTTGGCAGGTGGGTGTGAGGGAATTTCATTGCTTTATTTTCAAAATAGAAGTGTGTGGAATTAATATTGATTTTTATTATAGCTGCTTGCTAGTGCCACTGTATCCAGAGGTCACATGTCAGCTATGCTTTTGTAGTGACAGCTTTCCCTCTTCCTTTAGTTGAAGTCTGTAGTTGTGGAGCTCTGGAAATAATTGGGAAATGCTGGGGTTTTTTTTCCCTTTGAATTCAATTTGTAAAGCTTTATTACCTAAAATTAAATTCTTATCAGGTTGAAATGGTGCATAAATTCTTGTTGAATGGAGACAAATGCTATTAGAAATCAGTGAAACTAAGCTGTATTTTAATCCTAGGTTTATTTTCATTTCCATTGTCATACAATGAAAATACTTTGCATCTACTTTGTCCATCTGTATTGGTGCTTTTTTGTTCTGATGAGTTTTAATGGTTAAGTCTGGGAGGCACATGTGTTAGAGTCCCACTTGCAGTTGTGTGCTGTGACATGGGTTAGATTTCCAGGTACCTAGTGTAGGTGTTGTCAGTTCCCATCAGCATGTGCTGCTTTTGTGTGCTGAAGAGAGTTGTCATATTATTCAGCAAAACTGCTTATTTTTTTTTAAGAACTTTTCCACATTTTCAGCTCATGATGGAGAGCTCTCGTGTCTCTCTGTTAGGTTTTATGTGCAGATATTCACAGTAGCTCACAGCTTGGTAGTTTTTCAGAGTCTAAAGTCAGGTAAGGACTTAAAGAAAACACAAATAATGGGCAATCCCTCCGGATATGTAAGTTTATTTGATTAACCCATCTGACCTGCAGCATTGGAGAGCAGTTAAATATTTGGACAGTCAGCAGTCCTGTTAGTCATGTTTCATTAGGTGACGGCCTCCTCCATTTGGAGGCTGCTCTGTTTTGCTGGGTTGCCAAGTCTTGTGAGATCTTGAAAGGGAGCCATGTGTGGGGGCACGGCAGCTGCTTTTGGGGCTGCTGCTGGACCAGGCTGCCAGGAGGAGCTGGGATGTGTGTCACTGCAACAGCATCATCTGCAGTGGGATGGGAATCAGGGGCAAGGGAAAAAATTGTTAATTGCACATTGAAAACTCCATAAAGGTTAGCCGGTAGATAAAGTTACCAACCTAGGCAGAAATAGCAGTGCTGCCCTGAGAAGTGTAAAAGACTTGTCAAAACCCAATCTAATCTCCTGCATTAACTGTATATTGTAATAATGGATAAATGAATTTCCAGCAAGCTGAGATAGTCCAATTTTAATAACTTCTCAAAAAATCAAAGGGGAGTATTGTGCTGGAAGAGGCATATCACGGTTATCCAAATTTCTTTCCATGGAACTGTTTCTAATTTTGTGTGAGTGTACACTAATGGTTTAAAAACTCATTTGTCTCCTTGTCAGCAGCTTGACCGGTATTTTAATACAAAGGATGTGTTATTATCTTGAACTGGTCTTGTTTTTCAATGTATGTAGCAGCCAGCTGGAAAATTGTTTGACTTTTTAACTGCTGTGGTTTTGATGCAGTGTCTAATGTAAGAAAGTAAAATTTCTTTAAAATCAGTGACGCTTTTAATGGTTGTGTTTCCATTTAGATTCAAGGGGTTGTGAGCAGATATTTAAGCTGAAGCACTCAGTCTTCCCCTTTTTCTAAAGATCTGTTAATTAGAGCTAAGTAAAATTCCTGTACTTAAAATTTGAGGAAAGTAAGTAGGAAACAACTGCTGCATTTTAACTCAGCATTTCTGGATGGATTGCTGAAGGTGTTCTGATAAAAATATGTCTAGTAAGTTTTATGGGAGAAAAACCTAGTACAAAAAACCCAAACAAACCCCCTTGGGATTCAAATGTGGTTTTAAAAATTACGATAGTGCCTTTTTGTCTGTTCTAGCAAGAAAAGAGTATGATTACAGTGTGTTTTCATTATAAAGGTTTTGTGAGTGACTAGACGGGATTCAGCTCTGAATTCCTGACTTTGGAGTGTCCAAATTGCGCATAATTAACTTAAAAGTCAGATTTCTGGAGACTCAAATGTTTCGCAGGGAAATTAATGAGAAATGTAGTGCAATGTACTGCTCTTTTCAGTATGATTTTCTCACCTGAAATTACTGAGTTATAAATATTTTAAATGGAAAATGGTTCTGAAATAAGCTATGAACAAGTATTCTCCTGTATTTTTGGTCTCAAAGTGAAAAATGCTTTGATTAATAGAGCCACTGCATTAGTTTTTATGGTAGTTTGCTGTGACACAAATGTAGTTTCTAGGTGTGCTTAAAAGATGTAAGTTTGGCAAAGTTTCTGCCCTGTCTTTTCACCTAGTTGCTTTAGGAGTTTGCATATAATCTTGTTAATTAAATTGTTTTCACATGATTGCCAAAGCATCTCAGAATGGGTAAAAAGTGCTCTTTATGGGCCAAAGCGTTCGTGGTTTGGTATCAGCTGTGTGGAGGATGTTGGGTTCTGCTGTTAGAGGGGGGCAGCGCCCGCCTGGGGCAATGCAGTTGTCTGAGCCATCTGAAAGGAAAGCAGAATTGTTTGGCATGGTGTGAAATAACTTGCAGAGCTCAGTTTTGCAGTGCAGTTTTTTGTGTGCATTGGCATGAGTAACAAATTTGTTTGCAGTGTGGCTTTCTCCACTAATGGTGTGATGGGGTTTGTGCTCTTGCCTTGGTCGGAGGGGATGGCACCAGGCGTTGGTCAGGTTGTCACTGCCTTCTGACGCTGCTCAGAAGGGTTGGCTGGTTCTTGCCAGCTATGGATAAGTGGAAATGAATGACTTCACAGGAGGCCTAAGGGTAAAGCAAGTGTCACTGTGAAGGTAACTCCAGGAGACTGATCCAGGCCCACCACAGGGCTCAGTTTTCTGAGCTCTGGCCGTGACCTTGGATGTGCGTGGGTGAACTGTGAGAGCTACTGATAAGTTATAGAAATCCTGGGTGGATGTGTGGCCTCTCACTTTGTTTAATAGTGGATTTTTTTTCTTTTTTGAGGAGGGACAGAGATGCAGCTGAGAGTTCCCAGCTACAACGCTTTTCAGTTCCTTATTTGAAAGTGTTTTAAACAAGGGACATCAGAAGCTGAGATACAAAGCAACCTTTTGAAGTTAAAAGTGGGTCTGCATGAAAATGAACTGCTTGTCTGTGAAAAGAGTCAAGTGTGAAAGGATAGGATGGTTTCACTAAATGAATTTGATAGTCTGAATAAGTGTGGTGAGGCAGAGAGGAGAATCTGGAAAGGTCAGGACTGAGCATGTGACTCTAGATGAGGCAGTGGAAAGACATGAAAGGAATTGTGTGGAAATGCCTTGGTTTACTTTTTTTTTTACTCAGAAGTGATTTATTTATTTTGGTGAAGGTGGTTATAGAAAGGGAACTTTTGAAGCTTGCTGTAGAGAAGCAGGGAATCTGATTCCTTTGGGATCTTGTACCTTTTTCATTCAGCCATTGTGTGATTTCAAATAACTAGCAGATCAAAGCCTAAAGGAACTCCTTGTTACATGTGCAGTCCCATTTGTAGGATTTCTGTCCTGCATGCTTACTGCAGTTGAGTGCTTCAGCAGCTTTTTGTCCCAAGTAGGTTTCTTATTATTGCTGTCTTGTTTTCAGTGATTCACGTAACTTAGAGATTTTAGCGAAGAGAATTTATGACAAGTTTTCTAGGTTCCTGATATTGCTTAAAATAAAGGATGAGATATCTGCATTTGATATAAATAAATGTGAAATTATTTGCACTGATGACAGGAAACTGTCTGAACTTCCTGTACAAAATTATGGACTCCAGGTTAACTGTCACTGCTCATGGAGTCTTGAGACCCTCAGTGCTTCTGTCAAGTCATCAGCTCTGTGCTTAGGAGTGATTAAGAGAGCATATCAAGTCCTAAGAAATGCTATGAAAAAAAAGAGTAAGATACAGAACATTAATATGCCTTGTCTAAATCTGTGGTTTGTCCATGCATTAGATAGTATTTCATTTCCCTTTCATATTAAAATATTGGGCAGCTAGAGGAACTGCAAGGGAAAATGACATGAGTTGTTAGAGACCTGGAATGGCTTCTGTGTGACAGATGTTCAGTGTGACTGGGAAAAGTATGGTTGAGGAATGATGTCACAGAGGTCCATGAAATTGTGACTCACTTGAAGAGAGTTTGGCTATTTCAACTGCTTCATTCAGTGTGTAAGAGCCAGGAAAAAGTCAGACAAACTTTGAAGAAGTCAAGTTCATCCTGGGAGGAGGAAGTCATTCTTCATGCACGTAGAACATTCTGCACGTTCTTCGGGCAGTATGTCTGGAGAGCTCCTGGAGAAAGTCTTCTGGAGACTACCTGGTGGACAAATGAAAGTCTAAGAAAATCTCTTCCACTGAAAGTATTGAAGGCCACAGATGTGCTTGTGGGGAAGTGCAGATGTGCTCATCCTGTTCTTGCTCTTCTAAGCGCTGTGCTTAGAGGGTGTGGGAGACAGGGTACTGGGCTAACAGGGCTTGTGGTGTGACTCAGCATGTCTTTATGTTTGTGTCCTGTGCTTTGCCATGAACTCCATGAACTTTGTGTCCTCAGTTTGCTTAACACAGGGCAAGCCCTCTGCAGTAAAGCCTTTACTGTGGAACTTTTTTTCTTGGGCAATAGCAATAAATAGTTAAGCTACAGCTGGCAAAAGCTGAACACAAGAAGGAGGAGTTGCTACTTTCCCATTCGTTCTCCCAATTGCCGTGGCTTACTTTATGCTATTTTGGTGTCGGTGCCATTTCACTGAAGCAGCAAAAAATTAACTTCTGGGGAAGGGGAAAAGCTTAATAGCTTTCTGCTGGTTAGTGGATTAAAGCAGTTCAGAGGTGCAGTAAATGCTGGAGGAGGGGGGACTGTACAGCCCCAGAGAAGGCAGCAAGATATTTTCCTTTTTACCATTAGTAAGCCATGAAATAATTTGGATGTGGCACAGCCCACCCATCTCCCAGATGCAGAGTCTTCCCATGGTTATGCTGACTTTGGTGATTTTTAAGCTAACTTGTGGAAGGCTACAGCCCAGTAACACTAAACTATCAAATTCTGTTGCAGCCCTTCAATTTTTCAGCAAGCTTAAGCAGATCACAAATGGTGCTTGAGTAGGGCTCCATGCCAGTATGGATGACGGCAGCAGTGCCCGAACAGGCATGAGCAGTCCTTTCTGCAGAGGTAGTAACCTCCCTTGCAGAACCAGACTGGTGCTGATGGAAGGGTGGATCTGCCTCCCACAGTGTGGTGGCAACTGCATCGCTTTTTCCTCTCCAGAACACGTAAAAAGGGTCATTACCTGTCCCTGGAACTTTGAGGTACTCTGGAGAGAAGAGAGCCTACCAAAGTGTGCAGCTGGGCAGAAGTTATTTACTCACTTTTGCACTGAGGCAGTTTTCCAAAAGTGTCTTAAAAAAGGGAAGGTGGTGGGAATCTGGAGCAGAGCTTCTTCCTTAGTGTCTGCAAGTGACAGTGTGGAGATGTTGCATGCCCAGGGAATAACACAAAGCTAGTTTTTCTGCTTCTGTGAAAGTGGATTGTTTTCTGTCCAGTTGGAAGGAGTGCTTTTGTGTACAAAATGCTGATTGCAAATGTGCCCACTTGTTTTAAAAACAGATGGATCATGCCTTATGTGTCATCCTTTTGACATCAGAACCCGCCCCCCCCCCCCCCCCCCCCCCACAAAAAAAAAAAAAAAAAAAAAGGCTGTGATCTTCAGGATCTTTTATTTCATTGGTTAAGTATCAAAAAAAGGCTGCTATCCAAAATGAGAGATCTGCTGAAGGGAGTTACCTTGTGAATGTCATAGACACCTAGGAGCAGTAACGATGTAGGATAAAGATTTGTGTTTGAATTCTTCTAAGAGAACTAACAGTTGAGACTGATGAAAAAAATGTATTTACTTTTTAAAAATATATTACAATATTAATAACTTCCCACTATTCTGCAAATATCTTCATCTTTCTAGTTAGATTGTTCTACATTACTTATTCTAAAAGAGATTTGCTCTACTGCTTCTATCTAGTGCTACATGTCAAAATAATTTTTCTTTCATGGACAGGCCAGCAAAATGTCATGTAGACTTTTTTTTCCATTATCATTTCGGCACAGGCAGGTCAGCAGCACTTTATACAGGACTAGAAAATTTCCCTGCTTTTGCAAGGCTGTGTAAATAGGCATATCTGTGGCCTACTTTTCAACACTTCTGTAGTGTTTAGATTCTCACAAACTTAGATTTTGTATTTTTTAGAAAGCTCTACAATTCATTTTAAAGCAGTGCTAATTGAGTGTGTCTAACTAGCTGAAGATCATTAATAGCTTCTCAATTCAGTACAGTTATGCAGTAAAACTCCTTCTGGGGTGATGCTATTAAATAATTCACTTATTTTCCTCGACTTTTTTTCTGGTGGCCTAGCTTTTAAAATCTTTGCTGAAATGTTGCTTGAAATCTTAATATAATTTCTTCTTTAAAGGTTAATTTCATTAGTGCGTAGTTCATGGAGGAAAAGGCTCTATTATGGGAGAAACATAACTTTAACGATGGATTGTGAAAGCATCCATATGAATATAGGCAGGAGTGGTGGTAGATAATATCTATAGAAAAGTAGCCCATTTTGTTTAGCTTTTGGAGGGTATGTGTTAGGATTGTGGATATTAAGGTAGGTAAAATAGGCTACATAAATGGAAAGGCATTTAGAGTGGTGGAAAATAAAAACATCTTGATGCACATATTTTTGAATTATTTTGATCATAGTCACAAAAGCTTTCAAATTTTACACTGTTTAGTGAAGGGAGTGGGATGTACTGTGACTCTGACAACCATTTCTTTTGAGGGGAAATGGCTCCCTAAATTTCTCCCACAGCCACTTTTTTGTAGGCAATATGGCCTGGAGTCATGGCGTTCTTAGTCACCAGTTTTGGGTCCTCAACTTGATTTTAGCCTGAGATTCTTACTGGATTGTTTCATCATTTAGGGAACTGGTGTGTGTTGAGTGATTTGCAATACAGTAACTTCTTCCACATTGCCTGCTAGACCTCTTTATTTTACTCCTTGGTGCACTGCCAGAAATAATAATTAAATCCAAGCCTTTAACAGCATTTTATTAAGGGCAGATTTGAACAGAGATCTGATGAGATCTTTGTTCTTTTAGGATCATTGTGTTTTTTGGATGTTGTCCAAACATGTTTAACGGTCTTCATTCCCGTTTTTCCTGGGTGCAAGGAAGAAAGTGCCATTTCCTTGAGCTTGGTGACAGTTTGCCTGGCGGTGGTTATCGGCCTGCCAGGAATCTTATGTGGGTCTGTGCTCTCTCCATTGTCCTCAGTTCCCACTGGGTATGGTTAAAGGAACTCTCCTGTTCCTGCTGGTGGGGCGTGACTTTCCTCATGCTGTGTCTCTGAAGCATGGTGCTCTGGTGACATGGAGATTTTAGGCTCAGGCAGCAAGCTCCTCAGCTGTGAGCCTGGGAGAGGTCAGCACCTACTGGGGAGGCAGTCTTTTTTTACAGATCAGTGTCCCAAGCCTCTTTCCCCTTGAAGCCTGACTTTCATTGGAACAGGGCAATCAACCTGTTCTCATTTGTGCACCTTGTTCTTCAGGGCAGAAGCTGTCTGGGGTCTCAGGAGGGCTTTGCTTGACCAGGCAACCAGACCCCATGGGTGAACCTCAAGGCTGGCTGTCCTGGTGCACAGAGCTCTGGTACCTTGGGTTGACAGTCCCATTCTCACGGGTTCTTCACCAGGTTTGCTTTTTTCCTTGCTCCAGGAAGTTGCAGCTGTAGTGCTTGACATGGGATTTCACAGCTGCCACTTTCCACCTGTATTGCTCAGTCCTGACTGTTTGTAGCTGCCAATGATTTGCTGCAAAGAGTGCTGTGGAAAGTGAAACATTACCCAGTTGTATATTTCTTTATTTTAGCTTGGAAAACAGCATCTGAGTTATTCATAATACGTTGCAAAATATTTATAGTGCTTGAAATGCTTATAAATGTGTTGCAGACAACAATATAAGCATTGTCTTAAGCCATGTGAAGCATTTTAATTTATACGAAACTGCTCCCAGTATAAGTTTTTGATCTTATCAATACAGAAGATTGATTGAACTACACTGAGTCAATGTTACTAATTTTTAAAGTAATAAAATTATTACTTGATATACCTCCAAATTTGCCAAAATGCTTCTGTTGAAACAGAAGTTCTTCAGATCTCAAACTCCAGTAAAATTCTCTAAGTAAATAATAAAGCAGTAATTGAATTTTATGTAGGAACTTTGCAACAGGAATTAAGAGTTATTGGGAAGGTGGACAGTGATCATCTGTGTCTGGGAAGATTTCACATAAAGAGAAGCTGAACTCTTGGATCAAAAAAAAGACAAATCAGAAGGGGCATAAAAAGTCTTGGATGTAATAAATTATTTAGGGAATCTAGGTCAGCAGACTGTTCTTGAGTTGTCAGATAGATAAAAAGGAAATCTGAAACACTTTGAGATTGGTCAATTCAAGATGGGTGAGATGAAAATCCTTCTTGTGATGTGTTCAGGAAGACCGTAGCAGGCACTTATATGGCAAGTCATTTTTTGAAGTTCAGAAGGTTAGATATTTATACAGCTGCTGGGATGTGCCATAACATTTAAAGGCTATACTTGACTTTCTTTTGTTTGAGCAGTCCCTGTTAAAACACCAGGATGAAGCTTAAACTGAAATGAACTTCTGTTGGAGGTTCCTGCATCTTCCCCCAAGCCCTGTCATGCCTCAGTAACAGGTTGGTGTTGGCTGGGTGGGCTTCAAGGTAGATCCTGCCTTGCTTGTAGCATCCTCTGAGGCTGGACATCTTGTGCACCTCTGTGAGATCAGCAAAGTGCACTTTGTAGACTGCTGTGTAAGTAAAAATGAGTTGGAGGACATAACCTTCCTGTGGGAAATGGACAGATTGTGTTGACTATTTGATTGGCTTTTTATCTGTAGGTATAGCTGTAATGGATTTTAATATTTAGATTGATATTAGTATCTGCTGTGATTTCTGCTGAGTTGGTGCAGAGATTACCACTGACTTCTGTGGACATAGGTCAGTTCCCTTAAAACTAATCATATATCCTGTGTTACCTTATTTGATGGTTTCATACCATTGAACCCAAGTATGTTAAATGGTAAGCAGAAATCTTGTGTATAGTTAATGCAGAAGGAACTACCCAATTACCATGATCCCAAAAGTCTGCCCAAAATCTTGCCCAGACAGTATTTTTAGCAGTCTCTGTCCCTAAAGCAGGTCACATACCTATGTGTTCTTTTTAGCTACAGGTTACTACTAAAATTTACTTTGTTTTGGGAACACTTCATTCATTTCTCAGAACTGGGGCAATTGCTGAAGGTCATCTCAGAGGAAAAAACTGTTTCTAAACCTTGAAGTTTAACCTTGGGAAATGTGATGGCAAAAACTCAGTGTGCCAGGCAGAACTGAGGTTGCAGTTACCCTGACAGAAACTGTCAGAGCAAGTGGTGACTGAATAGAAAGGACAGAAGAAAACACAGGACTTGAAATCCTGTGGTTGATGCATTGTTATGTCCATCTTGAAAACCCATGTGTCAGTTAATTAGTGTCCTTTGTCCTCAAATGACAAAATGGAGTTTTACAGATTTAACTTACCTACAGCTATTGAAAAGTTTGATGAAAAAAAATTGCCATTTTTGTGATTGCAGAGCAACAAATTGGTCTTTAAATGGGTACATTGCTGGGGAGAATACGTATTTCTTTAAAATATTTTGTCTGATCCACAGTTCAAAATAGTATATTTAGAACTAGCATCCAAAAAATTCTCAGTGAAAATTGGAATATTTCTGGCAACGTTGCCACCCTTATGTTCATTCCTCATCTCTCTGTGCAGAAGTAACCTGAAAACCATTTTGTATTTGAGAAAAGCACCAGCTATAAGATCACTGGACTGCAGCACTGTCTATGCCAAACCGATGGCACAACCTCTGTGTTGCAATAGGAGTGTTCAATAAACATCGCTTGGCAAAGTTGTTTAAAAGTTGTAGTGTTTGTTAGTTCTAAAATCTCAGTGTTAAATGCACTTGCAGTGTTCTCTGAATAATGCATGCTCCTGAAGTGATCTGTGCTGTACATGGCTGGGCTAGTCAAGTACTGTGAAAAGGAGTGGGAAAACAAAGCAGATGCTGCAACTCAGCTTTTAGTTACATTGCATTTTTCTTTAAAACACTTGACTGAAGTTTGTATGCTGCAGCAGTGAAAGAAAACCAGAGCTCTTGCCCTACAAAGTTTGCAGGGCAAGAGGTAGTCAAAGTCTTGTGACGTGCCTGTACTAAATGCTAGGGCGGTATTTTTCTCTTTTGACCAGTTGTTTGGCATTCATGTTTATTGATATATATCACCGTTCAAGGAAAATATGTGGATTTTCTGTGGAGAGGGCTGATCCTTGACACTGTGGGAGGAATGGAGTTTTGTGCCTGTTTTTTTTTCAGCCTCTATTCCAGTGGTGAGGGACGTGCAGTACCACTACACTCCTGTTGCTTTGCTTTTTTTAAGGAAAGCTAGAAATACATGATGTGTTAAGATAAAGCAGTTGGCATAAAAAGAAAAAAAAAGTCAGATTTTAATACTGTGTATGTGTTTGCTGCTCATGTCTTCTGCAAACAAAAGGAGGTTTACCTTCCTCTTCCTCGATATTGTTATGTTACGAAAGTTGTGCTTAGAAGAAAACAAATATTTACCTAATCATATGCTGAGAAATTAATGACCTTCAGCCAACTTGAGAGCTGCCTGGACTGACTGTCTGGCTCAGTACTGAGTTGCTTTGCACTACCTATGTATTCTAACGTGTCCAGGTCTGTGCAGAGGTGTTTGCAGAACAAGCTCATGGTATTTTCTGTGGGAGACCCTTAAGCACATCTTCAGCTTTCTGCTGCTAATCTCATTTGTGGGAGTGAACTCTTCTTAAGTGGTCGTTTAAGTCTCTCTTATGAATCTGCTTGTAATATTGGGGCTTTAGGAAGGCTGTTTAGAAGAAAGCTTTCAGACACTAAACCCTGTTTTCCTTTTTAAACATGTCCTTGTACTACCACATACTAGTCTAAATAAGGCTTGTCTTATCCCAGTGGTATTTGCATTTATTTTATTACTGCAGACTTGTCTGATTATATTGCTTGCTACCCAGAGTGGGCATATTTAGCTGTTGCATCCCTTTTGCTTGATGTGGCTTTTTTTTTTTTTTTTTNTTTTTTTTTGCATGTGCAGCCAAGGTTTCATTAATCTTTCTTGCTACCAGATCACACTGCAAACCTTGTAAGAATTTCTTGGCTTCTCAGTTTGTCACTCCCACTGAATATTTCTTTCAGATTATTTTCCTGTTGGATGTCTTCGCTGCACTTACCCAAGGAGAACCTTATTTTTAATTGCCTGCTTCTCAACTTTCTCTGTCCTCGCTGGGGCTTGCAGCTCCTAAATTTAGTATCATCCACAGATTTCAAGAACACACTTTTTACTCCTGTTCTGCATGATTAACTAAGATTTTTAGGAGAATGTGTTATAAAGTTCTTTGCATCCTTGAGAGATGCTTTCGAAGTTTTGGTATATGATTTTCATTTTCTTTTCAAGTTTGTTTTTTTTTTTTTTGTACAATGTTCTGTCCACATCAAAATTGGTTTCTTAAATAATTTTGAAGCTGTATAATATGCTACAGTCAAGTGGTTTACTGACATCCAAGCATATTTTTTCCACTCTGTGCTTGCTATGAACTACAATTTTCTATAAAAGTGATGGGCTGCATCAGATTTTGCACATATTCTATAAGCCCCATTTCTCATTTTGGTCGAGAGAAGATAATAATCTTTGAGGAGTCTCAGGGGCTTGGTTCCTCCTATCTTAATAAAACTATTATTTTTGGAGAAGTCAAATTTGCTTCCTTATATGATAATTTCCTTGTTTTTCTTCTGTGAAGTTGAGGTCTAAATATGTTTTTCATCTATAGATACTCCATAAAGGAATTAGTGTTTATATCTACTAAGCTTCTTTGCTAATTTGTCTTCAATGGCTCAACTCTGTAGTATCATTTATTCCAAGGAGTGGCTCTGATATGTATGTCTACATTTCCTAAGGCGTTTATTTGTAATTATTAATGCCCATTTATAATGGCTATCAATTGGTACTTTACTGAGGTAATACAGATAAAAGCACGGAATTGCAGTAGTGGGTATTGCCAGGAGTGCTTGCTGCGAAGAGCTGTCTGTCATAATTTCGATTTCTCTGTTTTTTTTGTGTGTTTCTCACTGAAGATGTCTAAAATTTTGAGTTTTTGTGGTACTGCTCATATTTGTCGCAGCTAAGTATCTGTGTGTCGGTATATATATAAAAATGTTTTATAAATTCATAATTGCATTCTAATTGTTTAGCCTTTCTTTTATTTTCCCTTTTAGGTTTTAAAAGGTGGTCAGTGTGGCCAGCTACTTGGGTTTTAATACCTCCTCCTTCATCATTTATTAATGGCCCAGACTATCCTTGTAATGGCCACAAAGCATTAGCTTGTTTGGGGTTTTATGCTGTGCTTATCTTTCCCTGCAGGCGGTAACTGGCTTTCTAATTCTTGTTAGGGTGTGCTCCCCCTCTCTTACTGAGACACAAATCTGGTCTACCTGTGAGGTGGAACCCATATTGATCACATTTTGTTTCTTGTATCCTTGTATTTGAGAAGGACTGGACTTCCTGTACTTACAGGTTACTTTGTAGATATCATGAGGTTGTATTAGAATTTAGAATGTGATTTCTAAATTTTTTCTTCCCCCTTTCACACTCTTAATCCTTTCTTCAGCCAGACCTTATTCTGATTTTAATGCCACATGGCTTTTGTTCCTCAAATGAAACTCTAGGACTCTAAACTCTAGGTGTGATGAACACCTTAAAGGGTAGTTCCCAGTTCACCTGGTGCCAAATCTGTATAATTATTTACCACTAAAACTTGTATTTTCTTGCATCACCATAACTTGCTGTTGTTGGCAGGGAGCTGGTTCAGGACAGTTTCCCTTCTTAGGAGCTCTCTCATAGGTCTGTTTGCTGTGCTTTGTGGGCTGTTGCTGCCTAATTTGTGAGTATGTGTTTTAAGCAACAAGAAGCCAGTCTAATGGAAGCCCTTCTGGGTGAGTGGTTGTGCTGTGGGTGTTCAGTTGTTTGGGCCAGGAATGTTTTGTCATCTGCCTTCACCCAGGCCAGAAGCCTGTGATGAACATTGGTACTCTTGCTCTTTTCTTCTCCCTACTGTTCATGCCTTGCTTTCTCTCTCGCATTCTTTCCTTAAACCAACCACCTTCTGTGTCTACAGTTTTTATTCCTTTGTAGTTGGAGGGAAGTGCTTCATCTTGTCTTTTGTAGCCCAGATTTCTTTTGATAGCTAAGTGCTGTAGTCTTGCTTAGTCATAATATATTTCATTGCAGTTCTCGTTTGTATCAACTCTCTGTTCTCCTGCTTTCTGGGTTACTACCTTTTATTGGATACATGTGTTGGCTTATTTTTTTTTTCTGCTTGTGTTTTTATGGTTGAAACTGATATTTTTTTTTCTTTCCTGCCTTAATATATAGTCTCATAGTCTCTGATGGTAGCTTTCTATTTTGTAGACTCTCCCAGAAAATGTAATTGCAAGGTTTATTCCCATCTTTATATTAAATAAGATACTTAATACAGCCAGACAAAATTCTAATCCCTGTGGCAATGTACTGAACATATTTGTCGGTGTGTAGCATAGCTAACTATTTTAGTCCTTCAGCCATTCTTCAAACCACATCATGGACTTGGTAGTTACAGTCATGCTGCTTTGGAGCTATGTTTTGGGGAGGAGATCCTTTCCCTTTGTCCCTACCTATTTTAAGGAGTACTTCATATGGTGATACACACTTGTGCATGACAGTGAACATACAGGTTCAAAATTTTCTTGCTTTGTGGGGTTTCTGTGTATGTGTGCGTGAAGTGCAGAGCTTGGTAGTCTAGAGTTAAAAACTTCTGGTTTCTTTGGGCCAGCATGCATCCCTCAGGCATTTTCTGGCTGACCTTATATACTAAAAATGACTGGGAGCATTCTGCTGTTCGTAGTTAACCTCTTTTGGTGGTTGGTTTTCCTTTTAAGAAAAAACACTATGCAGTTATGAAAATAAAAGAGTGGCAAAAGAAAGGGTTGTGATAAATAGGAGTACGCTGTATTGCTTCTGCTGTCTGAGGATACACAAAGTGCAGTGGCACTGACCTGCTGTGCCCAGGGGCAGCTTGGAACCTGAACTTCTGTTTTTTAAGAAGAAATCAAAACTATCAATTTTAATTCCATAAGAGAGAAGAAAGGAAATTTACAGTTAAATGCAATGGACCTCAGACTAATTTTGTGTGGAAAATTGTGCCTTGCATTAAGGCCTGTAAATATAAATTATTTTTTCCAGGCACTTTCTTTTTACTTCCAGTACTTAAAAAACAAAAATCAAATTGCTGAACTTAGGAAGGTATTTGTATACCACCTGGATTTGGAGTTAGTAGAAATGTTAAATCAGCTGTAGCTCACTCTACATCTGCAGACAAAACAGCATTGCCCTGGTTTACATAGTGAATTCCATTTGTGGCCTCGTTCATATACAGTTAAGCAATGAAAGATTTATTTTTCTTGTACAAGATGGAAAGTTCATTTTTTATTGTATATGAATAGCATATTCTTGAAAGATGATGAGACTGTTTTGACGTGTGGTGGATAGATCTGTGCTAAATCCATCAGGTTTAAGCTGCAGAAAAATATGTACAGATAAACCTTGTCCATTTCATTTGAACCCTTTGAAACACTTTAATCTTTTAAGGGTCACTGTTGCATACTTTTTAGCTCAGTTTCCGTCCAAATTCAACTGGAACAAGACGAAAGAAAAATGATCAGTATGTAAGAAAGGGAAATAATGCTTGGTGTCAGATGTAGAACTAAAATTGAAAAGTGTGTGTGAATACACACATACATGTACACACACTCAAACAGGCAATACAATTTATGTGGATACTTTATGATATAACTACTTGTTTGAAGTCTGGAGCATAGTTTTAGAAGCAAATTAATGTTCACTGGTATCTAGTGATCAATAAACCTCATTTCTCTAGAAAATAGCTGGAAAACACAAAAGCAGACAAAATTACAAACTGTTTCTGTAAATTGTGGGAAGGAAATGAATTCTGTTACTCTTTCAAAAACCCAAACATATATATATTGTTAAAGTGAATGGTAGTAAATATTGAGTGATAATTTTTTAGTAGGTGTTTGAGATACAAAGTCTGGTCAAAAGGTGAAGAACAGATCAGGTGAGATACCAAAAATTAGGATTATGTTTTATGTCTTATCATTCATAAATGTGTTCTCCATCCTTTGCTTTTAGATAAACTGTGTATTTCAGCAGTGATGGTAAGGATTTCTGTCTTGAAAGGATTTATCCAGTTTACAGTTGGCAGCTTGCATAGTCATACAGCCCAGGTAGGAGAGGTGGTTTAGGCACGGCAGAAAATCTGGCTGTGAAGCCTGGTTTGTAAGGGAGATTTTGATATGGAAGCAAGCTACATTGCCTGCAAACATTTAGCTCTCTGCTTGAATGAAGATGCATATAATGTATGCAGGACCATACCATGTGGGCTTTTCAGAGAGAAGCTCCAAGCATTGATTCCATTATGTTTACTGGGGGGTTGTGGGCTGGGTGCTATCTGGAGAAGTTCACAGAAGGACAGTATTTGGAAATGTTGCTTTGGTTTTAATTAACCAGGGCTTTCCCCTGGACTACAGCTGTTGTTTAGGTGCATTGAGAAGGGCTTTCCTGCAGTCATCAGTCCGTGTTGTCAAGTTTTGCAAAAACCGGAGCTTCAGCTCTCTGGGCTGTGTGTTTGTGCTGGTGGAGCAGATGCTGAAGCGTGGCTGAAGCACGGCGTGGGGGGCAATGAGGCTGCAGGCCCTGGCCCTGCACACTGCTCAGAGCCTGCAAAAACCTGGTGGGTGTGTGTTGCTGGGGGTTACACACACGCTGGCGTGTGGCTGACACGCCTGTTACGGGACAGGACGTTTGAAAGATGGGTGACTCTGAGCCACGTCAGCGAGTCCAGGGTTTGAGAACTGAGCTTTAGGAAAATGGTAAGGACACTACAAACACTGTCTGGTCTAGACGGCTCATCTCTGTTAAAATACATGCCATGTTAATTTTTGTATGAATTTTTGTAGCATAGCCAGTTGCCTATATCCATGTGCCCAGTAACACTGTGAATGAAAATCACCTACCTGGCAAGTTATGTAGTGATATTTAAAGGAAAGTGGCACAGTTTCTGGAGTTTGAAATGTTGTATGTTTTTCTTACACTTGTTAATGTGCAGCTTGTGGTTTGGGTCCCTCTTGAACCTGGAGCCTACACTGAGATGCTTCTTCCTTCCTCATATTGCTGGCCACCATGTTGCATCGGTGAAGGAGAGAAAACACCTGACAAAGGAAGGCATGTTTCAATTTTACCTTAGTTTTGTGGTCTGTAACCTTCATCTGTTCTGTGATTGTAGAGATCTGGGGACAAGGAATTCTTGGGGAGAGTAAATCTTTTCTTTTTCTAAGCTGGAAAAAAAATATATAGTTTTGAGGTTTTTTTTCCGGTCTAATAACTTGGAAGGATTAACTTTGCACTCTAATAAATAAAACAGCCAAGCAGATTTTGTCCAAACGTTTCTTCACCAGACTTAAATCCTAATCCTGGACTAAAATCTCACAGGCTTGTAGTAAAATTGTTCCAGACTAAAACTTGGCAAAGTAAAAGATCTCTGAAAGCAGGGTTCACAATGGAAATGCTGATGCAAGCATAACTGGAGCATTGCAAACGCGACGCCATAAGAACAGCTTTGCATATTGCTCATGAATAGCTCAGAGGTAAAAGGATTAACACTTCTTAATGCTGCTTTGAATCTGCTAGACTTTTTGCTTGCTGGACTCAACACAGATATTCTGTAGTGTATGTAGGCTCCATATATTTTCCTTTTATTCTGATCCCTTTATTCCCCCCTAGCTGAGAGTCCTTTATTGCTGCAAACAGAAGCCTTTGTTACCTCGAATTTCCTGCATCACCTATCAGGATCTGTCAGGAGACAGAAATTAATACCAGAAATAACAATTTGAGCTCAGTGTGTAGCTATTTAATTTGCAGACTAAAGGAACTTCTGCATGTTCTGTATTCAAAGAGGAGGAGGAATGGGACTGTTGGTGAAGAAGAGGAGGGTCTGTAAAATAGCATCCATGCTCCAGTGAGGATGTAGTTCTGGGGGTAAAAAGCTCTGTAGAAAAAATTCCTGAAAATGAAATGCCTTTTATTTTGATGTTGTCACTGAATTTGTGCCTGCAGACGTTTTGGTTTCTTTTTGCTTATAGCTAAAGCATTCTGAAGTGAGCATGTGTTTGTGTACACTCTGTAAATGTTGGTAGGTTTACAGGCTTTTCTCTTGGAAGATTTTCATCATGTAAAAGTTAATGGTGCCTCCTCAGCCCATTTCTTTAGATATGGTTACCTGTTCCTGTGAAAATGAGAGCTGAGAAAATCTTGTTGATGGTCAGTTAAATCAGTTTGGGGTGTTGTGTGTGTGTGTATTTATGTGAGCACACACATGCACGCATATGCATAGATATATAAATATCTTACTGCGGTTGCCATAGTCACATTCTTGCTGGGCTTTATACCAGCAAGTGTGCAGGGAGGTGTCAACAAAACATGATGTGTTTTAAATATAATCTGAAACACCATCCAGCAGCAAATCAGATGTTTATTAAAGGTCCCTTTCCTCCACCAAGCGTTCACTTAATTTGCCTTCTCACAGAAGGGAACAAACTTGAAATACTTCAGTGTTTAAGCAAATAATATTTTATAAAAATGGTAATATGCATGTTTAAAGATAAAATACAAGGGCGATGGCTGGTGGTTATTTACAGCAGGCATGGCCCTCAGACAGCAATGGTAAGAGAAGTGAGTATACAGTAACTGTTAATCCACTTGACAACTGATAAGAATGGAAATTATGCTGGCAAGAAAATAGAGGTCTTGCACAAACATGACATTATTTTCTTTGGCTTCTTTTTTTAAAATGAAATTAAGATAAGTGTTTATATAAATCAAAATAATTTGAAATACATACCAAAAAACCCTGTAGCCATGATTGCTATAATTCATGTTGTTGGTACTCCTAGCTGTTATGGAACTTGAGTCTTGGTCATTTATTGTGGGTGGGTGTCAGAGATTTTGATGTTAGTGCATTTAAGCGTGCTATGGTACATGCTGTGTGTGGTGCTGTATATGTTAAAACTAAGAACATCATGGTAGTCTCTAATTTCTTTGGCTTTGAAAATTGCTAAGTAAAAGAATAAGCAAGAAATATACATAGTTAAAATTCACAGTGGAAAGGAGGATCCTTTAAGGAAGATTTGAGCTGGTCTGGATGATTATTAAAGTTGCTGGTTAATATTTTTAATATAACTTCTGAAGCAGCTTTTATCAAAAGATCTAGGTGCATATTACAGACTAGTTTAGACTCATAATATCCTTGTGGTGAGCTGGGCAAGTATTTTCAAGAAACTGATGTCCAGAGATGGTTGCCATGCTTGCCTGTGCTAATTTGGAAAGCTGGGTCTTGTTTATGCTTGAAGTGAATGCAGATTAAGGTAGGATGTAAGCACAGTAGTCATTTCTGATTAATTAAATGTGCAGAAATTCTTTCTCTGAAACAAGAGTGTCTTGTTTCTGGTTAGCATATCCTCTTTGAAATGGCACTCATTAGAGAAAACTGCCCACTCGTGGCTTTAATAAAGAGCTGTTGTGTGAGCAGGAAGGTCTTGGTTACTGAAGCTGGGCAAAGAGAATGTGGGGTTTCTTGCTCTTGGTCCTTTGACCTGTCTGCTGGACAGGCTGGTCCAACAACTGGTCAGACGGTCTCAGGGGATCAGTGGCCACAAGTCACTGGAACGGAGGCTTACCAGTTACTCTCAGCATTGGTCCGGTGATGTGTCCCAAGCCTGGGAGGTGTGGTGCCCCACTGCTGTTGCATGAGCAAGGCGTTAACAAAATCCAAGGGACTCCATTTTGTGTGGGATGACATCAAGTGTTGCAACGGAGAAAAGCCTGTATTTTGTAGTTGCCCTAGTGGAACCCTACTGCAACTCTACACATAATCCATTTTCTGAAAACCGAGGGGACTTCCCAGCTGTTTTCTGTCCCTCAGTATTGTCCTGGGCTAGTGAGATCATCTGAAATTTGAGTTAATATTGCTGTTTGTTAGGAAGTTATTTTCCTTGTCTCACTTGTTTCTGGGTGGAATTTCACAGCCCTGAAACAGCCCCTTCTGATGCATTAAAAGATGTGCAGTTGTTGCTTTCCCATGAAGGTGTTGTACAGAGTCCTTGTCTGTCCAGGTGTCCATGCAGGTGCTTAGATACAGCAGCAATACAGGCTCCTATAAGAGATGTGTAGTTATTGATGGGTTTTTATCCTTAATAAATTCCTGTGGAAATAAGATCATAAAAGCCCCACTTCTTACATGCAGAAACAGGAAATCTGGTATATTAAGTAACTTGACATTGAGTTTTCAGCTGAGCTGAGAATAAAACCAAGGTATCTTAAGTCACTGCCTGTTACTAGGTATGGTATCTTGTACTAATTGATGTAAAACTTGCTGGTGTAGATATATCCATTTTGGAGGGTTTTTTGGCCTTATTTGGAAGAGATCTGATTTAAAACGGGGGAGACTATGGTTAATTTGCAGAAAATTGGATGGTTTGAATGAGCATATAAAGGTCCTTCCTTAAATGTGTCTGTAGCCACTGCGTGGAGCGGGAGAACATCCTCTGTGCATGGTTGGTTGATGAGGTGTATTAACAGGTGTATCTGTTCAAAAAAATGCCAAATCACAAACAAAAATAGCCTAACCCAAAACTTCTTCCTCTCCTTTAAGTATTTTCTTGCATTAAGTTTTGCTGGCACATCTGCTAATTTGAGTGTGATGTCAGTCTGTCATGTGGGACATTCGCAAGAACCTCCATTGACATAAAATTAAGTTAAAGGAGGCTCTCACAGTGGTTTCCTGGGACAGTCTGAAGTAGTGAGGTGTAACACACAACTGTTGCTTGGGATGTAACCTGAGACCATCCCTATGGCAGCAGAAAGAAAATGGAAATAAAAAAGGGAGAGCAATGGGCTATTTGCATGTCCAAAGATAGGCAGATAAAACACTTGGAGATTAGTACAATATAAATTACTACTTCCTTGGTTTCCTGAACCCTGTGAGTGACAGTTCAAATCTGTCTCTGGTGAAATAGCCCTAAGACTTCTGGAAATGAGGGATCTGGGGAAAAAAAGCAAGATGAGTGATTACACAGGATCCCACCATTCTTCTGGTCAAGTGTCTGATGTTTCCTAGAGCAAAGCAAGAATTGAAACAAGCATGGGCCCTGCTAGCTTGCTGTCTCTCGCCTCTGCAGGTTTGGCTTCTTTGGCATTTAGGATTACAATGTGGTAATATGGTGCTTGTGCCAGGCAAAAGCAGACCCTCTGCCCATCTCATGAGCAACATGAGGAGCAGCATTGAGTGTCAGTTACCATGGGTTGGACATGGTGGCCCTAAATTATAGTGGTGTCGATTGTCATGGGAGCTGATTGACCTGAAATGTTTTACTTCAGTCTCTTGACTGTCTGTATAATGGGAAGAATAAAACTGATATATTGCATTTTAATGTTAAGAATTTTCAGGAAACATTCTGTAAGTGTAAAGCAATTCATAATTCATTAGGGATAAGCGAGTGCCTTGCTTCTGTGTTCTGAAGTGGGCATTGCTTGTTCATGCTGTGATCTGTTTGCTTGTAGTCTTTAGTGCTTGTTTGATCACTTAAGCAGCTCATGACAGCACCCTTACAATACAGGAGCAAAGGCCAGTTTGAGGACCCCTTGTGTAATATAGAAGATTACAACTAGGAAATACTACATAATGTTTTGTCCTTACAAAATCCTGCAAAAATATTTCCAATGATGTCTGTGTACCAGGATCAGTGGCAGCTTATGTGCAAATGGAAATGGCTTTCACTTTGTGGATGTTCTGCTTGGAAGGAACCGTGTCTCCTGGGCAGTGCTTGGTGTGATGCTGGTGTCTCTGGAAAATCTATCAGGGTTAGTGTCTGAGGTGTGGAATGAGAATTACATTTTGAGAGCTTTCAAGATTGTTTTTCATGTGATTCCCAAATACAGCTGAGGATTTTACATGGGTTACAGGAAACCTTTTTTTTATAAGGAATAAGCTTCCTCTGCTCCTCATGCAAGTTAGGTTCCTGGGTTTCCATTCCAGTTTTGAGTCTGAAGCAGGGTTAGGACTTGTCTGTATTGATGGGGGTTTCTGGTATATCCCTGTGGTAACTGTCCTTCATGTGGGATCATCAGCATGCTTGCAGAGCAGAGCTGGTAAAACCAACTCTCATTGTTGAACAGTGTGTTTGCTGGAGCAGTAGGCTCAGTTTTTTCCACCACACTTCTTATGGCAAAAGCCTGTCCAGTGACCTTTTAGGTTGCTGAGGTGGAGGTACAATGTTTTTCCCTGCAGTCTTCATTGCTGTGGGCTACTCTCTCAAGTTGAATTTTCTTTTCACTACCACACGTCTTAACACTATCTACAGGATGTATTACTAATTGCATGTTTTCACTGTGGTAGCACAATTGAAAGCAAAAGTTTCCATTATAATAGAGTACAACTTGTCCTGTGTAATATTTTTTCATGCTGACATTAGATTTTAAGGAGTGTGGAGAAGCCAGTTTGATACTGAGAGAAGCTCAAAGTCCAGATGGTTAGGCAGCTCATAGTGTAACTTTGTATTCACAGAAGGCCTCAGGTACACGGGAGACTAATGTAAAGAAGTAATTTTGGAGAGTTGAGATCCTGCAGATGTTCTGGTGACTGTTTTTCACAGTGCAGGTTCTCCAGTTTTCGTTTGGCCAACAGGAGATAATCAGGGGAATGCACGACCAGCAAAGCATAAGACGTCTTGAACTCCGGGGTCTTGAGACACAAGTGAAGAAACCTATACAGAGTGATAGAGAAGGGCAGTCTGGATGGAAAAGGTTAAAGTCATGACTCCTGGGTTGGTTTTTTTTTTCACTTTACATGAGTGTCTTTGTTTCTACAGGTACTTTGTTGGCAGTGGTTTAGAAAACAGTAAGGTCATAGCCATATTGAATTTCAGAGGATGATTTTTGCTGTCTTCATCTGCCAAGTTTTAGTGAAAGAAGTCTCTCCTTGTCTTTCATCCTGTGTTTGACTCTTTCAGAGGAAAGCCTTGATCAGCCAACAGGGTACATCACATGTGCTACAGTCACTGGAAGATGAGATTTGAGAAGATACCTTGAGTGTGGCAAGAAATGTAGGTGTAGTGTAGTGACCGATAACAGAGAATCAGATAATAACTGCTGAACTGAATAACAAGCAGGCTTAGCTGACTTTTACTTGTTAATGTTCAAGAAGTTGAAGAGAGAGGAAATTTATCCTGTTCTTCTCCATTGCTCTTTGCATCCTTCTTTGTTCTGTAGTACATCTGGAGACTCCTTGGGACCATGAGTCAGTCTGTGTCAGGGTGATAAGTAACTCCAGGTGAGAATTATTTTGTGTTGGATTGAAGTTGAGGGAAAGTACTTCACTATTACTGTCTATAGGTGCTCTCTTGATTTGTGTTGATCTTAGCCTTGCAGATTCAGATACTTGCTGTTTGGTTGATGCTTTGTATAATCTTGGTTCTTACTTCCTACTTCATGATTTATTATCCCAGATTGGGTTTCTCTATGCCCTTAGTTCTCTCAAAAGACTCTTAAATATCTTTCAGGCATGTATCTGCTGGAGTGAAAGCAGCAGGGCTTGAAAAGGTTCATGTGATACTGCTGTTGAAAATTCAGCATCCTTACCTAAGGATGTCAAGCTGCCCAGGTGGTGGATCATCCTATGATAGCCTTTTTGTCCAGGCATACGTCTATTGCTGCTATAGGAAGATAGATATATCCCCCAGAAGCCCTTAACATAAACTTTTATGCATGTGTGAAAGGTGCAGATGCACACATGGGTGATAAGGCTGGGCACAGCTATTGATGCTCTGCTTGGCTGATGGTGACTTCGCTTCCCTGTAAAAGGACCTCACTGTACAAATCTTCTTGCATTGTAGGACCTGTCACCTGACAGGTAGGTGTTAAATAGTGCATTAGAGGGGGTTATCACCAGCTGTTGTGCACTGGCTGTAGTAGAGGAAGACAAGTGAAGTTGCAGCTCCTCAGTAGGGGAGGAGTAAAGGGAAATCCACTAATATGGTTGTAAAGTTCAGGAGCAGCACTTGGGGATTCCTTTGGGATGTATCATTAATGTTTGCATTTAAAATTTCATATTTGAGATGGATTTTGATGTAGAATTCACAGAGTGGAGATGTGCAGTTCAGTGTTACATCATTTGAATCAATGGAGGCTGTTCATTGTTGCTGTCTAGTTGACATGGCAGTGTGTTAGTTCAACATGAATTGTTCTGATGGGCTGTGGGAGTTGTGGACTTGGCTTTTGTAAGATACATAGCTATAGACTGGACCACTGGATGACATGGCTGGAATTCTGCTCTTATGTAACTGTTACCTGGTTGCTGTTGTTTCTGTGTACAGTGAGTAATGTCTTGAATTCTTCAAGAAGCTCATTTTGTGGAGCATAATAAAGCAACAACTTGAGTGTTAACAGAAATCTGGAGTGTTACGTGTGTGTAAGTTGCTGCTACTGTAATATTTTTCAAAGCTATGCTGAAAAAAAAGAAAACAACAAACAGCAGGAAACATGGATTGCTATCATGGATTTATCCAACCTGAGACAACTCTCCAGCAAGCTTTGCTTGATCTAAGGCTGTTTATACAAACTGAGTATTTTGTAACTGTGTCATCTTGTGAGTTATAGGCAGTAAAAATTAAAAGCTACTTTCTGCATTGCTCCAGCGTACGATTGCTGGTGGCTTACTGGAGAGCAGCTACAGTGAAAGGACTCACTTGCCCACAGCATCTTCTCTCCAACATTATGGCCTGTGTTTATCCCTCGGAGCGGTCCTGCCTTCTGAAGTACTGCACCAGTAGACATCTGTTGCCCATGCAGTGATGAGGAAAACAAGGGTAATACATGCTGCGGGGTGTTTTCTATGCATCTGCCCAGTTTTATTTTTGCATGATATATTTATACACATGTGCTATCTTCCCAGTTTAGCTCTAATGCCCTCTAATTCTGAGTATGCAGTTACAAAGAAAGCAAAAATCAATGTAGAGGGAAGAACATGGACCTTTAAAGCTTTGTGATACATGAAAAATTCCCGAGTCTTCAAGTGTTTTGTGCATTCAAATGAATTAATGCTCCCTGTGAAAGTGTTCCTGCTGATAAGTAGGAAATAAAACTTTGGCTTGAGAACTGTGGCAAAATACAAGGGAGACTCAAGCTGTCTGATTGTAGGCTTTAAATACCCAGAATGATTCATCCTGCTTTTTTGTTGTCCGAACCTGTAGTTAAAAATTACTGTGTATTTTAAGTAAATTCAAGAAGGGTTACCACAGAAATGTGAGAATAAACTTGAATGACAAAACATTGAATTATTTTCAATTCCTCCTTTATAAGACTGCTCTTACAGTCAAAGAATAATTCTAAGTGACCTGCAGTGCTATCCAGAAGGAGTTTGTAATTTTCAGCTGAGTTGACGCTGAGGATTTAGCAGCTGCCTATGCAAGAAGAGTGGGCGACATAAGCAAATTGTGAAAGTTTGGCAGAATGTTGCTTGGATGGCTACTTATTAAATGAAGACTGGTGTGCACAAGACAGTCTAAACAGACTGCTGATAAATTAGAGCGTACCTACTAAGTAGACAGCAAAGAGAAATGACAAGTTTAGGCACTCGTATCTCAGTTTTTTTCTTAACTGGTGATTAGCAGTGAGCTTAGCCTTTTTATATTGTCATCTTCAACAGAATATTTTTGCTCTTCCTCAGTCTTTGCTTACTGAAAGTAGGGGACACATGGGAGAAGCAATAACCCTGTGTGTGTGACTGAGGAAAAATAAGAGAATTGGGTATCTAGAACCTGAAAATTATCTGGTCATACTGCTGTGTCATCTGGTATGTAGTTACGGCATTTTTCTGGTTCTAAAAGCCCAAGCACCGTTAGTCATCATGGGTAAATGTCAGTTTCTGTGCAGCTGTGAGTAGTGCTTTGCTCTCCTTCAACAGTCTGGAAGGGTAAAATCGAGAACCACTCCCCTTACTTCTCCCATCCTATCCTGATTACAGACAAGATGGGAACTCACAGGTATCATAGAAAATGCCTTCTTAGATGCAGCTACTTGAGCAATCCAATCTCTCCTCCACTGATCTCCCAAAAGCTTGAGAAGAGGACAAGAAATGGGAAGAACTGTGTGCTGGATTGTGTTTTTGTCTCTGAAAGAAAGCATAGCTGGCAAGGAGGGATTATGCAGGGTTACCTGTAGGATGTAGGGGGATGAGGAAACTGCTCCAGCATGGCTCTTATATCTGTGGTGAGCACAGAATGGACCCTAAACCAACTCATTTTTATCCTCTCATGTAAAAGTAATTAATCCTCTTTGCCTCTTCATAGCTTAGAGAAGAATTGAGCTTGGTCATCAGTTGTGGCTTTTAGGTGGGACATTAACTAATTTTCATTCATCCCCTGGATGCCTCAATGATGATTTCTGAGCCACATGTTTAAGTGGTTTGGTAGATCTTGGCACTCCACGGGGAAGTGGCAGCTTCTTTCTGCTTCTCCAAGTGAGAAGGGGTTGTCAAAGAGCTCTCTATGTTCTCTGTCTCATGTTTACTGCCTTGGCTTTTTTCTGTCTCCCCTCTAAACTTCAGGGTGTGTTTTGCAGTAAATCATGTGAAGTCCATATACATTGGTGTTGCTGTGTAAGTAAGGAAATCTGTTCTGAGACCTCTTCTGTCCTTCTGGGTATGGAGTGATGGAAGCAAGGGAACTTTAGAAGACCAGTTCTGTGGTTTCTCAGGCCGTGTAGCTGCTGTGTTTTTACTGCATTCAGTGTGAGCAGATGTCTGGGGAGTTGCTTTGACCTTGCTTCTGGGCAGCTTATAAATAGGGAATAGAAATAAATTATTTCTTCAGTTGTCATTGTAAGTGAGATATTAAACAGGAACTCTACAGTTTCTGAGAAATGCAGTGATGGGTGGACAGTAAAAGGAAAACTAGTGAGGCGAGAAGAGATTAGGAGCTCAGAATGTTACTTGGGTAAGGGTTTTGAATTGGAGCAGCAAAACGTCTGACCCTGGCATCTTTTTTAATGAAGAAAGATCTGTTTATGTCTGCAGGATGACTAGGGAAGAAAAATCCTTAGATCTCTGTGGAGTGATCTGTGAGTCAGAAATTTCTGGCACTTGGAGAAGAACTCCGTGCTCAGCTCCTACTCCACTGTTCTGCTTTCTCTCTTTAAATGATCATGCAGTGGATTGAGAGACAAATCTAAGTAGCACTTGGTCGAGTTCTTAAACAGGACACCTATCGATGTTACGTCTCAGCTCTCCTGGTGAACATTAACTCGTCTCCTGCTTTCTGAGTTTGCAGACTCAGCCAAGGGACAAAGAATTGAATAACCCCTGAAGAATGAACTCCTTTGTTGCCCACTGAGGCATAGCTGTGGCATTGTTTTCACCATAGGCAGGACAGTGAGTAATAGCGTCGCAGCTGCTTCACTGAGCTCTGTGCTGGAGGATACTTTAGTCTCCTTGGACTTTTCTTCCCAAAACCATTCACGTGTGGAAAAAGATGAAATACATTTGTAAGCAAGACTTCATTTTTATTTTTCGTAAGTGGAGGAAAACTGAGAGTTGTACTGTGGAAAAAAAAATAAACACATTCAGACTTCACTCTGTAGAAATTTGAAGGTATGTGGCAAGGAGTCAGCACTAACTTTTTTCAAAATAAAATTTCAAAATATGGATGGAGCTTTCTTTTCATCCTGTGTTCTGCATCTGGTGTTACTAGTTTGGGCAGAAATTTACGTCTGTTCATCAAGGAGACAGCCCTTGCCTAGGCAGCATTTAGCACTGCTTCATCCTCAAAGCCCAGCAAGGAGTAGACTGCTCATTACATTGCCTCAAAGCATTTACCTCACAGCATTCCACTTTTATGTTTGATATTTAGTAGCACCAACTACCTTCAAATATGTTTTTGCATTGCTCTCTATTCAGTCTGCCAAGAACTCTTGTCCAGTAGAATTTAAGCTACCTTTTAAGTGTAATTTAGACATAATTATCTCACCAAGATTGTATCTATTGACAGCAAAACTGTATTAATCAAGGACTCCTTTTAAAATACTTGCTCAAGTGGATTCGTCTCTGTTTTGCCAGACTCAGTTTTCTATGATGAAAGTGATAAGTATTCAGTGTCTTTGCACAGTGTGGTCAGCAGTGATCAAAAAAGAAAACAATTTTATTAATTACTATGAGATGAAAAGAAAGCAAAGGGATAATTGCATTTTTGTCTTAGTCTGTGGTGAGTCTTGTGCTCTGAATGATGGTTAGTTTTTAGTCCTCCATCGAGGGAAAGAAAATTTCAGAGAAATGCAGCAAGGATAACTAGCTGTCTTCCCCAGATCTTCTGCAGGAGAACCTGGAAGCAAGGGAGATAGTGTTAAACTTGACTGAATCCTATCAGAGGGTAGAAGGGTAAAGAATGGAAACACTTTCTTTCTCTTCCTCATGTAAGGACAGATCACCATCAGGTTTAAGATTAAATACTTCATCCTGTGTGGAGCTTAAGCTGTGAAATGAATGTTTTTTTAACAAAGAGCATTTGACATCCATCAGTGTTGTCATATCATGCCACTATCACCAGATTGTATTTGGAAGAGGAATGCTGCTCCTAATTTGCAGAGCATCATTTAATCATCTTTGTCAAGTAACGGATTTATTATTGATTTCAGGCTCCTAGTTAGTTTAGAGAATTGTATCTTTGTGCTTCACCTTTCTTCTTCCCCAGAGGATATAATGCCACTGCAAATTTTGTAAACCAGCTATGTTAACAGAACATCAGGGTTGAAAATTCAAGTATTCAGTTCAAGTACTAAGAACTTCAGCAGAAGTTTGATCTGTTTTATTCACTGACTCTAGTATGATTTGGTGAAAGAAATTGTGCCTAGAAATGCGTTTAGGTCAGGAAACGTATCTGGAAAAAAGGTGGGCTATTCTGATTCCAGAGTGTGTCTTTTTTTCTTGTTTGCCTTTGATTTTTTCTGTTTTAAATATCTTTTGCATGTAACAAAAGGAATAATGCTTTTTAATTCTTGATTTACAGAGAAGGTAAGTTTGGAGGAAGAACTCCAGCTCTTCTACAAGTAAATACACTAAATCCTGTGCAGATTGTCATCAGGGTTGAATCAGAGCTGTTCAAAGTTCATGGTGAACAAAGAGTAACTAATAGTATTAGTAGATTCCTATCCTTCCTTAAAGGGAGGGCCATGGGCCTTAAGGTGGGATGGTGTTGTTAGATGCCTTATCTGATTTTTCTGTCTATTGCAGACCAATATATTTCATCTCCTCTGGGGTGTTAACTCTGATTTTTTTATAAGACAAAATTTCCTAAAGGATATGTAGCTCAAGGTGAAGTTGTAGAGAGAAGGAAAATCCTGTTCAGTTAGTTAATCTACCACTGAGAGCATTTGAAAGGCAAAACTTGTTTTTTCTGTTGTCATCTGGACTAGCTTCAGCATCTAGTTGAGGTTTCTACTTTATTGTAACCAAGTCACCTTTGCTGACTTTTTGTTAAAGAAGCAGCATTGCTCTTCTTGGTCTACAGCTGCATTTTAAGACTTTTTAGTGAGTTTGTAATGTAGGTAACATTCTCACTCCTAGTATTTTGTAATGTTTACTTTCCAGTCATAATATCAGGTGATAATAAATCATGTTCCACTTGGGTCAGTGCTGTTCTCAGTTGTTTGCTGAGCAGCTCAGGGGTAAGGAGATTCATCAATGCTGAATTTGCTTTTAGTGGCTCTCACTACATCTTTCAGTTCTTGCTGTTATCCCTATCTCGTCTTCTGCTCTTGTCTGTCCACATCATCTGTCCTCCCACTTCTGTTCAGCTCAAGTCATCTTCTCCTATAGACCCCTTCCTGAGTCCACCTGAAGCTGAAGATCTGGGGGGCAGAAATAACACAGAGAGAGTTATCTTCATTCCTGGTGTCCACTGAAGTTTCTGAGAGGTAGGAGAGGAAATGGTTAAAGAATCTACTAGATCACAGGGCAGTTCAGTTTATCTAGATGAGATGTGTAGGCCCGTGGGTGTGTCAGTGTATGGAGTAATGGGCTTGTGGGATGTAGTAACAAGCTGTGACATGGCATGGAAAGCAGAACTCAATCTGGTCACAGCACTGACCTAAGAAACAGCAGTTCTGAAGAATTCAACTGAGCTTTGCCATTTAAGTTGGTTTAGAGTTGAAAAAGGCCACTCACATTATTTTAGCTCTTTTTAAGAGGCATTTGACTTTAATTGTGTAATTTAGGTAGGTTGCATCGAGTCAATAATTTTTACATGTAGCAGACTGTTCTTCTTCCAGAAGAAAAGGATATTTCTATAGATTTAAATGATCCTTATTATGAAATTGCAAAATCACTACCATAGAGAATTTCACTTAGATTGTATATTCAGTTTCCAGAGACAGAATTTACTATTTTGAGGTGGATTTTTTTTTCCTGGAAATACTTAACAATTATCCAACTTGTTTCACAGCATCCTTTTAAACATTCACACCTCAAAGCTTTTTATTACAATGAGAAGACATTTCTTTGCTCAGAAGCACAGTAAAATTTTCCAGTGGTACAAATCCTGCTGTCAGTGCTGCTGTTCTGGTTTAACTCCAGCTGGCTGTTCAGCCCCATAGAACTGCTTGCTCACTCCCTTGTGAAGGGATGGGAGGAGAATTGGAAGAGTTAAAGTGAGAAAATTCGTGGGTTGAGATAGAGAGAGTTTAATAGGTGAAGTAGAAGCTGCACATGCAAACAGAACAGAACAGGGAATTCCTTCACCCCTTCCTGTGGGCAGGCTGGTGTTCAGCAGGGCTGTGTCATGCATAACTGTGACTTGTGAAGACAAACATTGCCAGTCCAAACACCCTACTTTCCTTCTTCCCTTAGCTTTATAGTCTGAGCATGGCATGAAATATCCCAGTGGTCAGTGGGGTCAGCTGTCCTGGCTGTGTCCCCTCCCAACTCTTGTGCATCCCCAGTCCTCTCACTAGTGGGGTGATGTGAGAAGCAGAAAAGGTTATGATGCTGGTCATTGCCCTGCTCAGCAATAACTGAAACACCCTCAAATTATCAAGATGGCACAAATCCAAAATACTGCCCCATTCTAGCTACTGTGAAGAAAATTACATCTGTACAAGCCAAAACCAGCACATCTATTTTATCAATAACTTGGTTTTCCTAGAAGGGCACTGAAGTGATGGGAGACTCAGCAGGCATTTGTGCTTAATTTTCCTCTTAAAACCACAGAAAAACTGTAGTTTCTGTAATAAAGTGGCATCCATTTTGTTAGGGAAAACACCAAGCTTTTAAAATGGCATTTTATTATCTTTTATAATCTTAGTTTAAATGAAAATTGCATATGAGAGTGCCAAGCCTACACAGATTTGCCTTTGCAACTTCTAGAATATGCTTTCTCAGGAGACTACAGAAGATTACAAGTATGTTATGCTGTCTCAATGTCTGCCTAAGGGGAGTTTTGCCCTCCAATAAATATAAGTCTACAGATCATAAATCAGCATTTTATTGTCAGCCACCAGGTGACTCTCAAATGTCAAGAAAAGGTGCATGACAACTCCCAGATTTCTGTTGATGGCAGTAGCTGCCATCATGTTGTATGAAACAGAATTTTGTGAGAGTCAAATGTCACGTTTCCTAAATCTTTCAAGTGTATGCTCTGCACACACTTGTTTTTTAACGGAGACTCTATAAATCCATCTAAAATTTGAACAAAATCTTTTTTGAAACCAATTTGAAGTGTTCGGAAGAGGAAGATAAGCTGGAGAAGTCTCAGTGTTAACTGGAGAAGATTCCCTGCTTGGACTGATGTCTCATGCCAATGTTCCGTTGAGGAGCATGAAGAAATTATCTGTTCTGCCGTGTAACCTTGACAGAAGGGGTTATTGAATCATTTCTCATATTCATTTGTATCAGCATTTAGAAGCGCCATAAACAAGTCTGGGTAACACCTTGGTAGTGATTTGTATTACAGAAAGAATTGTTGTGAAAACAGTTTAAGAAACTGGAGCCTCAGCTGCTGTATTTATTGCTGAAGTGAGAAATTTTTTGTCTTTATTTAAAACAAAACAACTCCCCCCCGCTTCCACATTCTCTCTCTTTTTCACTTCTGCCACTCACAGCATCATGTCACTAAATCATGAAGTGACACAGAGAAAAGTTAATTGTGCATCGCTGGCTATCTGATTAAATCCACTCTTCTGCATTTAGACTCTAGTGGATTTATGAAGATGAAGTAAAGGGGAAGAAATGACATGACCACTGAGGGAAAAATGAGTATTAATGTCTTTTCAACAACAGTCTGATGAAATGTTATGCGTTTAAGCTACCTAGCTGTTTCAATTACTCATGAAACAGCATGGGTTGGTTGTAATTCCGCTTGGTAGTGCTTGCTAAATGCTTCATAAGTGCTTTTAGGTGACCCAGTTTTGGGATTGATACAAAGAACCTGTAATTCTTGAATGCAAAAAAACACTCTAAAAGGGCTCAGCAAAACGCCTGAATTAGTCTGCATACTCCAGGAAATTTGGTACTAGTGCTTTAAAATGGCAGATACCTGTTTATTTGTAAAACTGAAAAAACTTTTACAAGTATGTCATTAATGAAATAAATGAGTGGAGCAGATCAATAGGTGAATATTTAGAAGGCTTTTTAGATGATTATGCTACAAGAAGAATGCAGGAGGAAGAAATAGCAGGCTTCTGACAGCTAAATCAAGCATTGGTAATGCAGGTAAGCTTGTCATTGAGATCCCTACCCACATGTGAGGAAGGAACCAGGACAAAATTCTTAAAAATTTTTTCAGGCTTCACTCTGAGCTTTTTTTCCTAAATCATCAGATCTTGACTTTGCTTAAATTTAACAAAATAGAGCAAATTAAAGGCATAAAAGTAATACCGGGAAGCCTCAGACTAAAGAGAATATGCTTTGGAAAGCCTCTGCTTTTGACGTGAGGGTTAGATCAGATATACTGCTCTGCAAATTCAGTTACTAGCTTTATTGCTCTTTCTGCCTCTTAAACTTTATACACAGTTTCTGAGGATGGAATTTGAAAAAGTGCAAAAATTTGCTGGAGCTTTGCATTTAGTGTGCCAAATCCCAATTGCCATACATATTGCACATTCAGAGTACGTGAACAGTCTCATCCACTGAATCTTGCCTTATGAATATTTAATAACACTGAAGTGGTTGACTTTTACAGATCCACACCTTTTCTAAGAGTATTTTGTTTTGTGATGCAGCTCCCATCAGCTGAAGTGGGTAAAAGTTCACTAGTGAAGATCATGAGTGCTAGGTAGCATACTGAGATTATTTACTCCTTGCACAGAGATGCAGTAAGAAACCAACACTTTCTTGGTCTATACTTAGCCTACATCTCCCACCTCTGTGGAACAGATTTTCCTTACATTGTCTTGAACCTCATACCTCATTTAGTCCAACACAGTGCACAATGAGGTCAGTCTTTTGATGTGTGAGGGTTTCATTTTATGGTCACACATGAGCAGGCAACAAATTGTGGATGAACTTTGGTTTGTCCAGGTTCTCATTAGCATCATCGTTCCTCATAGTGTTGCACCTCGCAGCTGGACTGGAGAGTGCTGTCAGGTTTTGTAACCTGCTGCAGCTTCTTGGTGTAGGCTCCCAGTTCAGCTGGTCCTTCTATGTGATGAGACAGTGAAGAAAGTGAAGAGGTGAAATAGATGGGTACTTCTTTAGGGGCGGCAATCATGCAACTTGCTGGGATCCGAGGCTCTGACTTTGACACGGAACTCTGTGGAAGCCGCGTGCTGGGAAATGTGCATCAGCTCTGTGTCCTGGCTGAAGCCAGTGAGAAGCTGCAGAGGTGAAGGTCAGATAAAAGACTTAGTGGCTGGGGAGACACAAGTTGCTACCTCTCCTTCCCTTAGAGAGATCCCTGGAGATTTCATGCTTGTTAAGCCCAGAACATAATGTCCAACATCTCTTTTATGCTTTATGGTAGGATCTCCCTCATGGTAGAGATTGACTGGTCCTTCCTAGTTAAATAGAAAAGTTTTCCATACCTCTCCAAGCATCTCTGCAGTGTACAAGGTGAATCTTTTGAAACTTCAATTTCCACTGTTTCTCTAATATATTTATGTCCCTAGTGGTACTGACGTGTGTCCATGTTCTTGTGTGAAACTTGTGTCTGCTGGAGGACAGCCTTTACTTAGTGGATTGCAGACTTTCTTTCTCTAATGCTTTGAAGATTGTTTTCATGAAAGTAATTCCAGCATTTTATTTCTCAGTTTATGGATGGATCCATTTATTGCAACTGTTGGGATTCTCATTAGCGGAAATTAACACAAGCTGTGACATGAGCTTGGCTTGACTTTTCCACCACAGATCACAGTTACATGAATGAAAAAACTCGTTACTGAAATCATCTGTAGTTAAGAGAAGCTTTCTGTCAAGTGGATTTGCAGAGAATGGAGCACGATTACAGCCTGGGGAGTGGTGTAAGGCACAGCACTTATTCCACTGGAGTAGGACGTATGGTGAGCTGTCAGCTGAGCCTGCATCTCCACTTTGACAGCCCTGATTGCCTCCTGTGAGAACTGTGAGACAGATGCAGGTGAAAAGAGGTGGTGGTGTTACCTGAAAGGGGGCTGTTGTAAGAGTGTGTGCTTTTAATGCCGTGGAGTTCTTGTACTTACTCTTGGAAAATGTGTTAAAAATCTGAAAGGGTTTTAAAGAAGAGCAATATGGTATTGAGGTCTACAGAGCCTGTCTTACCTGAACTTCTGTCTTGATGCCTTATTTCCAAAAAGGTTCAGAAATAACCAAGTTACCATCAGCATGCAGGTTTCTGCAGGAGTGAGGAATTTCTCGTGGAGAGCTGTTTAATTTAGCAGCAGAATGAATGATAAGGTCAGTTGGAGCAAAAAAAAACCAAGCCAAACCAAAAAAAAAAAACACAAAAACAAAAAAAAAAAACCCAAAAACCCCAAAAAAAAAAAAAACACAAAAACAAAAAAAAAAAACCCAAAAACCCCAAAAAAAAAAAAAACACAAAAACAAAAAAAAAAAACCCAAAAACCCCAAAAAAAAAAAAAACACAAAAACAAAAAAAAAAAAAACCAAAAAAAACCCCAAAAAGTTACAGGCCATAAATACCCTTTTCCCAAGGAAGAGAGGAAGAGATATTTGCAGTTGGGATGACTGAGTGAGGGTGACTGAACATAATCACTCTATTTATTACTGAAGATGGTGGCTTTCCCCAGCTGCTGCATTGGATGGAGAAGCCTCATGAGAAGGATCTGTGTGCAATGGTAAAAAAGCCTAGCCACAGGGAGTAGATTTGCTAGATGCAACCATGTAGTTTGGTTTGCCATAGCCTGTGAGCCTTGCTGCTCTTCACATGTCCTGTATTTAGCCTTTCTGCCCTCCTTCCTTTTTATAAATTTTCAATAGCACCCATGGTGTGTGCAGGAGATCCTGTCTGTATTGTGAGTCTTGTTTACTCTAGTTCTTGGCTCCTCAGTCACTAGTTGTTTACATGGTTTTACTGGCAACTGTAGTTCTGCTGCTTGTTCAGCTCCTGGCACATTTAATTAACTGGTGGGCTTGGAAGGAAATGTGCTTCTGTGTTCTTTTTTAAGACCTGAGAATAAATATGTGAAAACTGGTTTTCTTACGGTTTTTATATATGACAGAAGGATGGGAAGGCAGGTGTAATAATACTGTGTATTGATTTTTCATTTAATCAGTTTGAAGGTAACTTTTCTGTAGCATTGTGTATTGTTTGTAGATGAATCTACTCAAAAATTATGGCTAATGTAGAAGGAGTTACTGTGAACCCTTAAATCTAGTGACGTGGTGTATCCATGAGTTCAGCTATTTGGATTTTGTTGTAAACCTCTTAGATATGATACAGTGGAATCCTCTTAAACACAAATTCCATGTAGCAAGTGACAGAACATAATGAAAGCATAAACTCTTACACAAATAAAACTGTCAAATGCATAATACTGCAGCTATAAACAGCTGTGGATTTCAGCATGTTCCATGGAATTTAGTGAGCTGGGTTAGGATGCACATTTTTGGGTCAGTTTTGATTTTTACAGCAGAACTTGAAACAGTATTGATACTTGCTAAAATAAACTGTCCTTGCTTGCAAAGGAACCCTTTCTTGTCAATATCATAAAATACCTGTACTGCTGACAAATTAGTAGTTATCTTTATATAATGAATTGCAAAAACACTGAATGGACATCAAGTGATATAAATAATAGGAGATACAACATATCTTTAGTACAGTGCAAGAAGCTTTCTCAGGTGTGGAACAGCACTACTAAAGAATATTTGAATTAATTAAGACTGAATTAAGTGTTTATGCTTTACATATTTTAAAATGTGTAAGGAAGTATGTCAGCATTGTCAGAAGTCATTCAAAGTGGCTTTCCAGTGTGTCCTCCTGAGGATTCTGCATTGTTGCTTTTGGGCTCAGTGACCAGCTGGGCTGTGGAAGATGCATGCCCATCACAGGTACTACCCTGCACTCTCTAGCAGGGTCAGGAGGGGCAAAGGAGGTCCTGAATGCCTCTGTGCTCTCTGCCTGCAGTCCTCAGAAAAAGTGTAGTTCTACCAAAACCCTCCCACAGCTGCACATCTGGGCATGTGGGGAAGAGGTTTTGGTAAGATCCCACTGCTGACTTAGCTAAGTCCTGTTTTCCTGCTCTGCAGGAATGTTTTCTTACTTTGTGCCTGGCACACAGTTTGGAAAGGATCTTATTCATCATCATTAACCTTCCCCTGCACAGGAGTGAATGATGGAGGCTTTAGCAAAAGACAGGCAACCTGTTCTCTGTTAAACAAACAAACCAACCCCACACCATCCAGTCAGGTGGTGCTGGTGCCAGTTCCAGGATGCCCATTCTGGAGTCACTGGAGGGGAGTGTGCATGGCTGCTGCTGATTATGCCAGTGGGCACCTTGCCACAGCAGCCCTCTCCACTTTGCAGGATGGTGTTTGCCATGCTGTGAATGGATGTGTTGACACAACTCAAGCGTTCTTGTCTTCACTTTGCCTATCTCAGCTCAAACTCTTCCATGATGCAGATGTATAAATATCTGAGTCCTGCCTACGTGGCCGGTAACTGCAGATACTGCTTGTGTCTGCAGGCAGATACAAGGCACATGCCTGCCAGCACTGCTGCAGCTTGGTGAGCCCTACTTGGCTCAACCTGTGCTGTAAAACAAAGCTTCTAAAATATGGGAGGTGTCAGAGACAACTGACATTTCCAGGTGGGATGCTCAGTATGTTATAGTTGGATATTTGTCCTTTGGATGACTATAAATACAGATTTTCCTGCACTGCAGTGCTTCTGGCCCACAGATATGTTGTTTTGAAGGGAAGACTGTAGCTTACTTTAGTGGACCTGAAACAGATTAAAATATTTTTAAGCAGTCTGCATTATTTTAACAAGGTGATTTTTTTTTCTCCCCAGGAGAATTGTTCCTATGTAAAAGTAAAGTAATTTGGATGACTTTTGAAGGCATACAGCTCATGTTTTGCATAATGCTGAGTTTTCAGGTGACCTGCTTTGTGACCCAGTATCCTGTTCCTCTGGCAGATTTGTACATGTTCATAGTACAAATTTGCAATGCAGGGCACGCTTTTTTTTGCTGCTGGAAGGATGTTTGCTGCCACCAGCACAGGACAGGTGCCTGTCACCCTTGTTGCATTGTTAGTGGCAGGCAGCGTGCGCAGAGCTTGGCGGTGGGAGGCTGAACTGCTCCGCTTCCGGCAAAGAGGCTGAGGCAAGAAGAGTGGGAGAGGAAAGGGGTTTTAGGGTGGTGGAAAAGCCTGCGTGGTTGGCTTAGTTCTGCTTAGTCACTGATTCACTGCAGAGCTGTGATCTAAAGAGAAGCTTTTTACAAATCTCCCAGAACACCGTCGAGGGGGAAATAATGGCTGCTGCTGCAGTGGTGGTCCTCTCAGAGAAAGAGCTTTTAGGAAACACAGCAATTCCCATTTTGTGTAATTTATGGAGAAGGCTTGTACTGACTGCCCTGCTCAGTAGACAGGCAAGGATCTCTTCTGAAGTGGAATCATCCTTGAGCTGTGTCAGCTTCAATTACGAAAACCAATCATTAGGACTTCATTAAGCACAGCTTCATATGTTAAAGTTTATGAAAGTTACTATTAGCAGTCATGAAGAAAGATCTGTTTGTTTTTTGCAGAGTATATTAAGTATAACATCGATTTTGACTTGAAAGTGTCCAAACCCAGAATTTAAGGCAAATAAAATTGACGTGAAGGGATGTGTTTTGCTTGCATTCATAAAGACAGTACTTCAGGGATTTATATGAAATAGAAAACCTTCTGCAGATTGCATGAAATGTAATAAATCATGCCTGAAAACACCCCCAGTTTGACTATAAAGGCCTTATCTCACCTGTGTAAAATATTTATGTGTAAATGCATATTTTATATTTTTCCTTTACCATCCTTGGGTTGCTTTATACTTTCATAAATGGCATCTGTCTTGTTTACTTGTAGTAGAGGCAGCAAAAAAATTTCATATGTTTTATCTGATGTTACTACTTGGAGTTTTCTTTTGGTTTATTTTGAGCATAAGGAGGAGTAAAAGGCTGATTAGAGTGATAGGGTAATAAAAGTAAAAGTGGAGAGTTGAAAATTTTTTTGGGAAGATCTTTGCTTAATTGCAACTTAACTCTCAGACATACGAAGCCAAAGTTTTTCATATCGTTGTACATGTCACTTTTCTTTTTCTGCTACTTCTGCCCTACTTGGAGTTGTATTTACTGGTGCTCTAAAAGGGTACTACTGCCTGTATCTGTTTATTTGATTTCTAAGGTATTTGTCACTGATTTTGTGGTTAAAAGGCCTAAAAAGTTCTTGAGTTTTAAAGATGGGAAAAACATTGTTCTGAACATACTAAGGTGATGCTGTCTTAGCATCTGGTAGTGATGTATTTGCTGTAGGAATAGACATGTCCTGTGTTAACGTCCAAGTTTCTAAAAGCATTCAGTTTTGACTATTTTCAGTAAAATTGTAAAGAATGATTCAAGTTTGGGAAGCATTTTGGTGAGTGATTTAAAGCTCAAACTGTTCCTAGAAGAGAAGGTGAAAAGGTGACATTGCTGTTGCTTAGAAATACTTAAGTAAGAAAAAGAGATCAATTTAGAAGAAAAGGAAAGAAGAAAGCTACAGGAAAAGCCAAATTGATAGTTGAAGCAAGACAATTTGCAGAGAGAACATAGAAAACATGTTTACAGGAGGTAATTAGCAGTTGATGCAATTTTTTAAGGGACTTAGTAGATCAAAGATGCGGTGGCTTTAGCAGCTTTTCACCTAAAAATTTGTAGTTACCAATTTTATCACAGCATGCTTTGGACTTCCTGAAGTTGAAAAGTTTATTAAAATATTCCCCTCCCTTTCCCCAGTGTCCTTCTAGTAGTGCTTCAGGCTTTGACTATCCCACGTCATTGCTTTTATCTGCTGTTTTTTCAGTGTTAAAGCCAAGGGAATGTAAAGGCTGTTGTTGCTGGGGGAGGTCTTGTTCTTGTTGCCAGCCCCTGCTCCTCTTGCACAGTCTGTGTCAGCATGTGCTTGGTGTGGTGGTGGGGAGTCACCCCCAGTGCTTCATCAGGAGCAAAAATTAGAGGAGCTTTTAGCTCTTTGCACGAGCTAAAGCCAAGTGCTGTGGGTGCTGGGGTAAAGGAGGGACCAGTGCAAGGAGAAGTGAGAGCTGGGACAGTGCTCTTCAGTGGCAGTGTTGCATGGGTTTAACTCAGTTGTTCGTGCACCTGCCTTCCCAGAGACCTGGAGCAGCCTGCCAAAGCCAGAGGCAGGAAGGTCACTGGTTGAAGGAGTGATCCAGATGGTTGTGCTTCCCAGCCAGTGGATTAATTCTGTGTTTTCAGCAGATGCTGTGAAATGGATAAATTTAAGACTGTTGTTATGCACTTTGCTTTCCAAATATCCCAGTGAAATATTTGCAGAGTTAGTCATCTAGGGAGAGGGTGGGCTACTCCTACTGCTTCACAGACATGTGATATGGGAGATGCAGGATTACACCCTTGTGGTATTTTATTCTTAACTGGTTTTTTTCAGGCTGAGCGTTTCTGAAGAGGAGAGGGTTTGAAGGGTTTGTTTGCCTGCTGACCTGGTCTGTGTTTTATCAGCTCTTTTACAGAGAAACTGTGAATTTCATGACTTTAAATCCATAAACTTTGGGGATCCTGCTGGTCACTTAGTGATAAATTGTCCTTTTGGGATGAAGGACTTAATTTTCAAGCTAGTTCAAGAAAACTTTTTAAGCACAGAGAAATCTCTGGTGTGGCTATTCTAGATTAAATGTCAAGGAATTGTGGTGGTCTGGTTAAGATACTGTTTCCCTGGGTGCTGGAACTAACTGACCCTACAGAGTATGGAAGTGTAGGGAGTTGGTGAAAGGAGAGAAGAGCTGTTGCTATGGGTCTGGCTGTGCTCCCTGGGCTTGCTGAGCTAGTCAGACTCTGCACTTGGTGCTTTCACTTTTTTGGATGTGGGCCTTATAATATATATATATATAATAAAATGCTACATTTCATCCCATTTCTGTCTAGGTTCTCCAAATAAATAACTCAGTAGAAGTTTGGGATTGGCTGTTGAGCCGTGATAGCAATGACCAATGGAGATGGGTAATTCTTAGCTGAAATGTGAGCATTGCAGGAGATCATTAGCCTAGTTGAGTCCCATCTCAAAATCTTTTGAAACTTCCAGTAATGGAGAATTATTTAATACTTCAAATTCTAAAACATAGGTTTCTGGGTTTTTCCCAGGAAGGGGAAAACTCCCAAACTTACTTAATTTAACACAAGAGGAAAAGCTTGTTCTCAGCCAATCTGAGTGGTCTGTTGGCTCTGAATGAATCCAAATTTATTGACATTAAAACTGTAAAATACAAGAGATACTAGAAAGCAGTTCATTTTCATATGGTATTGCTAACATGGCTGCTTGAATTTACTCACTGTGTGGGACCCAAATACAGATTTACTCTTCAGGCCTCATGCCCTGTCTTTGAGGTGGCTTACTGTATCTGTGGAATTGTTCTTTAGAACAGGAAAATTAACTTCTGATTGTAGAAGTACCTTGAGTTTGGGATTGTTTTCTTAAAAGCCTAGCTTTCATTTTGTCTATTTCTTATAAAGCCCCACACACACCACTGTGATACCTGTGGCATTATAGTAATGGCAATGTTTTAAATTCATTTTAGCCATTTGTAAAGAAATTTTGTGTGTACCTATAGAAGAGGTACTGACTGTGCTGACTTTAATAAATCAGTCTCTGAATTGATATGAGTTCCGTGAGCTGGAGGTTGATGTACACATGGTAAGAGGTGGGGGAGGTGACAGGATGAAAAGTGGGTGCATGGTTTTATTGCTCCTCCAAGACAGATGGGTGCTGCTGGGGAGCCCAGTGCTCCCAGGTGCTCCAGCCTGCTGGTGTGATGCCTGTTCTGGAGCTCAGGCTGTACTGATGCTCTGGGCACACCAGCCTTCCTGTGAGACTGATGCATGTGGAATAGTTCCTGAAAGAGACAAAAGTGTCTGGTCTGTGTATTTCTGCATTTCATTTGAAAATATAAGTTGCTAGAGTTTAGGATCACAGCTTTGGGTGCCTGTTGGACCATTACTTCTGGAGATGAGGGTAATGGTGTAATGTGTACCTGCATCCTTCTTCTGCCAAAAAATAACTTTCTTGTTAAGGCTGCAGTCCCATACTCTGTGCAGGTACAAGGGGCTTTTGCTGCTTAGGAATAATTTTGTGTTGTGGAAAGCTGGTAGAAAAGAAGAGGTTAATGAAGCTTCTCAGCTCTCTTCAAAACAAAAGCTCTCTTCTCAGCCCTGGGTTTAGTTTTTAATTAGTTTGGATTACAGTTTGATTTAAAGCGGGTGAAGGGATGATGAGTTCATGTGTTCTAGAGGTTTGAACATTATGCTGCTATTTGTACTTTTTGGTTAATAATGTATCCTCTGCTAGAAGGATGACTGGTGGTTTAACAGGATCTCTTCCTGTAAAACATTTTTAAAGAAAAACCAGCCTGTTTTTGCAAAATTCATTCCAGATTAGAGTTGCCAGACAGCAGTGCAGAATTGTGTTTTATTGTGAAATCTACTTCTGTTTAGGAAAAAAAAAAGTCCGTGAAATACCTAATTCTCTGGTGTTATATTTTTTTCCTTCTTCCTCTAGGCTATAGAGGCAGCATAATTTTATATACTTCATATTGAAAATTCATTCAAATGCAGTCTGGATTTACTTATTTTTACTATCTCATCAGCAGAATATACTTTTTTACATGAATGTATTTTATAGATATATAAAAAAGACAGGTTAAAAAGAATGTTCCTGAAAATTTGTTTTATTGGTTAGCACAATATATATGCTTTTAATGCAATTTAGATTGTATCTAGTGAAAATTGAGCTTAAAATTCTGAAGCTGGTGCTTGTTCTTGTAAATAATGCACACTTTAAGTCAACGCTTTGCATCATTATCTTGAGCAATGGTTTAGCCTTGATATATTTCAAAACACATGTATTAGATAATGTGCTGTATATATATATGGTTATTTATGGATATAAACTTTCTGATTAGATATTAATGTTAAAATATCAGAGTGTTTGCTGAAGATGTCTTCCTTGTTCTGCCCTTCAGTCAAGACACAGTGTTAATACTGAATATAAGAAATGATATGCAGGTACTAGAATTTGTCAACTTCGAGTTAATCAAGTTAAATGCTCTGTTTCTAACTTGAAACTTTTTTCCTTCAAAATAGTATATTAAATGATGTGTAAGATAAATTTAAGAGGATATGTTTTCTAGCAAGCAGTTTATTGTAGTTTGATTGTTGAGAAGGCCCTTTTTTTTTTTTTTTTTTTTTTTTTTTTTTTTTTCCCTGTTTAGAGGAAGTTGGTCCTGGAAGTATCTTACTGGAACAAATTACTGGATTGTAGAAAATGGAATTGATACTCATTATTTTGGAAGGGGAGCTGTTTTTGCAGTCAGAAGGAGTGAGTTAGTGGTGTTGTCTGGAGAGCATGTCCTTTGTCTAAATGAAAAACCAACCCAGAGGAAAGATTTATAATGGGAGATTTTGGGAGAGAGCTAAGACACCTATTCTTATATCTTCACTGTTATACCTTCAGCTGAGTGTTTCTTTCTCTGTCCTTGATACACACAAATGTTGAGCTGTGCCTTACACTGCAAAACTACTTCCCACAGTTTGAAGAAAGGGGTAAAAAATCCCTGTTGCCAGCTTCTTTTGCTAGCCATTATCTGTCTCAGTTGCATGGAACTTACGTGTAAATGCAAATTTAGTAGTTACTGTTTTTTGAATTACACTTCGTTGTTAGTCATTGCTGAGGTTCGTAGTGGTGACATTTTGATAAAGTCACAGTATGTGGATATGTTCATCTATTTCCATATGAGGAAACTTCCTTTAAGCACATCTAAAGGACATTTCTTAATTCAAAATACCGTTGTGTAAAGGGTGGCTATGAAGCTGGTTTTGTTTTCTTAATGTAATTCCACTCACAGCCTTAATTTCATTTCTTTCTTTAGTTGAAACAACTGGGTTGCTGACTAATTATACCTGTAGTGCCCTGGTACTCTGTCTTCTATACTGAAATTAAGATGAGAGTTTGTAGTGTTTATTGAGAGGATCTTCACTGGTCCCAATAGGAATGTGTATTTCTGCTGCTGAAAATTGTCAAGAGCTGGGAATTCCTTGGTAGCTCACTCCAGCAGCTGCTATGCAAGAAACTCCCCTTTTGGTATTTTGGATTTTGTCCATCAGCACTTTGCAGATAGCTGGTTGGGGAAAGCAGATACTTGGATTTCTAACTTATGGTCACCTGCAAATACTGGAGCTTGCTGATTTGGAGGTAAAAGTCTTTGCTAGCTGTGTATGAAGTGTAATTGGAACCTTCCCTTGTAATTTCATGTGTTGATTGCTTGCATATGTTTGCTAAGCCTGCAGCATACCTTAACTCATCTGACTTAGATAAGTCTTTGTCCATGGTGAAGCTGTGCAGATACATCATCCCTCAAGGGATGGTGAGGTGTGATAGGGCGGGGATTGATGCATAAGTTGATTGACACAAACTTTCCTCTTCAGCAGTGACACTGGGAAGTACAGGGTAGAGCAAAAACATTTTTAGTTTTCTCAACCAGGGAGGATGTGCCTCAATGCTGTAGCACATGCTTCATAAGGTTTTTTCTTATCCAGAGAGTATACAGATGTTTCAAGAATCACTGATATTACTTTGTATGTCCAAACTGCTCTCACAAAGTGAAACTAAGGAAATGCAGCTCATGGCATCAGTCTTCCCAGGGCTGTCCAAGTAGTACTTTGTTTCTGTAGGTAATATTCCAGGTGGTATCTACAAATAATTTGATGTGAAAAAGAGACAAATTTAGTTGTGAACTTGTTAGGTGCTAAAATAAGTGTGATGATCTGAAGGAAATGTTTTGTTAATCTGGTACTTGGGGAATAATTATTCTTTTGTTCTCTATGTTTGCTAGGTATACTGTGAGCTGAGCAAAGTGGGGCCAATCAAATATTTGTCTGCACTCTTCCTGCACCTTTTTTTTCCATGCATTTTGCATGTAGGTGTTGTCTGGTAGTAAGGAAAACAGTATGTAAACAGTTGAGTCAAAAAAGCTTATTTATTAAATTTTAATATGTATTTAAGAAGGGACCTCAGCCATAGAGTAGAATAATGAAGTTTACATAGGCGCATTTTCAATTACCATCTTGGATTAATGGTTATTGATGGTAGAAAGAGCTGCTTCTGCCAAAGTTCTAGTGCTGCTGCTGCTAAAGGATATGAGATGTGCTGCTGTTTCCACAATGAAAAATAATACATTTCCCTTTTTTTTCTCTTTACTGGAGCTTTGTACATGAGGAAGCTGGGGGAATTATTCCCAGTCGATAGTGTCTCCAGCCTACCTCTGTTGTGCCCAGCCAATCCTGCTATCCTGTTGTCACCTGTATAGTTATGAAGATGTATGAGACCCCAGCCCCCATGTAATACAGCTCAGGGCAGTGGTGGATTTTCGCTTGAGTTGCTTTGCTCACCAACGCCAACATGTCAGATGCAGTTTACACTGTTTGAATGAACATCAGCCCTCTAGCAGGAACTTATAGAAACATTGCTCAATAAAATTCAGCGCAGAGTTGAGGTAGCAAAGATAATCCTCCATTTGATTGTAGAACAGGTGTACGTTCTATAAAACAGGATGGCACTGGGGATGGTTTTTGAGACTTCTGGTTGGGAGGGAAAGAAATTTGCGTGGTAGAGCGTATGCTGAATTTCATTGTCTTGGGTTAGATTTGAGCTGAAATTTCTGTGTGCTTTGTGGGGAGGGATCTGCTCTAGTCTCTTTTGTGCTGCCAGCTTGACAGCTCAAATACTGATTTCTCATCCTCACACACCTTTTGACTTCTCTTAGCTTTGAAGAAATTCAGTTTGTAGAAGTGTAATTTCTTTCAGTTCTCCTCAAGCTGACCCAGCCCCCTGGTTAATTCTTTGCTTGCTGTAACATTAAGCCTCATAAAACTCAGTATGTGGAGCTCTAAACCTGCATTTGCTATTAGCCCTAAAAGTCAAATCAATAATGGAAAGATCTGTAGTTCCTTATCCCAAAGGATATGCTGTGCTGGTAGGACACGCCTAGGGCTGTCAAGAGTAGTGCAGCTGGGTAGCCCAGTTCTGTCCTGGTGCTCGAGTCAGCTCGTGTGACACCTCAGGAGAAGGTGGCTCTGACACAGCCTTTGTCTTTGGGGCAGCAAAGGGGCAGCAGGAGGAAAACTGGTCTCTGAAGGAGAGCTCTGCCCTTTTCCATAGTGGGGAGATAACACAGTATGTGAATGCCAATGAAGCATCTATCTCCTGCAGAGTCAACTCTTCCTTTGTCTCCATGAGCCTTGCTGGGTACTGATTTCTAGCCCAGTATCGTGACCTCATCCTCTGTTTTCTCTGTAATTACAGGGAACAATGTTGTGTTTTTCCTAAAGGCAAGTTTGGTTGAAATCTTGGCCAGCCCTCTTGATATTGTGTATTTGGCTTAGGTGGGGAGCGTCTGGGCAGGGCAAGGAGGAGGATTGAGGCTGTTTGGGAGCAGCTTGGAGCTCCACAAGGCTCACTCAGGATATTAGTTAGGGGTGTATAGTTACACAGAGGTACTAGGAAATGAAAAACTTGCCAGTGCCAGGAAGGGAGAGCTGCCCACTGCATAAGGTTCTATTGGCTGCAGTGTTTGGACACAACCAAACTCTTTCCCCCTCAAAAGCAGAATTATAGAGATGTGCTTTCTTGCATCACTTCATATGTGCAGATGTGCACAGCAGAGCCTTCCTACGAAGAGTGGTACACAGAGGGGGTGGAAGTTAAAGGATGGTATGGATTTATTTACAGATAAATTTGGTTACACTGGCTGGTTTCTGAGTTCAGACCTCTTGCCATTAAAGAGAGTCTCTTTTCTGTCTAGATTGGAAACGTGCTGTGTGGAAGCACAGTGTAGGACAGCAGGTGACAATGCATCATCAGCTCATAGACCATCAGTCAAAAAAGATAGTGCTTACATCAATTAGATGTGAGATCATTGCAGAACAAAATTGATAGAGCAAGTTAATTATGCAGCTCTTATATTAGTCCAAATACCTCTGACTGTAATGAGTCTACTAGCACACTTATAAAATTTTAAGTGTATGATGTCTTCACTGGAGAAAAAGTCTTCTGAGTCTTTTTAGAAGTCTGTTGCCTTGACCACTGAGATATGATAGCATGCTGGGCTGTCCATGAAGTTGCATTTTGTTTTTGGAGATTTGTGTTTCTGTCCATGTTCACAACAGTAATGAATAATTTGTTGTTACTGGGTGATTGTGAGATTTCTGGGGGCTTTTGATTTAAGCTTAATGCAGAAAAGTGAAGAAATACTAAAGTATTTACTGGAAAAATGGCTCATATTTTTGATATAAAGTTGCTTTCATTTGAACTTCTTGCAAACTTTGAGTGATGGTAAGAAGTACTGGAATATGCAGACATGCTTTCTGGGATAACTGGGAGAATCTGAGCTTCAGCATCTGCAGGCTGGCTGGCAAATGTGGTGGGGATAATTTAGAGAGATGGTAGGCTCCAGCAGAAATCTGTGTCTTGGTATGCTTGAGTTTCCATATGTCCATATGTTTCACTTTTCTCTGTGTAATTGAGCACTGTAGAGATATGGAAACCCCTCAAGTGCCCTGTGGTGGAAACACTATTTAACAGTTTTCTGTTGAATGAAAGAGACGAGCACACTTTAGATTTTTTCACAGCAAAGTAGAGCACAGGAACTGTTAAGTGCATGAAGCAATGGCACCTTCAGAAAGTGCTTGTAACATGTACACAGTGTGCATGCAAGCAGAGGGGCAGAAATCCCCAGTTTTACAATTGGCTTGTTTCTACTATGTTTTAAGAGGTTATAGATGTGGTTTTGTGTGGAAAAGAATGTATGGTTTATTATTTTGAAATTTATGTCTACTCTGAGAGACAGACACATCTGAACTATGTTTGCAACAGTCAAAAATGCAAAGGCACATTTTCCAAAGGTGTGGAACATCACAGATTTATTTCATTGTTTACTCCAGTGTTGACAGATGCTGCAAAGGCTGTAGGTGTGGAGTTGAAATAGTGCTCCTTGTTCTGGGTCTCTGGGGTGTCCAGGATCAGCCCTAATTTGATTAGAGTCACCGTTCTTTTTAAAGCAGTGACACCTGAAATCTGTAATTTACATACTCACACAGCTTTCACAGTGTTTAGAGAGCCCAGGCAATGCTGTCCACCACTTCCCGGTGTTTTAAAGCCTCTGGCAATAGCCATTAGGTAAAATGCATCACTAAAAGCCGTAACTGTGGGGAATGGATTATACAAAACACTTTGCTGTGCTGGTACTCTGGAGAACTATTGATGGATACAGAAAACACGGACATTTAGCTGGTGTTAGAAGGGGTGTCTTAACACTGTGCCAATAGAATGAGCTATTTAAGGAGAAAAGTTGCTGCTGCTTGTTATTTCAGGTGAATACAAAAGGAAAGTGCCTTAGGGATAGCTGTGACAGAGCGATGGTTTTGAGCGGAGTGACATTGACGATGATGCTCTGTTTTGAAAGAGGATGTCCCCAGTGTCACTGGGGGAGGCAGCTGAGCCCTGCACGGGACTGTGGAGTCACCAGTACTTGTTAGTTCTGGCATCTGTTAGTTGTGGAAGAAAGAAAAGAATAAAACCCAAATTCTGTGGAGGATCCTAGCTTTGCTTTGCTGCTTAGAAATACTTAAGGATAGCAGTGCTGCAGCTGTACCCCCTCATGGCACATGCTGAAGAGCACTGGGCAAGCCAGGGAGATGCCTTGTTCCCTCCAGATACGTGACCAGAAGAGTGAGGACTTTTTTCTCCTGAAAATCGCAGTTGTCCAGTCATTAGCCAGCAAAGAGAGAAAAGCTTTTAAATCATTGTATCTGTAAGGAGGTGAAGACGAGGATGAAAACTTGTTTTTCCCTGTGATCTTGGATTGGGAAAGGAGAGTCTCCTGCATCAGTTACTTAGCTGCCTGTTCAAAAGTGTATATAAAATACAATTTAAAAAGAAATCCCAAACTTGACTTCAACCCTAAGTGTCTCCTGCAAAAGATTCATGGCTTTTTATATAGTTTTTGGAACAGCTTCACTCACACTCAAAAACACTACCTTTTTTCCCCCTTTTGGTAAATTGCATGGAGCATGCTGTGCTGTGAACTTTGAGAGGACCTTCCCTTCTTGGCCACCACTGTCTCTTCAATTAAAAGGCGAAAAAACCAAACCAACCCAACCTCAAGTATGGGACATACCCCTAAGGACATGCTGGGAGCAGAGCAGGGTGGAGGAGCTCGTGTGTGGATGCTGGCTGGTGCAAGCTGGGCCAGTGCAGCTCTGGGTCTTGGGCAGCAGCCGCCTCTGCCATGGGAGTGTGTGAGACAGGGATGTGTCAGAATCTGCCCTTCGCTCCAGAGTACGAAGTTGCAGTGATGAAGGCAGGGGAAGGGTGCTTGAAGTGAAAGTGACCTTGTGAACTTTAATTGCTGATTTATCTGCATTAGCTCTGATGCTTCCTGAAGCCTCTGTGGATTGTGTGACTCTGTCCATCTGATGGGAAGGTCTTAACCTTTGTTCCTATCATTTGGGTGTTATTACATACTCTTGTACACCAAAATATTCCTGGTCATCTAGCAGTTCCAAGTCTTTTTCCTTCCTTTTCCTCTTGGATTACTCTTGCTGCTCTGGGCACACTCATTTAGGAAAGTGTTGATGGTGGAGTTAATAGGAAAAATATTCTAATGTTTTAGTCTAAGACAAATAAATTGAAGCTTTATTCTTTGTACCAAGCCCACAGCATACTCTTACAACTCTGAATTTCTTAATTTGCATGTTTTGTATGTGTTTTTTTTTTCACCATGTCAATTTCTGTGAAAAGAAGTGCTGTGTTATTGAAAGACCAAGTAAATTAAGCAAGCTTGGTACAAAAATGGTCATCACAAAATGTATCAGTTATGTGCACTAATGAGTACCTGGACTTTGGGTTGTGAATAAATAAATTATTTTATCTTTTTACTGATTTTTTAAACTTTTATTGGAAGTAAAACTGGGGCCTGCTGTCCTTCTTACACTACGCTTTCCTTAAATAAAACTCAAAGCAAGATGTGACTTTGTTTCCTATTCTGGTGGAGGCTTGTGCAGCCTATTTTAGATGAGTTTGCCAGGATCTATTTTTGGCACGGATGTCCGCTGGACCCTTAGCAGGAGTGGAGACCTTGACAGAGAGCAGAGCACTTGGAAGAAGGGGTGCAGGCAGGCAGCCACTGCAGCTGATCAATTCATTACTCTGCTGAGTGCCTGGAGAGAATACCCTTGTGGCTGTTCAACGTGGCTCCAAAACAAAAATGTGTTTTGCTCATTTAATAATTGAAAATGCATTATTATGTAAGACTTTGTTGGTACTTCATGGTGCTAGAAGAGATGATGTTACTGGGCTTTAACCCCATATTTAACAGCCTGCTCTTCTGCAGTCTGAAGATGTTGCTTAAATGCAAGCAATTTTAGTGGCTCTGACCAACTTATTTATTTTTTTTTCTTTTTTCCTTTTAAGAATCAATTATGAGTTTTGGTCTAAATATGTTCTGTGCTCCCTCTGCTGGCTCAGTGGCATGGATTAGTGCATTGCTCCCATGGGGAGCAGTGATGGATGTGTGCCCACAAAGTATGAACACTGGAGCAGGAGCTTCATTAAAATTAAAGCAGGAGAGACCTCACTGTGTCAGAAAGGAAAAGGTGGTTTGGGCTAGGAAACCCATTTTGTATTCAGTGGCTGCATAAGGTTTTACTAACAGAGATAGAGCAATAATTTGGAAATAGTATGTCAATAAAAAAGGTGGCATCTTTTAAAGGTAGTTAGCTTTTTCAAAAAATAAAATGGGAAAGCAGGTGGTATTGACAGAAAAATAACATTTTAGTAGTAAGGTTTGGGAAGCTGAAGTTTGTACCAGGGTTAGAATCAGGCTCTTTACATACAATTAAAAGAGCAGAGGAAATTAAATGCATTTTAGGTGTAATTTGATGCCTACAGTTTCTTTTTCCTTAGAAACCAATGAATATGTGTTAAATTTATCTTGGCACATGAAAAAGATGTAATGACTTGTACTAACAAGATAAAAGAAGAAGGCAGCACTTAATTTCCTAGGTAATACACAAAATAAAAATGATTTGCATGCCTTCAAATGATTATGCAGAACCTTGTTAAATGCTGTACAGTACAAAAGAAGAACAATGAGTTGCCCAGATAAGACACATTTTTGTGACTGCAGAATGCTCGTGGACAGGCATGAGGTACAGGACTCGTTCTCCACTAGCGCTCAGGTTTTTGATAAGCACTGCTGGCAAGGAGCTGCACTGAGAAACACAACGATGTCAAGAATGTAAAACGGTGATGAAATGTCTGTGTGATATTTCATGGTTGCATGATGGTGCTTTGGTTACAGATGTGCTTGTTCTCTGAGTTTAAATTGAGTTGCTCTTGTCTATGCTCAGTCACCGATTGTCGGGTAAGGTGCAACCCACGGGTGATGTCAGCAGCCCTGCTCCTGTTTTCTTCTAGGGACTCTCCTCTCAATATGGCATTTACTGCCGGTATTTTACAGGCAAATTGCGCTCTTTGAGATTCCAGAGGGCATTTGGTGTCTTTGTAGGCTACTGTAATGAGTAATGGCCCTCATAGCAATAGTTACAGTGCTGCTTATATTGACTGGCGAGGCACTGTAATGAGGCGTGGAGAGGAGCTTTGTACCCGGCTCACTCCGTTTGAGTTGTCAGTCACTGCTGCATCATGGTTGAAATGGTTTATTGAGTATGACTGCCAAATTTTACGCAGGTGCCAGATTAATTTTGATGTATTGTACTTGTAGCAGTGACTCTGGACAGTTCGCAATGTGTCTGCTGGAAGACTATCAATGGAAGTGCATAAGCAGTTGGCTAACATAGCAGTGGTGCTGTAAATAATTTCCTCTAGTATTTTCAAAGCCTTTCAAACAAGAAATAGATTAAACAGAAACAGGGTGGGGGTTCCTACTGTAAACTAGACTTCTCTCCAGCTTTGATTGCCTTTTAGATGGGCAAGGGGTGTTCAAAGTGTTGCTTTGCTGCTGTTCCTGTGCCTCTGGTGTGACAAGTCCAGTCTGCTCTGGGCAAGATGGGTATTCAGATCTCCTGCTGCTTCTTTTGCTGGGGTCTTTGTCTCTTCCTCCTTCCCTCTCCTACTTTTTGTCTACTGAAGTCAAGAAAAACCTTTGTGCCCACTGTCTTTAGCCTTCCCAGGGAAGGGGTCCTGCTTTCTCTCAAGATCCATATCTTGCTTTTGGCAATGGATACCTCTCATCAAATTTAGTGACTAGTTCAGACCTCTGGATCTCATGTGATTCACAAGATTTCTTCTTCTCTTGCTGTTGTCTTACCTGACATCCATGCACAGTTGTTACTTATTCAGCTTTTGGCATACTGGTAAAATAGAGATCTTTTGCTTTGTGTGAGTAATTCGGAGGGGAAACCTAAACCCTAATTTGACAGTGAGTATTAGCCATGTTCAAAAGTTGTTCTTTAAATGCAGAATTGAAAAACAGCTTCTACTGACACAGTGTGATATTTAAAGCAATCTCTACTGACCATACAAATCACATTAGTGATTTTGCTAGGTTGCTATTTGCCTGCTTTGCTATAATTTTACAGCAAGGCATATTGATGAATCCTGCTTTTCAGTAGCAGCCTTCTAAGAATTAAGCTTCAAAACTGATCCAGCTTTGCTTTCTCATTTTGTAATCATATTCCACTCCACAGTGGAAATTTCTTTTATCTCATACCTTCCTACTGTCCCTGGTGAGGTTGCCTTATCATAAATTCATTATTTTCCTTGTGCTATTCCACTGAAATTACTGACTGGTTTGGTTTTTCCTCTCTGTTTTGGTAAAACTTGCAAAGATTTCTAATGAGTTGAGGAAGCATTTTACAGAAACTGTGCTTGTTTGATTTCTAGCCTGACTTTTTTTACAGGGCTTTGTAACCTGGGAGTAAGTGGATGTATTAGGAAATATGTGGTGGGAGCAATCTGGGACAGGGTAACCTTATTGGTTTCTTCTGCATTTAGCTTTTGGGATTTTTTTAATCTTCTAGCTCAGACAAAAAAATTCAAATAAAGTCACCAAAGCCCATAAGTTTCTGGAAGCAGTAATTTTTCATTTTTTTATTACTATAGCTTTATGGTTTGCTCTTAGGCAAAAATAAGTGAAAGAATAGAGTGCTGATCATGTAATTCTTGTGCAGCCTGTCTTTGGGACAATGCAGCTACAAATCTCACTATTATTTGTAGGCTTTCTGAAGCTGAAATGTATAGAGTGGGTAATATTCCTGTCTGTTTGTGAAGTATCTTCTTTTTACGGTCGTCTCCAATCTCAGCTGGAGGTTTTGGTGATGTTTCTGTACTACTAATCTTGTCACTATGGGCCAATTGTTCAGCCTTCCTCTGTGAAAGTGTTATGGGTGAAACCAAAGGTTGCACTTGGGGTTAATCAATAGAAGATACTTGCATAGTTACTGTGGGGCATCCCACCTCTCTGGATGCAGCAGATGGAATCTGAATTTTTTTTCATACTTGCTGGGGATATGTCTGGATATATCTAATAGTGATAATTTTTAGTTGAATTACTGCACTTATTTTGGCACATCAAGAGCAGTTATATATACAGTGAAAAGATTACAAAGCTTGTAGGAACTAAAAACTCAGCCTTTATGACGGCTGCCTTCATGTCAAGACAAGTTTTATGCAGGGATTATGCATGAAATGTTTTGAGCAATGGTTTTGTAGAGCAGCTCAGTGGAGAGTCCCTGAGAAGAGAATCACATCTTGGTGCAGTTGGTTTGTGGTGGAAGTAGAGTAAAGCCACTGTGACAGTGGCTGTCTTGTACTTGATTTTAGAGCAATAAATCCCCCATCACTGCCATAGGCAACTTCTGTAATGAGAGTGACATGAAGATTCTGGAGATGAGAATTCTTTCACTCTTTTCCTTTATAAAGGAAACAGCATTAAAGAGGTTCGAGTGGCTGTAGGATGCATGGTCACTGTGTAACAGCAGCGTGTAAAGAGGGTTATACTTGCCACCAATAAAAAAGTGTTTTTTTGAGGGGAAAATCCAATATTGCCAAACCAAAGATGCTTACTAAAAGTAAAAAGGCACCTTTCAGAAAGAGGAAGCCATTATAAAACAAGGAAACTTGGAAAGGGCATGAATTCTGGGAAGTTGAATGTGAGGATGAAATAGGAAAGTCTGCTTCTGAGATTGAAGATCATCGTATTAACAGATGTAAGGAAAAACGACCATTGAAACCTTTTCCAAATAGATTGGCTTCCAGGTGTAAAAGGAGCTTTTAATAAAGATAGGAAGGAAAATGTTGAAACTTAACTGTTTCTTTGCATGTGAGAGGATAGTAGAATGATTGTATACCTTAGACCCTTTTTCTTAGAGAAGACTTCTCTGAGGAACTGTCTCAAATTGAAGTGTCAGTGGAATAGGATTTATAATTAATTCATGAAAGGAACTGTAACAAATCATCAGGACCAGATGGTATTAAATCAAGATTTCTAAAAGCATTTGAATGTGAACTTGATGAGCTGCTGACTCTGGTGTGTAACCTATTACTTAAGTTGGCCTTGATGGTGAAGAATAGAAGATTACAAATGGGATGCCAGGATTTTTTCCCTTTTTTTTGTCTTTTTTCCTTCAGAGCTTGATGAGTACTTCAAGGAGATGCAGACAGTAAATGTACAGGGCATATTGATAGAAACTGTAATAAAGAATAGACTTAATGAGAACGTGGGGAAGTGTCAATATTAGCTCTCAGAGAGGAAAGTTGTTTGAAGGAGCCTGCAAGTATGTGGGTGTAGGCGAACAAGCTGGCACGGCAGGCGTAGCTTTCCAGGAAGGTTACCAGAAGGTCCCTTGCTGAAATCACTTAACATTGCAGAACTTCCAGGTAGAGCCTCTGCTTGACCAGTCACCAGTGAGCTATAAGCTCTGTGCAGTTGAGACAAATATGGACAAAAAGGGTAAGAAAAATATGATTTCTGATTTCTAGTAGTTTTCTAACAAGGAAGCTTATCTCTGACTCCTGCACTGACACTGGGGTTCTGAGAGAGGGGTCTGAATGTGCTGGCAGGAATACTTTAAAACTCAGAACAGTCAGATGTTCAAGCAGAGAGAACTGAAGGAGGTTGGTTTAGTGCCTGTTAGATCCTGTAACATGAAAAATCCATAACTGACAATTGTTAAAACTTATGCAGAGAGATTTTTTGATACTGCTACTGTGTTTACAGTTCACTTGCTGTAGGCCACTTTAGAGTGTAGGGAGTAGGGGGCTTAGCTGTGCTTTCAGGTCTGGTGTGGCCACCAGATGATTCTGGCTGGCTTATGCTGGCAGCAACTTGGTTAGTACAGCAGCATTACAGTAGAGCACAGTGGGTTGTAATTCTGTGGCATGCAGATATATAAATACCTATTTTCTTCTCAGGGTTGGAAAAGAGAACATATGGGTTCTCCTCTGGGTATTGTAGTCTTAACTTCAGGTTCTACAGCGCTTGAGGTTATTTGAATAAAAATATTTAAAGGAAAGAATAGAAGCCTTTTAGAACTTGTGAATCTTGAGCATTATGACAAGATAATGAACATCTAGATTGTTGAAATTATTCCTTTTTTCTGCCACATTCATGAGGTTTAAAGTAAAATGTTCAGAGGCTGCAGAGAGGAGAGGAAACAAAGATGGCATGCTCAAGATTAGGATTTCACATTCCCAAGCTTACCTATTTTCTTGGTCGGGAAAAGCGAAAATGGGTTTGAGCTGCCTGCCCAAAACCTGTTTGGATCTTCTGGCAATAGCTGTCTATTTAATGCTGTATTTCAGACATTAGATGTCCTGGCTTCTTTCCCTTGCTTCTCGTTATGGTTGAAATGTTGCTTTTGATAATCACTGTATTGGGCATAGAGCAGTTCCTTCAGGTGCATGTGTTGTTCTTGTTGCACAGGAGGGGTGTTTCACGTTGTTATTCCTATACTGGTGTGCAGAAGAGGGACTGCAAATGCTGGAGTGTTTATTAACCATTCAGCTGCACTTTCACTTGAGGTTTGTGATGGAATTTGCCAGCTCCTATAGGACTGCTCTTACTTAGTATTTCTGGCAGCGTAGATTTGCTTTTGTTACAAGAAAAATTCCCGGAAAGCAGGAGTGTGTTCACAAAATGAAAAGTGTTTCATCATGGTGTCTGCAGCTTATAAAAGGCTTCAGGGACTGAATGCGTGCAAGTCTGTATGGGAAGCAACCTTACCTTGAATGGTCTGTATCAACACAGGTTGTGCTGGGGCTTTTTTCCCTCATTTTCTGGATCCTGACTCCACCTTTATGCTCTTTACCGAGCTGGCTCGGCCTGGGATGGCTTCTGGATTTAAAAAAACGTTCAGGGAAATGTGTTGTTCAATAAATGGCAATTAATGTAGATAATTCTTTTTTTTTGTTTATATGCAGTCTAAGGGCTTCACTATCTTTGTACTGGAAATGTGTCTTTTTTTGTGCAGAAGATAATGATATGCATCTTTTGCTTTTCTCAGGTTGAGATACAAAAGACTTAATAGCTCATTTTAAGGGGCTTGCTTTTCCTTTTCATCAGTGGAACTTCAATTAGGGTTATTTCTGAATAGGAGGAGAACTTGCACTAGTTAAAATAAGGAAAAGAGAAGTGGAAATAATTTTTATGTATATCATATATTTGTATAGAGTGTGTTGACTGACATACTGTAGAATTAATAAGAAAGTATTTACATAGTAATCATTTCTGGAATTTGCTTCAGGAAAGATTTAATTTTTTTCCCTCCTACCACAAGAGATGCCAACCCGATCAAAATATAACGATATGTTTACCAACAGTAACAGATCTGCAACACAGAATAATCTTAACCAGCTTTTATTTCAGTAGAATATAGGGTTGCTTGTTAGAGGGAGCAGAAGCTGTTGCTCTCACTTACCCCAGTCTGATATTTTCTGCTCACTAACATGCCTTTTCCTTGGTGCTATGTGAGGGGCACTTAGTGGCTTGCTGGGGGCAGCCTGCCTGCCGTGGCTTTGGCCACTCCAGCAGGGCTTGCACACATGCAGGAGGCCATCTTCTCTCCCCTGCTTAAATGTGACAGTACTAACTAGATTTTAGCCCTTTACAAATTCATTTTAATTCCTCATAGGAGTTATGGAGGCTTGTAGGGGCTAAATAGCTGGTCTTTTACTAGAGAGATGCTGTTAGGGTTATTATCTTATTTTCAGCAGCAAAAAAAAAGTGCAAAAAGCACTGAATTGTCAGGAATCCACGTGTGCTGAATATCCCATCCAGGCTGTCCTGGTGTTCCCAGCTGTTGATGTGTGAATTTTCTTGTGTGAGGGAGATATTTGGTTGCATTATCTGGGAGTTATTACAGCAGTCAGAGTGAGGCAATGCGACTGTAATGGTTACTCCTCAAATCAGTTATCTTTTGGAGCACTTGCCTCTGGCATTAGGTTGATCTAAGGGAAGTCTCTCCATTGGATTTGAAAATTTGTTTCTAAATTAAAAACAAAATAATTTAGCCATGAAGTAAAATGTGTCATTCCTTGTGCCCTCATCTTCATGTTATTGAAGTGCCTGTAGTAAAGCTCAGATTGAAAAATGATGTTGAGGTCAATGTCAGGAGCTAGAATTTAACTGAAGAAAAACATTCTGAGAGAATTTATTAGGGAATTAAGAAATATTTCTGACCTTTCAGGTTTGCAGAAGGCACTGGATGACACCACAGGTCTTTTTTATTTTTGACCTACAAAGTAAAACAAATCTCTTGCTATTCCTATCACCCTGCTCTCTCTTCTTTTCACAAACCTTCTTTTAAAATTGAACTGGTGTCTGAACAGCTGTTTCATTGATATTTTAGGAAGAGAAGAGGATACAGAGAACTGTGTATTCACTTACCTGCTTCCTCTATGATCTGGTTCCTTCACTAGGTGGCCTTCCCAGTTTACCAAGCACCATTTTTCTTTCACCGAGGTACGTGCTGAAGAAGCTTTTAAAGAAAACAGCAATGCCAGTGCCACTTCAGAACTTTCCCTATTTCATGCCCTTTTGCCAGTGCATGTCACATCTGGTCCACTGCTTTTGCAGGCAATTGCATCAGAGCCTTCCTTGTCATCGAATCAAGTACCACTTAAAAAAATTCTCTCTGATGGCTGTTTGTCCTGGGGTGACTGTATGGTCTGGTACACTGTTGCTTGCTGAATGGATAAAGCTTTCACAATAAACTAAAAAAGAATATGAAAATACACGAATGAGAAAAAAGGTCCAATTTTTAGCCTAAATGTTTTCAAGGATCCTTCATCTGTAAACTCTCGTTTTGAAGTATGGTTTTGTGTATGTGAGTGACCAAGGCTGTACTGAGCCTCGCGTAATATAAGCAGCGAAAATGCTTCTCTGGAGCTTTTCTCTGAACTGTGTAACGTACTTATTCTCCATCTAATATACCAAATTTTTACTTCCTTAATAATTTTCTACATTAGTGTCCTGGAAATTCTTATTTTCTTCTCAAGTGCATAATTTTGTTTGTAGTGCTAAGTATTTGGGTCTGATATTTGTCCTTAAATTTACAATATTCTTAGCGTGTGACAAACGTTATTCTCTACACTGACATTTAGCAAATTTGAGTAGAGTTTTCTTTTTGTCTTCAAGTTGCTTTTATTTTTGTATATATATGTGTATATATATAAAATTATAACATATGTGTCTCAGGATAAACCCTTGGGGAAAAAAATCTATTAGTAACCATTACAACCTCTCTTTTCTTGTGAGTGAGTTTGACCTTTTAATTTTAGCCCCCTTCTTTATTTGTCATAGAATTCTTGTATTGTTCTTTTTATTTTCTCCCACTAAATTGGTTATTTCCTACATAACATTGCAGTGTTGTTTTCTGATAGCTGGATAATTGAGACATGCCACATTATGTTTAGAAAATACTGTGTTTTATTTGCAAAACATACTGGGAAAATGTGGCATGAATTATTGCTGGTTAACCCAAGCTGTGTCTTACCATGTTTTTTTTTTTTTTTTTTTCTTTTCCTGGAGGTCTCTAATTATCTGTCTTTTGAAATGTTTTAAAACATTTCATTACTCCTGAGATCAAATCAGCCAACATTTAGATAACAAAATTAGTTTTTCAGTTTTTTTAAACAGACATTTGCATTTGCTGTTCTGTAATCCTCTGGTACCAGTTTAGCTTGATACATTTGCTATCAGACCTGCAGTAATCACACCCCATGTGAGTGTTTGAAAGGCTTTTCCTGGTCCCAGATGTGCAGCGCATTGAGGCTTGTAGAGCTGGGCTTACCCTCTGCCTACAGTAATTCCCTGAGTGCCTTCAGCATTCTGCTTTCATCCCCCCTTTCTCAACACTGTTGCAGTCACTGATGGCTGATGTAAGCCATCCAGGTGGTTTTGGATAATTCATCCATGCATTGAGCAACACAGTTTTCTTCCAGTTTGCACATAGGGCTTGAGAGTGAACCATTTTTAGTCCATCCCCTTAGTGCAAAAGAAATTGAAATTTTGGCAGTTGCTATTTTGTTCTTGGGCTGCTTGTTCTTTGCCCATCAGTGCTTTTCTCCATTTTTATTTGAGTTTCGTGCTTGTTCCCCCAGTCTTTGTGGAACAGCTTTATTTGCAGCAAGGTGTGGAACCCTTCTTTCAACAAGTTTTTCACTGGTGATTAGGATCAGCATTCCAGAGAACTTTTACAGCTTTGTTCTAGAGAAATGCCAAGTTTCCTCTTAATAGAAAAGTTACAAGTAAACTTGCCTTGCAAGCATGTACATGTGCATACATGAGTACCTGTACAAAATCATGTGTGCTGCAGGAGCCTGAAATAAAACCACTTTAGTCCAAATGTGCTGCAAAACCTATTTAGGGATAGAGAATGTTTATAGCCAACCTAGTATTCATTAGTGTAGCCTGGCTGCTTTTTTAATCTGACTTACCTTTCCCATGGTTGTGCAGATGCTAAACTGGCAGGAGGACATTGACATCTTCAGAATATGAACTGCAGGCTTAATTAGTTGGTGGCACTGAGCTTACATGACAGAGGAGCAGTTCTCAGGGTGTTTCTTGGTAAGTTAATGTACAGCACACTGAACCTTTGAAGCATGGCTCTACAGAAGGCCTCCAGTGAGAATGCATTCCTAATTGCCAGCAGCACTGGTTAACAGGTTGTCTAAGCAATTTAATGGCTCAACTTTAGAATAGCTTTAATATATTCTTGTCACCCCATGTGAATAAATTGATATACTGATGAAGATAAAGCTGCCTCTTTATTCAAATATTGATAGTAGTGGTTTTTTTTTTCTTATTATCTTTCTTTCTATTTTTATATTCTTTTGAACTGCTATGCATATTCATGTTCATGGCCAATCAGTGGGGATAAAGGACCCAAAGAAGGTCTTTCTCCTTGTCCAAGGAAGTAAATATTTGGTAACTGGAGATAAGTGAGAAATAACATTTTATTTTCATAAAGAATGAAGGCTCCAGGATTTATTTTGAAACAAGGCATACCTTGCCAGCAGACTTTTGAGACAGTGGTGTAATCAGTAGTATTTGGCTGGGTGCCTTATTACATATATTTTGCTCAGAGCCCCAGATTCAGTGTATGTACACTGATATTTCTGTGTATGTACAGATGATATTTTTTGGAGGATGAGCATTCAGTAATAAAAAGATTCCAGAACAGAGATTGTATGCTTAGTATTTTTAGCTGCAGGTCCTGGTGTTTGGTGGTTATTTGGTAAATAGCAGAGGTTTTTTTATCTCTCCACCTGTGATGTTGCAGTGTCAAGTTTTGCTGTCACTGGTGGTGGTTTTCTTTTGGTGGTGACCTTACTCATCTTGGAGAGAGGTTCTACACTGTGGTGTCAGCCCTGGACAAGCTTTCAGCTTGGATTTATAGGATATGGTTCCTTCCATTCTCCCCTGTAACATGTGACAAACGCCATTCCTAGTCCTTAAACAGCATGCAGATGTTAAACAGCTGTCTTACACTGGAAGAACAGATCAGTCACAGGGAAGTGTGCCTTCTGGGAGGATGAATGTGGTCATGGAAAACAACTTGAACTTGTGGTTAGTTTTGCTTGTTTGTTATGTGCTTTGAGTGTTGTGAGATACATTGCTGAGTGTCGTATTGCACTGGATATATGAAATTGAGGGATTTTTACTTAATTTTTATTGAGGTAGTATCCAGAATGGAAGATCTCTGTGTTCTCTTAATACAGAAGAATATCTCACTAGCTTTACAAAACTGGTAAAAAAACCAGTATCACCAACCAAAACTGTTGGTGGAGATAAGAAATGAGTCTTGCAAATAAAAATCTACAAATTTAATTTGGAGGTTTAAATCTGCAGAGGAGGAATAAGATGAGTGGGCAAGGGTGCTCACAGAAATCTGTGGTTCCTTAGATTGCTTTGGTAAAGAGGCAGGTGGCCTTTCGTTAAGGCAGGGAGAAACCTTGGTGAATGTAGTTCTTGTTGAAAATGTGGTGAAATGAGTGGCTGTAATTCCTCCTTTCTAGACTAGCTGTATCCTACCTGCCTTTAATGAAGGACCTTTGTGTTTTGGCAATATGGGAATGGCTAAACAAACCAAGAGGACTTAAAGGGGTTGTGTGAGTTCTTGCTACTTGATCACTTGCAACAATTCTTTTTCAGTTGTCTAGAAAATAGTAAGAAGGTAGATGGCTTATTATACCTCTGCCACAAATTGTTAATGTTGAAGATTATAAATTATATTACATAATGCTAGTTAGGATTCATGTTTCAAAGCATGTAGCTGCTTCTCAGAACTATTTAAGTATTTGCTCCTTAAAAGAGAGAGCTCCTGTGGTAGCTACTATTTTTCTTTATTTGCTCCCTGCCTAGAGGGATTTTTCAGTAGTTAGAGAACTAACTAACTGTGTCTTTAACTTGAGGACTTCCCACTCTTGCCTTGATTGCTCATTGTATTTCTTTGTTGCATCTTGTCTATATTAGATCATAATGTCTTCAAGACAGGAACTGTATGGTGGAAAATCCAGGATCATGGGGTATGATCTTGGTTTAGGACCTTCAGGCAATATTTAAATACAAATAACTATGCTTGAAAGCTGTTTAACATGTGATCTAAACTGTTGCAGGGCAGCAGTTTACATTCTGCTTGAGCTTAGCAATATACAGTCAAGTTCAAACAAGTTGGAAACTGACTGTCCTGACTTACAGTTCTTGCTTTGTAATTTACCTGCTTTTCCAGTCTTAACCAAGCTCTGTTATCAGCAAATGAAGCACAAACAGGTATGCTAATACAATATTTATTTGGGGATTTTAGTTACAGGAAAGCCAGAGAATTGCAATATTTCCAGTGGTAGTTTCTTCACTGTAGTACAGCTCTTCAGTGTGGGATTTTTTTTTTAATAATATGCCAAATATGTAACAGTTCACATTCAGATGCTGTAAAAGCAGTAGAGCTTTATTTAAAAAACTAATTTCTTCGTAAGGGTAGGCACTTAAAAATTGGACCACAACATTCAGTTTTATGCACGTGTTAAAGCGTAGTAAACAGCGGCACTATTGCATTCTGTTTCTCAAATGATCAGATAATGTAATTTTTAATAACTTGTCAACTACCAGTATCAGACAGCTGTGTGCAATTTGTATAGGATCCTCGAAAGTCTTCAAAGTGGAAAAATGTACAATAAAATATCTGTGCAACATGCAATGCATTATTTAACATCATAAAGTGCTGTAATGCTGCAAATTTACAGCTGTCTATAAGGCACATTAATAGGGTGGTAAGTTACCTCCAGAATGAATTTGCCTGGTGTGGGAGCCTCTCTGTGCAGCTGCCTGTGCCTCTTTCCTGGGAGCAGAGGGGGTGCCAGGCTGAGCCTGCTGCCAACACCTGTGGGATCAAGGATTTTTTGCACTTTAATTCATTTCTGTGTCCACTGATCTTGTGGTGATTATAAGGACAATGAAAAAAAATCTAAACAGAATTGAACAACCTCCACTGGTGCAGCTGGTTGTCCTTACTCAAAAGTCCATTTTCTGTTGGTTGATAGGTTGTCTTATCGGGAATTAAATTTTTCAGCTGAGGAAGCCATCTAACTGGAAATGGAAGAGAAACAGGGTTAAGGTTAACTGAACTGTTGAAAAAAAAGATATTAAAAGCATTCTGTTGGCTTTCCTGTGGGAGGAGTTGGGTCATCACTTGACTTGCATGGGGAAGCATTTGGTGCACTGAATGTTACTGAAGAAATTACTGTGCTTGACAAATTTGTGTATAGGGTAGGGTTGTGTAAAGTCATAAACAGGAGACCGATTAAGGGATATCTGAAGCAGTTTTTATGTGAAATTTAATTTAAAGTTCTTTGAAATGGACAGTGCTGCTACAACACAATTTATTCTTGCAGCACTGAGTGTGTCCTTATGGCCAGCTTCATTGGTTTAGAGATCAGTTGCTGAGTTTTAGTGCTGGGGGAGCAGGCAGGATTGTTATCAAATAAACCTGAATTGAGGCAGTGAGTCCTGCAGGTGCTTCCTGTTCCTGGCTGTGATGGAGCTTCAGTCATACCTAATGGCAGGTATGGGGGTGTTTTGGGATGAAGATTTGAGAAAGAGGTCTCCTTTGCCTACTGGCTGTTTATCTGAGGAGAAAACTGAGTTATGGATTTGCTTATTGGTTTTTTGTGTTGTTTTTTTGTTGTTGTTTGTTTTTTGTTTTTTTTTTTTTTTTATG
>WBNO01029143.1:807645-908271 GCA_013400575.1 Peucedramus taeniatus
GCTTGATGTGAAACATTGAGGAAGAAGGGGCCTTTGGGGAGAAGTTCATGATACCTGAAGGCAAGACAGTCCTCTGGCCTTGGTGTACACCACTGTCACATCAGGTGTACTTTGTTGGGTTAATACTTAGCAATTTTTGTCCACCCTACTGGGCTTTTCAATACTTGTTTGTTTTTCTTTTTTAAATACTTCTTTCTTCTGAAAGTTTGGGAATGGATGAAAGCAGGTTGGATAATAAGAGGTAGCTGTAAAACAAAGGTAATCAGCATGTAATAAATTGAGGTTTAAGGGAGTGAGGAATTGTAACCCCCTTGGAAGCTTTTCAGATGATCATGTTGTTTCTCTGGCACATTTCAGCTGTCTATTCCAGGATTAAATTTCCAAATGACTGTATAAGCTATCTTCATGTCTTTTTAAAGGATGGAATTACATAATTAAAGATAACTTGACAGAATGTCACACCATGTTTATATATCATTTTCTAAATGTGATTCACCCAGGGTGTGAATACAGCTCTAAAATTGGCCAGGTAGATAGCTGAATAGTTCAGCATGAATTTTTGTATTATCACAATTAAAAGGAAGCAAGTTTTGGGAAAACATGGATTGTTAAGGCTTGATTTTGTTTTGAATGCCAGAGAAATCCAGTATGTTATTGAAAAGGAAAGAAGTAATAGGGCCCTGGGAGATCTTAAATGTGAATATTAGCAGCATGTTTCTGGGTGAAATCCTCCCAAAATGTGAGCTGTGTCTTGGTGTTACTCTGTAATTGCCCCTTTGTTGGCTATCTGGGAGAGATCACAGGGCTGAAATTATTACTTTGGCCTTGCACAGAGCCTAGTTTGGGCTCTTTCATTGCTATGTTTGCTTTTTAATAAGTAATTCACTCTGGGAAATTACTTCTCCAGATCTCTGAAATTGGTGAGGAGAAGACTGAGAATTAGGTGAAACATATAAAGATGTGAAATTGAGGCTGAAACCTAATATCCAGAAAGGCTTTCTGTTAGCATAGAAGAAATGGAGTTAAAGCAAATATAACTTGAAAGTTCTGTAAAGGATAGAGGGGAAGGAGAATACTTTGTGAGTTTCAGGAGCACCACTTGGACAACTACGTTTGAGAAGAGGAGTACTGCTTGCCCCTCAGTTTTGTTCTGACTTTGGAGACAAGTAATTTCTAAGTAGTGTAGAGTCTGGTGTAGTAGACTTCTAGGTTATTTCCAAAAAGTAAAGGGCAATTTTATGATGTGAAATTGTTCATTTGCTACTCCTGTTCATTTGCTACTCCTTAAGCTTTGCTTGCTAATCTTTGTTAAATCCATAAATGTGAACCTGAGTAGCCTCCCTAAAATGCTGCCTTGCAATTTATTTTGAAATTGTGTTTGCCTTTTTGAGAAAATGGTGAGTTTGGTGAGAGATTTTTCATTGATATAAGCTTATTAAAAATATATATATTTGTGAAGTACTACTGTGCTGTTTTGTAATTATTAGTATTATGAAGTAACATTCCAAAGCAGTAGCACGTTTTGAGTGTTGTCTGTCTTTATTGAATTTGATCACTGTCATCCTGGTGGGTGAGAGACAGAGATCCCATTTTCTTCCTTATGTGTGCAGTTCCAGCATATCTATGCAGGATTTTAAAAAAACTTTTCTAGCAGTATCTGTAATGCTGTTGGAGTTTGTTACCTAATGCAGTGCAAGGAGTTTACCTCAAAAGCAGCCTCCTGTTATCATAGAAATTGGTTGCAGTGAAAAGGCATAAATACTGAGGTGATAACTTTCTGACTGGATACTGGGAGGAAGCCTTTTAAGCCTTTCTATTTACCTTCAGTGTTTTGAACTGCACTGTTCTGATAGTGGGAGTAAACAGTGGTGGGTAAAGAGGAGGCAGAGCTTGGCATTACCTGCTTTCAGGTGAACATAGACTGAGCCCTGTGTATATAATTTGTTTTCACCAAAGATTTGAGTGTACTTCTTCTACAAACCCAGGAGACTGGTGAATGCAGTGTGGAGTCAAGACTCATACACAGGTCTGCATGCCAGTGGGAATTGTTGAAGAAAGAAGTGATGCTTGGCCAACCCCACTGGTCGAGTGAGGAGTGGACAGCATGTGGGTGAGGTGACCTGGTGTGCAGCCTTGCTTGGGATTTGACAGCCTTCTGTCAAAATACGTTGGTATCCATCTTTGTGGAATAAAAGCAGGTGGTTTTGATTGCTTAAAGAGAAATAAAGTTGAACCATATACAGCTGGAGTGTCAGTCTGTCCCAGACCTTGTCTGTCCCCCATTGCCTCTGGGGTCTGGGAGGAAGGTGCTTTCAGTATTCGTTCTGATCAGCACTTCTTTGTGCAAACACAATAGAATTATTAAATTACTCTTTGTTTTATTTTGTTTGTTAAATATTTGCCTTCACAATGCAGACAAATTGCTGCTGGCACAGCTATTGTCTTTGCAGGGTTACTCTGGGGATGTATCTGACAGATCTCTATTGCGACACATGGAGGAAAATTCTGAGTGGTCTCCTCTTTCAGAAAATGCAAAAGCTTTTCACTTGATTTTGTTGTATTTAATTAAAATAAATACACCCAGAGGCTTGAGCAATTGCTGGATGTTTAAAAAAATAGAAATAGGAAGATTAAACAATTGAAAAAAACATTATAATGCACAAACGTATTATACAAAATGTATAAACTTATGTTAATAGGATGATAAAAATTCAGGGGGAAAACTGGCTTGAATATTTAGAAGTGTATCTTTAGATTCATTGGCCTTTGGATCCTGTGCCCCCCGGAAGAAAAATTGGTTAAATATTTGAAGGTGTATCTTCAGATCCATTGCCCTTTAGGTCCTGTGCCTTCTTTCAGTATTACTTTAATCTTTGTATTTATATTTTAAAATATTTAGATAATTATATTTTATATTGCCTTGTAGGAAATTGGGTTGTATTACACAGGTCCTAAGATTTTTTTTCTATGCATGCATCTGATGAACTTGGGTTAGAGTTCTGTGTGTGCATTTGATGGAACGTTACTGGTTTTGTTTAAGGGCTTTATTGGATTTGGGGATGATGGTTATTTTGTTACTTTCAAAGAAAACTGTTCCTAAAGGACATGGTTACTGTTCTTTCATTTAAAATTACATGAATTATCTGTCAGAAGTGAAAAGAAAGGAGAAAACCTAAAATTTTCTGAATGATTTGATTGCTTAAGCTGTCTGCAGGCAGAAGCAGAGTTGTGGCCTTCATGTGCCTTGGCCAGCAGTGCAGGTGATGCTGGCCTCCTGCCCAGCTAGTGGTGCAGGCTGCAGTGCTCCTTGCTGAGGATTTTATCTCTTTTTTTACTGTAGATAACAAAGTGAATTTGGTTTCTGTGGTCCTCTTTGTCTTCTGGAAGTAGATTGGTGAGTGCTGCTAAGATGGAAACAAGTGACGCTGGTGAGATGGTCCACAGGCTCAGTGGCCTTTTTGCCAGACCTGCAGAGGACTCTCACCCAACTCCCTTGCTTCTGGAGAAGAGATCATAGGCATTTAGGAAATTTGAACGAAATACTGGAGGCTTTCTCAGTATAAATATTGTCAGCAGAGATCAGAACATTTCACCCTTTGGTGTCAGGAGGTGGCGCGCATTGAGATCTAAGTAGCACATCTACATATTTCAACAAAATACCCTGCCTCTCCTGCCTTCACATTTACTTTTAAGTTTCATTGGCAGACAGATTGCCTTTTATGTCCTTTCCGTGCACATTATGCCCAAAGGTTCCTTTGCAGAAAATAAATTTATAGTCACTAGCTGATAAAGGTCTTTTCCTCAGTGATCCTGCAGGAACATTTTCGGAGCCATCCTTCCTGCTGTGGTGGCATCGCTCAGCCGTCTCTCACCGGAGGTGACAGTCTACCTGCACTATTTAATATTGTATCTTCCCATTGCAATTTTTCAGACCACATCAAGGAGAATCTGAAATTTGTAAATGAAGACCTCTTGGATAACTTGGTGCAAACTATTTTGCTGACTTGAGCAAGGCAGTCTCTAAAAATGCTTTTTTCAAGTAGGTGCTACAGGTTTATTTGGTTATGGGAAACCTTTGTATACGTGCTCAAATGCATACATGTATGTGTTTGTGTACAATATTTACTCTTCAAAACTGACATTCAAAGAAAAAATCACTTGTGTTCATGGTGTGCTGTTGTGGTTTGATGCCAGTGATTGCTGGAGGTTTTTCATGGTTAGCAGTGCCATTGTTTGCTGAAGTAAGCCCATGTTTTGATAACATTACTTTCAGGTTTTGCAAACCATAATCAGTTTACATATGCAAGCTATTCAAGTTTTTAAAGTCTATCAAATGTGCCATTTTACATGCTTCCTTCTTTTTGTGAATAGAGGTAGGCAAATGAAAAGTAGCCTAGCAATCAGAAATTTTCTTTACAAAAGGCTAGTAGTGAAAGTGGAGATGGAAAAACACTTTTCAATAGCAGAGGTAGTGTATGGCATGATTAAAAAAAAAGCTAACTATTTTGTCTAGAGTTCAGTTAAATTGAAGAAAAGATCTTTGCATATAATGAAACAAAACTGCTTTTGTCTCCCGTGTTGTAGCATTCTGAACACAATTTAAACTAAGAAACAACCCCACAACAACAGATTTGCCATAATTTGCTGAATTCTACATCTTGATATTTTGCAGGAAAAAAATATTGTCTAATACTGAAGTAAGAATTCTGGCTAAGCATTTATTGTGTTAATGAGGTTAGGAAAAAGTACTTCAGGGTTTTGTTGAAGCTTATCCAGTAACAAGATGTATTGTGATGACTTGAATATCTTAATAGCAAATTTTTCATCTCTTTAATAAGGAGGAAATGTAAAGAATGTTATCAAAATGGTCTGTCTGACATGCAGAAAATGTTAAACTTTATCGCATTGCAACAAAAACAAACTCATTTATGGCCGCACAAAAAAAAAATTATGTCCTGTGTTTGCCTGCTATAAATTTGATTTATGCCTCTAGTAATTATAGTCACTGATTTTGTAAAAGTTGAAAACATTTCTTTTCTCCAAGCTTAACAAGACTTCTGCGTTACCATTGCTACTGCATTGCAATACTTTGAACTTGCTTAGCAGACATGACAAAAGGTTTTAATTAAAATACTAGTGAGATAAAAAAATATCATTTGTCTGCATTAACTTTGTACGTTTCTCATAATTCTTTAATTCTTGTAATAAAGGAAAAATACCATGACAGTGATAAGAAGTTGTCCTCCCTCCTTTCTCTCCCTCATCAGTAGGAGATTGTGTTGGAGCTCTGGGATGTTGTGCTTAATCCCACTGCAGGCTCCCAAGTATCATTCAGATGTTCCTTGTCAGTGCAGGATGAGGAGATACTTAGAAGGCTTCAATTCACCAGCAGGAGCACAATCCCAGCATGGGTAGGGATATGCTGAAATCTATTCAAGCACCCCAGCCTTCCCAGCTCCCAAGTAATTGTCAAATAACTCACTCTTGAGTTTTATCCCATCTGAGTATTCCGAAATTAAAGACTATCAGCTACAAAACCAATAGGATAGCTCAAGGACTTTCAGGAGTATTTCTGCCAAATATATGGTGATTTTGGTACAATGCTAAAAATAAAGAACACTGTCAGACTTCATTAAATCTTTCCACTCCTTTTTTTTTTGCTACTTTGTAATAAATATCTCATTCTCTGAAACATGATTTAAATAGTGATGTAAATCAAGCAGAAACTTTGAAGTAAATTGGTTCCTTTGATCTTACTTTGTTACATTTCTCAAAGGGAAGGTTAATTATTAGTAGTTTGGTAATTATTAGATTGCCTTGATTTTTACTGCTAAGTACAGCTTTTACAGTAAGGTAGCACGTTTTGTCAGCCTTCTAAGCATATGTTATAATTGTCTGGCTATGCCAAATAAGCATCCAGGTACTTCATATTTTTGGTAGTAAAATACTTGTTTAACATTGAGTGCTGAATATATAGTTGTATTGATGTCAAAATTTGAATTCAGTTAAAATGCATGAAACAGTATTGAATAGTTAACTAAGTTTTTCTTTTATTTGTTTGGTATATAAATCAAAAGCAACAGGGCATTTTGCTTTTTGAATTGGTAAGGGAGGGCTTTCAAGTTTTAAAAGTTAGTGTAGTAATTCTAAATAGTGACTGGAAAGTAGTTTTGGTCCCAGAGAATTTTGTAAATGGTAGATTTCATCCTCTTGCTCTAAGTGTTTATATCTAGATAGGAGAACAAAAATAAAGCTTCATGCTATGTTATTTCTTAATCGATTTCTTCTTTTGAGCAAAACAAGTCTTTGAATTGAATTAACTGGATAAACTGAAATTAGAAAAAAGCTATTTCTGCATCAGTCAAAAGGTCACTCATTATTTAGAGTTGGTTTAGTGCATTACTTTCAGTTGTTTAACCTGCTGATTTGCCTTTCTTGAAGACATGGCAGGCAAATGTAGGTTTTTTTTGAACATATATTAAATTTGAATACTTTTGGTACATAAATTAATTTTAATTTTATGCCTCTTTACAAATATGTAAAATACATTGTAATGCTTTAGAAACATGAACCTATTTTTTTTTAAGTATGTTAGGACTTTTTAAAGTATATGTTTAAAATAAACATATATTTTGCTTCTCAGGGAAAAATACTTAACCACGTGAAAAGAGAAATTCATGTATCTGAGAGTTTCTTTTATTCTGTGTCACTTATGTAGGCACATGGATAAGCATAAGGACCAAAAGAAGTTAGGATTTCTTGTATTTGTGATTGCAAGAAATAAGAACTCTGACTGTCCAAAGGTGGCCATTGTTATTGTATTGGTACTGCTAATCATCCATCTGAACATGCAGTGGTGATGCAGCCATTATATTATGTGGGAATCCATTGTTGTAGTGTTTGCATTTCAGTGCATGATGGTATAGATGTGAAATTGTAGGGCAAAATAGATACGTGATACATTTATTTTACTATTATCAGTATATTCAAATTTTGGTGCTTTATTCACATATATAAAATTGAAATACAGGCATTTCTGGGACTTTTGGCTTATTTTACTAAGCATAAACTAGAGTGTTTGTATTGTAAATAACTTTAAAGTGTTCTTTATTTTAATAGTTTCTGTTATAGGAGATCACTCATTGGGGATTATCATTTATGATAATTTTGGTTTGGGACTGGGGAAAGCTGTTTATTAATTGAAAATATGCTTGTCTAGACTTCATGAGTATATTCATCCACTTTTAATATGCATCTATAATAGATGCTCTATAGTAATGAATGTGTGATAGAGTAAATGTGTTAATCTGTGTTCACTTTAGATACCTGCATTTCAATTTTAAGCTGCATCTCACCTTTGGTAGGGATTGGATATTCCAATGTTGGAATTCCAGCTCCTGTCTGGGATGTTAGCGTTGCTGCTCTGAAAGGAAAACACATTTGATTTGTGCAGACCGATGCTATTTCTGAGTTTTGTTACTGTTTTAGAGGATGTGGAAAGAAAAAGGCCTAGTATGCTACATAAAGGTGTTAAAGATTGATTATATGTAGATTGGGATTTGCGGGTAGCAGTTTACTAGTTTGGACATTGCAGCTGATTCTCCAGTGTTAATGCGTTCTTTGGGTCCTCAGGCTTTGTGTCAAAAGCCTTGTAGAGAGACAGATAAACATTAGCTCTTCAGTGCAATGAAGGACACATCTCTGACAATGCTGATGTGAGCTTGGTCTGATTCAGTGAGTTGTGATGGGTTAAAGCCAATCAAGCCATTCCATTGTATTGCATTAATTTTATAACATTTCTTATAACAAAAGGTTTTTTTTTCATTGCAGCGAGAATTTGCTGTCCTGTGGAGTATGCCACTGGGCAAGCAAAGAAAGTTGAGAGCCATTAATCCTCAAAAGAACAATCCTAGTCCTGACTTCATGCTGTCCATCCTGATGGTGTCACTCTTATGAGTTTGTAATGTAGTTGTTCAGATCCCTTCATTTCTGCAGCCCAGTGCTAGAGCTGTTCTGCTCTTCAGGTGTTGACAAGATACCTGTGTACTTTTCTCTTGTTCTGAAACCTTTCAAAGTTCTCTAGAGTCTCTTGAAGTCGGTTCTCTGCAGGAGTCTGCTTGATGTGGAGTTAAAACCATGCAAAAGAGGAGGTGGGGAACCACTGAGCAGTGCTTAGAGAGTGCTTTTTTCTAGCCCATCCTGGACAAAGTGGCAGTAACCACATTCTGTTCTTTTTCTCTTTTCCAAGCTAGCTGGGAATCGGCACAGGTTTTTCTGGGACAGCAGTATAACTGTGGCTTATACTGTGTAGAAAGCTGAGATTTTGAGATTTTGTGTGTGGAATGAAATACTCCTTCTGGTTTATCCTTGGCAGATTGCAAGGTTGAGGTGACTGTTTAAGGAATGGATACTTTGGATGAAAAGAGATCCGTCCTCTCCAGTACCAGTTATTTTATATAAAAGAAAAGATACAGTAGGCTGATGTATACTAGTGATTTTCTTAAAAAGAGTAACTCTAATCCTAATTACTAATAATTAGCTACTCATAATTCTTGAAACATGTGTCTTTATCCCTTTGATTACTTAGTAGCTAATCATAATTTGTATGCCAGTCATCCGTGTTTCCTCATTCCATAAACCTCTATTTAGTTCTTCAAGATTCCATTCGTATTACACATTTATCTAAAAGCTCAATACTCTGAGGAGGGGAGAGGAGGTACAGCATGGGAAACTATATCAGAAAGGAGGTTCCTACTTTTCCCGCTGATTATTTTAGCACTGTGATGAAGAGGGCAAGGGGATGACTCTTTGGAGGAGTGAGAAAAGGTGTGAAATGAGATTTCTAGTGAAAATGAGTCTCTTCCAGGGTAATTGTTCATCTTGTTCCAAGCTAGAGCCTTGTTTTGATTTGCGTCCTCTCTTTTGAGAGAACAGTCAAGGAGCAGAGTAGAGTCATATAATAACTTAAAAGATTCTAGGAAACTAGAAGGTGAACATGGCCTACGTGTGCTTGATGCTGAAAGTCCAATCTGGTCTCTTCAGTAAACACTGACAGCAACTATTGCTGTTTAGTCATGGAGAGTGTTGCTCTGTAGTGTTACATGTAGAGGAATAACATGTACAGGAGTAGTGAGAAAACGCACTTACCTCCCATCAGCTCCGTGAAGAGCTCCAGCCACTTCTTGTTCTATCAGGCTCGTGCGTGCACTGGTCTACCAGCCTGGCAGTGTCAGTACTGCTGAAATAGAGGAAGGTCTTTAATCTGGTACGTCTCTGAACAAGATGACGTAGTTGCTGCCCTTTGGTACTAGCAAGATCTGTGGGCTGAATATTGATGTGCACCTCTACCCAAGTGATGTGGATCCGTGATTGCTCCCGCTCCTCTGACGCTATCGGAAATGGGGGCGAGATGCACAGCTGTGCTTGGATAAAATACTAGTGTGCCAGTTGGATGTATCTGAAAAAATTTAGCCCCCCTCCCATCAGCAGTATAGACAAGATAAGTCTCTGACTCCTCTTGGGTTTTGCTGATCAATATAGGAAGCACTGTAGAAATTACCTGGTTACAGTAAACATGTAGCAAGTAAAACATAGGCAGGGACCTTATGGGCATCTAAAGTAAAATACCTAGTCAAACCTTGAGTTGTCCAGGATGGGGCATGAATTTTTCCCCTTGCCAGAGGATCCTCAAAGAAGATAGAGCTCATAAGCAATGTTCCTAGATTTTGTACAGGTGGGAGTAGTGGTGTCATTTCTCCCTGGAAATCTTTGTAACTTATTTATCAAACTTAGTCATACCTGGCACTTGTAGGTAAAAGAGATTGTTCAGAATCTCTCAAGAAATGTTTTGCCTTATGTTGAGAGGTTTGTTTGCTTTGTGCCCAGAACTCTTGTATTTCCAGGTTTGACCTGCTCCAAGAACTTACTATCAAAATAACTGATAATGTTTTAATAGACAATACCAAGAAACCAAATGTTTATCAGCTCCCCCTCCTTTTTTTTTTTTCTTCCTTTTTTTTTTTTTCATTTCTTCCCCAGGGAAAAAACTGCGGATCGTCAGGCAAAGACACGCATATATTTCAGTAGTCCTGCTTTGGCTGAAGAAACCTGGGCTATTAATGGTTTTTTGGATGGTGCCAGGGGCTCATCTGCCTTCCATCTCAAAGGGATCTGGAACTGAAAAGGTCATCAGAATTCTGATACTCAAGGCATCTTTCTGGTTATCCTAGGTCTTAGTTAAGCCAAACATGAAATGTCATCTCCTTCAGCTCTAAGAAATACTCATGTGACTCCCTATAGCAAAGGGCCCTGCAAGTATTTGCCTGGTGGTGCCAGAAGAAAGGACATGTTGGTGCAGTAGTGTTGTATTCTTTCTAACTTCCTTAGTGTGAAAGGATGCTGTGTTGAGTGGCCTAGAAACTTCAAGCCTGTTAGTCCACATTCTCGCTGTAGTAGCAGGGTTTCTTCTCAGCCGCATGCCTAGGATTTATTGAGTGCAGCCTTTTGAGCCCTTCTGAAGCATGTGGGACTCCTCTATATAATCATGGCTTGGTTCTCCAAGGTCTAAGTAGCCCTTCATGAGAATCATGCATTTTGTTGTCTTTTGTGTTTTGTAGAGATTGAAGACTGAAGCAATTGCTGAGCTGAGAGCTCCCTTGTGACACAGAATTGCATTTTTCATAGAGAGAAACTGGCACTTAAAATCATAAAAGATGAGTTTTATTTTTGTTTTAATTGTTCTGTCCTTGTGCCCAGCTCTGTTTTACATTTTAGGGGAACCATAATATTCTTTAGATATCTGCAGAGTTCTTGAATAAGTTAATACAGAATTTTGAAAACAAACTGACTTTGTTTATTATCAAAGCAGAAGATGCCTCAGCACTGTCTCCATAGCTAAGACCAGTATAGCTCAGATGTGTTCAAATCAAATGCTTCTTCATCTTCTTAAGTAAGTTTTCTCACTGATTAGCAGAATACCAGCTAGGTTCTTTATTATACAATATACAACTTCTGTGAACTAGATAGTCACCAAAGGTAACATTAGACACTGAGCAAATAATTGTTTCCTGTCACACTGCATTAGTAACTGGGAAGAAAGTGTTTCCTAATTTGTATTTGTGCAGAACTAAATATAGCTCTAGTGAAGCTTAACTTCAGCTCCAGCCATTCAAGTCCCTAAGAAATTGAGTACTGTGTTTGTCAGTCACTGGAAAAATGACTTTGTGTGCTCCTTGCCCTCCCACTTTGCAGTTTTATAATCTTAGAGACTTGAATGTGAGGCTGTCCAAACTCTGAGAAAATCCTGATAGTCCTGGGTTATTGCTGTCTGCAGGTACTATGGCAGAATTTTTCTTCTATTAGGAATTTGAGGATATCAAACCCTGACTGCATTCCCCATTCCATATTTAGCAAGGACAAGGTTAAATTGTCCTGCAGTTATGTTTTCCGGCAAAAACTGCTCTGACTTTTCATCTGAAGTCTGAAATTTATTAGCTCGTCTACTCTAGAACTCTAGTTGTTCTGCAGAGCTGATAGCCTGATGCACAAGATCTTAAACAAACTATTTAAGAAGTATTCAGATTGGGATGTACCAGTGAAATCATGCTGGTAAGAAAAATCTGATGTTACAGGAAGGTGTATTGAATAGATTGTGTCTCCTCCCTGGGAAACGTAGAAGCTTGTGTCTGTGCCTTGGTATTGAGTCTGGCAGCTGTGGGATAACAACCTTCGTGCTACATTTGCACTGAAAAGGCAGCACTGCTTCCTGAGATACTGGAAATGCTAAATGCTGCCTTTTGGAGCTTGAGTCTTTCAGCTGGAACCTGTGAGGCAAATGCTTCAGGTTCATCTCTTCCAGTGAGGCTAAGTGTGAGCCCAGGCTCAAAATAGTTCCATTCTTTTTTTGTGTTAATTTGAATTCATCAAGATGAGCTCATCCTCCCTGGATGTCTGTGCTGGATGCTGAGCAGGAGGAGTGCTTTTGAAAGGTCTGAGGGATCTTCCATCCAGAGTTTATAGAAAACACGACAGTACTTCATCATTCATCTGTGTCACTTCAACCTTAAGTGTACTACTAACTTGTGCATTTTATCCGTGCTCTGCCCATTTCCGTCAGCGCTCTGCCCAACTTTCTTGTGTTATCGGTGATGCACATAATTAGGAGGAGGTTGTTGCTGGTGGGGAGTCAGAGGAATCCCATACTGACTGTCTGTCTGTGCCTGTACCTCTTACTACAGAGAGATCCTTTGAAGAAGTGATCTAAAGAAATCCAAAGAAAATTGCCGAGTTTTGTAACAGCTTTCCTCCTGGCAGTCTGTGGTTTTTTTATACTGTAGGATGTGACAGGCAATTCCTGGTGCCTCAGCTCTGTCTGAAGTGTGAGTGATCGCTGGAAACACAAGTGATTGCATTAGCAGCTTTCTTCCCTCCATTGGGGAGAAGTTTTGAGTTTGAGCTCTCCCCTCACTGAGATCTTTGAAGTTTGGATCTGTAAAATCATTCTCCAGCCAAAGACCTGCTAGTGCAGTTGTCATCCTTCCCGTCTAAGGAGGACTGGACCAGCCTCCCTTTAGAGACCATTAAAGCTGCTCATTTCATCTGCCAGAGAGGTCAGCAGAGAAAGACATAAGTAAGTAATTATTCCCTTCCTCTCCTCCCGGTAGCTGAGTGAGCTCTGGAAGTTGAAACATCATTAAATCTCTGGGCATTGTGGACAGTCTGCAAGCCAGCCATGGAGCCCATGTCACATGGCAGAGGGAGGGCTGAGTAACAGGTGGTATTTAGAAACTAATTAATATTTGTGAATAACAATGTGCTGTTAGTAAGAAAACAATTCTGTCTGCTTGTGAATATTTATGATGATGACTTTCAACACTGCTTGGATCATGTAATGCTTTTCCAGCTGCTGCACCTCCTCTTGTGTCACAACATTTCACACCAGGGTGAAAATATTATCCACTGTGTGGATCAGTCCCACAGGGCGGCAGCTGGCTGAGCAGCACTGTGGAATACACACTCTTAAAAGAATATTCTCACCAGTTCAGTATTAGTGGAACACTAGGTCCCAAACAATTGAAGTATTCTTTGCTGGTGGAGTAAGCCGTACAAATTAGCTTGAGATTTCATCCCATTAAGAGCCAAACCATGCACAGAGGTAGTGCTATGTTTGAAGAGAAAGTAGGTGTTAAAGGTTGTTCTACCTCTTAATGTTGTGTGTGAGTGTTTTACAGTAGATCAGACTTGCCTAATGTAATCTTTGTAATGCTTTCATTTAAAAAAGCTCCCTGTGGTTTGTATTTGTTGAACTGAAAAAGCAGAATCTACTTTGTAGCTTGGTGAGGCAGGGTATTCCATTGAACATGTCTTCAGACTGTCATTTGGGAAAGATAATATGTTTTTAACCTCTGTCACTGTTAGATTGAGGTATTTATGGAGCTCTGTTGAAGCTGTGCCTAGGCAGGTAACCTTGTGATGTAGGATTTTCACAATTTGCCATTTTCTTGTGATAAGTTGTGTCTTTTCTTGGCCCTTGCAGTGCCTCTTGCAGCGTCAGCCAGCATGGGAGCTCACCAAGAGATGAGGAGTTTCTCGCTGTTGTCGATGCTGCATAGAAAGCTCATGGTTGATGGTGTTGTCTGTTCAGTAAACACTGTCTCATAGATTGAAAACTCTGCCTTGAAGAGTTCCAGAAAATATTCCTGGCTTGACACATGGAAACTGGCAAAACTCATGGAGGTGGTGGTCATGCTTTCAGCAGCAGAGGTGTCCAGGTGCAGCTGGAGTGCTGAACTCTTGTTCAGGGTGCTGTAGGGGACGTGCAGCATGGCACTTAGTCTTGGCAGCCTCCCCACTGCTCCTGATGGCCTTGAGTTTAACTTGTGGGAGGGAGGAAGCTGTGTGTACTTCAATGTGCTAAAATCTTGTTGGTATGGTCTCTTTCGTCACTGGAGGCCTCCAGCAGTCTAAATTAGCAGATGGAGACTGCAGCATGCTGCACGGAGGGGGTTATCTCCAGTGAACTGCCATCACCACTTTTGTCACTGCTGATTAATTTAATTTTTTTTTTGTTAATGTTTAATCCTCAACAGCAAATACCTAATGTTTATATGCCCTTTCCCTGTATAAGCAGAACATCTCCTTTATAAAGTCAGTTAAGACATGCAAAACTGAATCAGTGTAAAATTTTAAATATATCTATCAGATGAATAGATGTGTGAAGAAATTCAGAGCAGAAGTGATCACTTTGGCATGCACAGGTCCTCTTGTGGCAGGGATTTCCAGGAATCCTCAGCTGCTTATTAAGCAGTGCTTAATATGACAGAGAATATTTTCTAACCTCATCTTAAAATTGTTTGCTCCATCTTAATATTTTCAATGTAGAAGAGGTAGTTTGGGGGTTTTTTTGGTTAGGTTTTGTTTTGGGTTTTTTTTAAGTGACATGTTTCTGCTTCCTATTCTAGCAGTAGTGTCACTGTGGTGTAGCTGATAATAGTTGACTTGAACTGCCCCTGTTATACAGATGCAAAAAGCTACTTAAGCTTTTGGGAGAAAGAAGTTTCTAGTGAAATACATGAATGTGTACCATGAATGACTGCAACTGTGTGTTGGAACTATAGCAAATTCTATAGGGTTTCCAAGGAGTACATTTGAAAGAATGCATAAAAAGCAGTAGAACAATTAGCAGCAGAGACTGATATATTTAAATGAAGTCATTAATTTAAAGTGTTGGCTTACAGAAATTTCAAGCATTTTAATGCATTTAATAAAGGGTTGCTTTTTAAGTAGCTTAAGTATCCTTCTCTGTATGCAACGTATCCTGGGAATTAACAAACCACTTACTGCTGGATGGATTCCACTCAGGGGAAGTGCTGCCATTCCTGCAGCAAAGACTGATAAAGAGAGTGGAAAGAGCCAGTATTGAAGTGGTCATCCTGTTAGTCTGGGGGAAGGGAGAAAACAAATCTGTATAATCTTTTTTCTGTTATTTAGTATGCTGATCTGTGCCCTGGGCATCAAGGTGGATGTGTGCATGCCTAAAAGAGGGCTTTCGTCAAATTTCAGGGAGCCTGGCAGGAGGCCAGGGTCCTTGTCTAAAATTCTCTCATGAGGGATGGAGACCAATGGTGTGAGACAGGTGAAGGTGGAAGTTGGTGAACTGATACTGATGGAGAGGTGCTAGGGTATAAAACTGGGACCCTGTGTGAAAGGAGGAAAAACTCACAACATGTTCTAGACAAAGGAGCTTGCAGGGATAGAAGAGAGAAGGACAGTGTGGTCAAAGTTATGGAAAACATACTGAGGAGCATTGTGCATAGATATTGGCAGGGTAAGACCTCCGGGTTTAGAACAGGAGCACGCTCAGAATAATTACAGCAAAGGCTGCCAGTGTGTGCCAGAAGTAAATATAGTAGTGTAAGCACTGCTACAGAGTCATTGAAGTCAATGCTGCATAACATAAATTGCATAATATATTTATTTGTGAAGGTTATTACAGCACAGTTTTAAATGGATCTGAGTCCTTGGTGAGGTGAGTGTATTCTGGTTCCCTGGGCTGAGGTTTCCAATATGTCCCAGTCTGATCTGGGGGCAAACTGCCAGCAAGAGGGGGGAGGTTGCTGTTCTCCTCCTACCAGCTCCAGTGCTTGTCAGAGCAGCTCCTGAGCTGGTTCCACACAAAGTCCCAGGAGGAAAGGAACTGCCCTCTCCCTCAGAATTGGAAAAAATGGGGGGGTTTTGGTTGTTGTGGTTAGCTGAGTTGTTAAGGGGGTGAGAAAGGATCTCCAAGGGTTGTGTGTATGAGGGAGTAGGTGGAGGTATCTCTGGGTGCAGGGGACACTGGGCAGGCAGGCTGTTCAAGCCTCATGTCCCATCTCAGAAGTGGAGCAAATCCTCTCCCACCAGGGCTATAATGAGCAATGCATGATGCAGCAACCATCAGACACCCAAATTTCAGGGCACTGTCGCATTCTCCGTAAGAGGGCTGAAACTGTTTACAAAATGTGTGCTTTGTAAATGATAAAGACTAAATAATGTATTCTGTGCATTTGCATAATTTTGAATCACTTATCCTTCTGAGGACTGTAGTCATTTGGCTCATGTTAAAGTGTGCTTAGCGATGCAGTTGAGCTCAAGCCATCAGCTGTGGGTTGAGTTGACACTGAAGATAGGAGGTATGTTTTCAGGGAGACCATGCATGATCCCTATGCTGTCCCTGGCTCCGCAGAGCAGTGCCCTGAGGGTAGGAGGCACGGTCAGCACTGTGAAAGGTCAGGGTGTCTTTCAGAAAGAGCTTAAGACCCAGAGCAGTTGAAGTGGGACATACCTCCATGGTGATGGCAGGCTGGGTCATAACCTTGGAAGGCATTAGAAGAGAAGCTTCTGCTCTGCACTGGTTGGGATGGAGAGGGTTACCAGCTGAGAATGCTGGAGAAACACGTTTGGGCAGTTGCAAGGTGACAGTGGGCCACAAGGATGGGGTTGGGCAGAAGATGCTGATGAGGGGTGATAAGAACTTGCTTGATTTGGGTGGGCAAATGAGCCCTGACAGGGAGGTGGTGTAATTCATTTTTTATTGTCAGGGAAATAAACTTCAGGTATAGGGAAAAGCTGTTTAAGCTGCTGGATCAATGTTGGCATGAAAACAAATGGATAAAAGCTGTTCAGGAATAAGTGTTAGGCTGAAAGTTTTTTAACTACTGGAGGAGCTCAGCTCTGCAGTTAGAATTGGATGTGGAGGCTGGGGAAGAGCACTGTCAGTATGTGGGGCTCTGTTGCTGTGATTGGGGTTTTTGGATGTGATAGCTGTCATGGAGGGCTAAGCTAATGATCTGTAAACATCTTTCCTGCTTGCATCTGCTGGTGGATTATCATGATTGTGTCATGTGCAAGGAGAAAAGGGGAAATTGTCACTTGCTGTCATGGTTTTAAAAGTGCTGTTTGGGAATATGTGCTGAACTGAACTGCTTCTTCCCCAGGGTGGAGAATTCATGTCATTAAGCAAAGTTTTAATCTTTGCTGTACATTTAATCTTTGAATGTCTCTGCTGTTTTGGTCACTTCCGACACTTATTCTTATGTTGTTTGTTTTTCCCCTAGGTATTTTTATGGCCTCTGTCACAGTGGTGTCTCAGTGTCTTCCAGGCATTTATGGATTTATTCTGAGAACGTTCCTGTGAGGTAAGGAAATATTATCACTTGGTTTTACAGACTGGGAACTGAGGCAGAGGGAGACAAAGGTTGCAGGAGTCTTGTAGCATAGCCAGCAGTCAAACACCGATTGCCAGCAAGTTCATTATTGTCCTAATCCCATACCCAGCTACCTATCTCTGGCTTTTTTTCTTTCTTCCTCTTTTTACTTCTTTGTTTTTTTTTTTCTTTTTCCTTCCCTTGTCTGAGTTTTAGTAGCAATAATCTGCAAGGAGCTGGGAGGACCTGTGGAAAATATGATTAGGGATACTGGTGTCCTTTTTTTAACATTGTTACTTATGAGTTGAAATTCCTTTCTAAAAATATCAGCAGATCTGTTTATGTTGAATGATTAGCATGTTTAGACTTCCACAGATAAGCTGCCGTGCCTTTTTGAGTCAGTAACTCCTTTATCCTACCTGTCTAGGCTTGTGGCTGTTGAATTCTTACCCTGCCTAAGCTAATGCCATCCCAATCACCTAAAGCAATGCCAAGAATTTCATCATCCATGCAAAGATCTGATTCATGTCAAGACAGGTGTAAAGTTTCTCAAGCACACTTATGTATAATTACTGTTTAACTTTATTTTTCAAAGATCTTTCCAAGCCAGCTAAAATGTGCAGCTTTGAGCTCCCAAATTCTCCCAGAAACTGGATTTCAGTGCCTGATTAGTGATGCTGATCCCTTTCAAAAGTATTGCAAAGTTCCTGACACGTGTGTGCTCTGAATTACAATTTAGATCATAAAATCAAATATCATGAATAGCAGCTTGAAAAATGTCTTTTTTTTTTTTCCTCTTTTAAGTAAGGGATTTTTAAGTTAGGTCTCCCGTGAGCCCTTTTTTCTCTTCAAGATGGTATTTAAAATGTGACTTTTACTACTTAAAGAATTTTATTAGAGTTACAGCAGTGTTACAAGTTAGGAATGCACCAGCAGACTCTGAAAAATATTTTTATGTACGTTAAAATCATCAAAATTATTAAAAATGTAACATTGCAAAGAAATATTTAATGCCTTTTTTCTAATTTCACAATCTATAAAATACACATACTAGATCACGTTTATGCTCTTTATTAGTGTTGTATTACGTGTCCTTGTGTCCCCAAGAGTAAGGCCCTAATGACTCATGAAGTGTCTCAAAGTATACTAAATAAAATTAAAGAGCTGGCCAGTGACCTTAACAGTCAATTAAGCTATATGTCAGTCAGCCCAGTATTTGTTGAGTGTAGAAGAGTAGCAAAAATTCATTAGCTAAGATGCTGATGCTTGAAACAAGCAAGATTTCTCTAACATCAGAACTGGTGGTGCTGCTTAAGTGGAGATAGAAGTACAAATGGTAGGTATGTCTGTGTATGTGTGTTTGAAAGTACTCCTGATGTGGTCCTGGGGTGGGGAGAAAGCTGCTCTGGGGCCTTTGGGCTCAGAGCCTTGTGGAGGAGATCCTGCCAGCACCTGGTGCTGGGCTGGGCAGCGGCAGGTGCAGCTGGAGATTGTGCTCAGGGTTTGGGATGTGCTGCCTGAGAGGTTACGCAGAGGCAATGCAGTGGGAGGGCTGCTTTCAGAAACCTTGCTGTGTTTCACAGCAGCAGGGCAGGCAAGGATGTGTATGGCATGCTTGGTTTTCCTCAGAGGTGAGCCCGGGTTGGTGTGATTGCATTTGGGTGCAGGCAGGAGGGTGAACAGGAAGGCTCTGGGCTGCTGTGCCCACTGATGAACAGAGTTTGAATACTGGATCCCCTTCTCCCTTAGCTCAGGAGATGGTACATGAGTGCTGAGTATGCAGAGATGCATACAGGTCAGATTCCCTGTTGCCCACCAGCTTCCCTGCAGGCTCAGCTCTCTCATGGGGCTAGCAGTGGGTAGCAGGGCTGAGTATATCCCAGTGATGGGCAGACATTTGCAAGCTGCAAACCTGGACAGTATCTGAATTATGGTAGCATCTGTCATCTTAAGTTCACATTTATTAACTAATCATCTGCGTTTTGTTTTGTATTGTGTTTGGAAGCATCCTAGAGCTTAGTTTGGAGATGGCCACCCCCCCTGGGAGGGCACTACGTGGTGATAGAACTGAACCAGAAGTGACATTACACAGGAGCTGAGGCGGCAGCTTGGTCATGCAGCTCCTCAGCAAAACAGCTGTCCTTGAGGGCTTCTCAGTTTTATAGCACTTCTTTCCTGGTATGTGCAGTTATGAATGCTTTCAGCTGACCCTGAGAAAGTCTTCTGTCATTCTTAAAGTAAACTCAGGTTTTAGGAAAGAAAAGATGACAGGCTCAGTCAATAAAAAATGTGGCTGAAAGTACGGTTTGAGTGGCACGCAATAATATCATTTAAAGTAAATCAACTTTCTGGAACATAAGTTGGGCAGAATCTCCCTGTTCTAGGTCGTGGCTTATTTGTAGGGTTTTCTTTTAAAATAATTTCCTTAATAATGATTTGGGGAGAGGGGACAGAGAGCCTAGGAACAAAGATGATGAATGGGAGAAAAAAGAAAAGGAAGCCTTTTCAATCACATCAGGCTGAATCTAAAGCATCAAGGAATGATGTTACAGGAGAACCCCTGAAGATAAACTGTAACCTAGATTAGCAGAATACAGATTAAGTTTTCAGGAGTTTTGAGACAGCACTCTGTCCTGAAGCAGTCTTTTATCATTCATTTAAACAAAAATTTGTATGGTTGCATTTTCAGGGATATACAAAAATACCTATCCATTTGAATGTTACAGTCGTGAAGTAACGAAATTTATTAAAGTGAATAGTGCTTGAAAAAGATTAAAAGAAAAACAAAGTTTAGGTTTTTCATTTGAACTGGCTGTTGCTGGAGAAATACTGTATATCTATGTGATCATGGTTTGGGGGATTTTTATACAAGTAGCGTTACCACTGGAATTGCAGTTGAAACTGAGACTTCTACGTGATTAGTTTTTTTCATTCTGACTTAAAAGTGTAAAAATGCTGTCATTGTGTCACATTGCCCTCTTATAATACTTTGAACATTTTTATTCTTTAGTTTATTTACATTTTGGAAATTGTGTTATGATACCATAATCTAATTGAAGGGTTATTTTCTGTAATAGAGGTTACATATTTCTACAAAATATTGGCACAAAACTTATGTTATTCAAAGTGATGTAATTGTGTGTTAATGCTGTATTGGCTGGAATATGCTTATAATTAATGCAAAAGAGTGAGTTACCCCTTACTTTTCACTGTAATCCCGTGAACGGTGTTTTCTGGCTATACTTAAATGACAGGCTCAAAAGGGCATTGGCAGAATTTGTTGGCATGGTTCAGCCTTATTTATATATGACTATATATTTTTTGGACTTAAGAGTCTTTGCAAGTCCTTTTATCTCACAAATAAGTAGATTGCTTTAATATATTGGAACCCAAAGGGCACAACTACTGGCCGTTTACCTGGCTTCATATGATGAGTGTTGGAGAATGCATGTGGAGATGGAAGGGTGGGGTTTAAAGCTCCAAATTTGCACTTGTAAAATTCCCTTCTGCTTTGAAGGTGTTTGCTTTAGCTGTCTACAGGGATACATATTTTCAGAAGTTTATTTATGAAAAAGAGGCTCAGGAGATGTTACAAGATTTAACCATATTTGCAAAATTGAATGTGAGCTTTAGCCCTCTAGTCTTTTTCATTTCCTTTTTGTATTTTATGATGAGTATATTGGTAGGTGGCTTTTGTGTTGTCACTTCACCTGTTTAATTTAAATTTAGGTATCTGAGGATTGTGCAATAAAGGTAGAATCTCCATAACTGGCAACATAACCTTGTAATCTTGCAGAGTCAGCACTTGCTCATGCTCTGGCGCAACGGCTTTGAATAGCTGCCACCCCATGTGTGTGTTTCCTAAACTCGAGACAAGTGCTGAACTCATTAAAAATACATGCTGTATAAGTTAATGTGCATAAGGAGTTTTGGTGCTGAGATCTCCTTTGAGGCTACATTTAACTCTAATTAACTCAGTTTCGTTCTGTCTACTATCAGCATAGGCTTGGCTGAAACCCGCCAGTATTGGTTAAACCGTGGGTTTGAAGTAGAGCCCAGCGGGGTGATGGATTAAAAGCACGGAGTTGTGATTGTGCTGGGGTTCCCGGTGCCTGTGCCAGCTCCCGGGGCTGTGCCGGGCACGAGCGCCAGCTGTGCCATTCCTGGGGCACAGTGCACAGCAAGCGGATACGCATCCCATCCTACTCTCGGGCAAAACTCTGGGTTTCTAAAGAGGCCTGAAATAATGAGGTTTGCTGAGCTGTGACTGAACAATTGCATGACACCAAACTCCCCTGACTAAAACAGAATCTGAATTTTTCCACTAGTGGAATAAGGAACAGCAGCAGACACTACCAGTATTTTACTGTTCTGACTGTTGTCTCTATTCGTACCTGGTTTTTATTCATCATTAACTCAAGGATGAGATCCAGGGATTCTGCTAATTATGATCCTTTTTTCAGGGGAGGCAGGCAGCAAGACAGGGATTACTGATGGTGGCATATGCAGTAGGGACAAGTACCAGCAATATATGGATTGGAAATATGGGGTGGGTTCTCTGTCCTGACAGTGTTGGAAATCAAGCTTTATATTATGTCCAGTAAAGTAGGTTTCACTGAAAGCTGATTATAGTATTTTGTGAGGGAAGGTTTTCAGTATATCACTCTGGAAGAAAATATTCACAGATCCATATTCAAGGGTAGGCTGCTGTATTTTGTGTAACTGGAAGAATGCATGGATTTGTTGCGTTTTCATCACAGCTAGCAAAAGAAAATGATTTTCCCCTCTTCTTTTGACTAGTACTAGGATTTTAGTTTTGCAAAAGGATTTTCTGTAGAAATACCAGGTAAAATGGATTCCGGATTTAAACACCAAGTGGGGTGGGAACCTCTGCCCAGCAGTTTTTGAGTGTTCATCATGTCTTGAAAATTGGACCTTGTAAAATATTTCAAGTTGGGTACGCTAGAAATTGAGGCATTCAAATCACTAACTGCTTTTAAAAGTGACAGCCAGAATCTCCATTAACATTGCATCTTCTGCCTAGGGGATCACAGAACAGAGCCTTGATGTGTCTTTGAGGATGGAAATGAAGCAGTTTAAGAAGTTACTGTGCTTCAGTTGAAATGTGGTAACAGCGCAACCATGTCTAGTTCATCTTCCTGAAAAACAAAATAGAAATCACAGAGGATGATCTAAGGCAGTCTGTTTTGCTTTGCACAGAAGCAGACTAACAGTGATCCCGTAGTGTCTTGCCACGTCTCAGCCATGAGGATGGTAATTTCCAGCTGATGAAAGGTAAATTATGGCTAGAACAGGTGGATGGATACATTAAAATTGTATGTGCTTCAAGATACCTCTCTGTGTTCATGCAGGAGTGGGACTTGCTGTGCTGGTTTGGACCAGTGGTCAGTCTAATTCAGTACACTATCCCTGGCAATGATCAGTGCTGGATAACTTAGGCAATCAACAGGAAACTGTGCATTTGATTATCAGGTGTTTTATCTTTTGGGGAAGTGTTGGATTATTTTTATTTCTTTTGACTTATAAAACCAAACCGGGCTGATTTAGTAATTGATAGAGTCCCTTCTAAAATGCAGTTAAAATTTCTCTTTAAATCTTCCTGCACAGGCAAGGATTTATTGACATTTCTTAGTGTTTTCTCTTCAGACACCCCAGCTTGAGGATTGCTCTGAATCATTTGCAGTCTTCAGTCTAGCTCAGACCAGTCTTCCTAAATGTTCTGTATCTCCAAAAGGCCATAGTCATAGTACATGAATAGTGTGGAGATGTTTTTTTTGCTAATGTTATAGCTAAAAGATAAAATATTAAATGGATATCATGTAGCTATTGTATTGCTTGAGTGTGTCTTCACATTAAATTAATTTAAACAAGGTGATAGGAGTAAAGTGCAGAGTAGAAAAAGGATAGATCAGAAAAAGGAGATAAGAGATAGGTGTATTCAAATAGGCAGAGCCTGATGAAATTTGCCCTAGGGTACATCAGCAACTAGCCAAGCAACCTTTGAACCATTTACAATTATCTTTTAGAAATTGGGAAGGCTAGGAGAGGTCCTGAAGGACTGAAAAGGGCAATGGCATTAACTCAGTTTGAAAACAGGAGATCCAGGGAATTACTGACTAGTTATTCTAACTGCAGTGCTTAGAGAATTGGAACAAAATTTTTAATCAGTTTCTGGGAATCTGGAGGATAAGAAAATAAGGACTCAGGGATAGCAGTACCTGTGATGTTACCTTGATTTCAGTAGTTTCTGATAAAACCTCGTGACATTTCTCTGGAATAAGGAAATATATGTGTTTAATAATATGGTAAACAAATAATTGTTTAAGGACCATGTTTGAAGTGTAGTTACCCATAATTTACTGTGAAAATCAGGGGAAAAAGAGAGATGGCATGAGGCATGTGAATACACCCATGTTTGTCTTGGGCTGAACTTTATTTGCTGTTCTCTTTACTGGTGTGGACAAGGGAATACTAACTAAATCTGCAAGTAAGTTCAGACTGAGAGGTGCTCAAGCACGGTGAAGCATAGTTCAGAGTTAAATGGCTATGGTAGATTGAAAAGGCATGTGGAAATCTGCAGCTTACAACTTAATGAGTTGAAATGAGGAAATACAAAGTGGTGAGGACGTGGCAGGGCTGCACAGCACAGGAAGACTGCTTTGGGACAGGATCACCACCTGTGCACAATCTGACAGTTGCAGAAAGGACAAGCTGCATCCGGAGTGGATGCCCAGGACTGTAATTAAAGGTAATGGTGCTGCTGTCAGTGCTGCTGAGGCCCCAGCTGTGGTGCTGTGTCCAGCTGCAAGGATGCTGCATCAGGGAATGTGGGTTGGCTGTAGGCTGAGGACTAGGATGAGAAGTGGATATTGTTGGTGCTGGGTCTGATCAGCCTGTGGGTGAGGAGACCAAGTGGTCAGTTGCCATCTCAGCCAAGGGATGGACAAGAGATGGTCCTAGTTTATGGGGAAACTTGAATCCCATTGGTGGTCACAAGTATGAGGAAGGCAAGTCATGCAAGGTGCCAAAACCAGATGAATCAAGCAGAAGACTGTGGGTGGCTGGGGACTGGAGCAGGAGATGTGTGAGTGGGGTCCAGGGGAGCAGTGCTTCCCAAGCATGGGGGAGGGAGGGTCTGAGCCTGGTCACCCACCTCGGGCAGGTAGGTGGGGTGATGGCAGTATCCAGGTTATCTAGGGGGAGCGCAGTGAATGGAAAAGAGGGAAAGTGCACGGGGTGCAGCAAGGAAAGTTCCTGCAGCTCAGCTTCAGTGTGAAAGAGCACTGAGCAAGAGTTGGGAGAGCTTGTAGTGCTTCCATTTTAGAAGGTATTCAGAAATCTGCTGGGCAAGGCTCAGGACAGCCTGGTCTGACTTCAGAGTCACTCCTGCTTTGAGCATAGATTTGGACATGCGGAGGTCCTTTCCCACCTGCTTTATTCAGAATTTTAATAAGCTATTTCCTTCCTTCTTATCTTTATAGGATGAAATTTTTGAATGATAAGTGTCTCAGGTGAGTGGCAGTGCTTCTCCAGGTAACCAGCAGTTCAGAAGGGCCAGATACTACTGGGATTGCTTCCCTTAGTGTTTCTTAATAACTAAAAATGTTTGTTTTCTAAATCAGGTGTCAAGAGGAAATAGTGTAATCAAATGCTGAAATTTCTTCTATGCTGCAGCATTTTCTTTGTTAGAAGCACCAGTGTATTTTCTAGGGCACAGGTGTTTAAATTCATAGCCTTTAAGAAACGTTTGTGTAAAGCACGTGGATTGGATTGAGTGCTTGAAGGAAATTGTTGCCTTATAATATAATAAACATGTACCTAATCAGAGAAGCTGATTATTTCCCATCACAATAAATAGAAAACATGTGATCAGTGACATCAGCATCTATTTTTTTCTTAGTGTTTTGCAAAAGTAATAGCTATGAGCTTGTAATAGTGATATGTAATCTCTAACATGCAGTGGTTAAATATTAATATACATTGGCTGTGTTTAAAGATCAAGAACGGTTTTTTAGGTAATGAAACGTTAACTCTCAAGCTCCATCAAATTTTGTAAGGTGACCTGTAGAAAAGGGAGTGCGTTGTCATCAGAGTGGTCATCTGTTGCTTTAACCTTAGCAAGAATTCTATGCAATTATTAGAATATTGAGAAATTGACACTTAAGTTTTCTGTCAAGGTCTGATTTAATCAGTTAAAAACATAGCCAGGCTGCTTTATAGGGATCACATAAAGAATTCCCAAAGGCTCAGGGTCTGTCTAGCTCATCTGTCCCATTTCTTTAATCATGTTGATGGGGTTTTTGGTTTTGTTTTGATTTTGAAGCTGTGCTGTAAATCTAAGAAAGCCACCTTGTTCAGAGCTGTGGCGGTCCAGCAGTTATTTTTTGTGATACTGTGAAAGTCTTTAGGGTCACGTAGTTACGGAGCTGCCCTGTTTCCACTGTTGGGACAGTCTCTCCTGGCACTTGCACAGTGGCACGGAGACTTTAGGCCATATGTGTAATCTCTGTTAATTGTGTTAGATATTTGTTCTCCTTGTTTAATGTTTGTCAAAGTCTTGTAAATGAAGTTGTTACGGTGTGAAATTTTATGGTGTCCCAGTTGGAAATGATCCTGCTTATCTTGTTGACTTCCTTCCAAGCTATTTCTTGTGGTGGTTCCGCTTTGTAGGCCAGCATGCAGGAGTGGAGAGCAGGTCTTCCTCCTGAGTTTTACTTGGTAGTCATTAACTCCAGATGGCAAATATGATTTTATGCTCTTGTAAAAGGTGTTTTGTTCAAAAGGAGTTCTGTAACACGTGCAGTGGGATTGAGGTTTTTGAAAACTTCAATTTATCTGTTTATCTCAGGAGCGCCAGTTATTAGTGTTGCCAGGGTGGAGCCCCTGACTGGTGAGACACACAATGAAGAAGGGCTGATACAATGTACACTACAGATGGTATGACAAAAATGTCATTTTTTTTTCTGGATAGCAGTGACTGATTGGCTGTAGACATTCCTGACACTGCCTGACAGAAAGGGTTATTTTATCTGAAAACAGTGCAGTTACAGATGAGAGACCTCCTGAAAAACATCACTCACTTTTACTAGCAACATCCATCACTTCCTAATTATGGGTGCTTTCAGGTGGAGAAACAAGTTCTTTCCATTGCTCCTCCAGAGCTTTTCTTGTCCTTCCAGCAGTAGCATAGGGTTAAAGTTGGCCTTTTATCTAGGGGCAGAGGGACCTGTGGATTAAATTAATGTATATTGATGTCTGTATGTGTTAGATGGGTATCCCACTGTTAAAGGAATGGCAGTAGCCAGCAACTATGGAGAATGAATAATTCTTTGTAGCTTAACCCACCTGCTTTGAAGCACAGAAGATCTGTTAAACTTACTTGTTTGGAAGTCAGGGCTTTTCACTGTCTTCCAAAAGCTGAGTCAGATCAGAGCAAGTCGTGTGTCCAGTGAAGAGCAAAACCCTTGATCCCTGCTGAGAAACAGGAGAGAGTCTCTGAATCTCAGTTTTCTAACATGTGCTAATTTTGGCAGCAAAAGAAAGGCTTCCTTTAATGGTCCAGGAGCTCTTGCCCCTCTGGATGTCCCTGGTGCTGCCCTGACCATGGCACCTTCTTCCTCAGTCCCTGCTGGCTGCAGGTTCCTGCTGCCCCCAAGCATTGGGTAGGGAGGGGTCTTCTTGCATCTCCTGGCCTGGCAGACAGCACTTGGCATTACTGCCTTTTGGTCCACGGCCAGGACAGAGACTAAAGTGGGATTTTTTCCAAAATGCTGAATTGCCCTGACCTTTTCTCACTGAATTTGTTGATCCTGGTACCATACTGTAGAATTTTTCAGAATTCATGTACCTTTTTTTTCAAAGCCATGTGCATTTTCAGTGCAGTCCCTAGCACTGACTAGGTATCTGGTGTTGATGCCAAACTCTCTACTTTTTCCTGGCATCAGAGCAGGCACTGGCAGCTGTATCCATTTTACAGTGGCCTAATTGATTGGAAATCACTGTCTCTGCAGGAGCCCTTTCTGTGGCTGGGTGTCTTCCACTCCGGTGTGCTTCAGCCCACCTTCTGTGCAGGGCTTGGATTGTCAGCTTGGCTCTTAAGAAATTTACTTTCCTTTGCCATACTAAACAATTCTCTTGCTGTAGTCTTACAGCAAAAGCAAGGCAGAAGATTTACTTTCTCTGTGTGATTCTGTTTACATACAGATAAAAATAACAGTTGGTTGGAGTATTGTTTGTTTTTATGTATAGATGAGCCTTTGCTCCACCCATGAGTGTGGCTCTGCTTACATTTCTTTGTATTTACTTTGTGTGGCCCATGGATGAGGCAGGTGTGGAGGTGCTGAGGATACCATAGCAGTATGGTCAGCATAGGTGCCTGTGTGCATGGTGTGGCCAGGGAATAAATGAGCATTTTCAAAATTGTTAATTCCAGTGACTCTGCAGATGGCAAAGTATTTACAGTTGCTGGAGTAATCTCTGCTGTCCTGCTCTGCCTTTTCTCTTTGAAGAGGGGCTGCCTTGCAGCCCTTCCCTGGCTGCTGGTAATAGCAGTAATTAAAGCGCACCTGGTAATGAACACAGACGTGCTGTACCTTCTGCTGCTGAGGACACTGATGTCCTGAGGTTGGGAGTGCCCATTGCTGCTTAATATGAGCCCTCAATTTAAATACAGGCTCAAGGTTAAAACCACAGTCCACAGATAAGGTGGGAGTGGATAGTTCCATTCCCCAAGTACATCCCTGGCTTCCTCCTGAGAATTGTAAGTAGGACAGATACTGTCCTGTTGAACTGAGTTGGTATTCTTTTGTCCTTAATTTTGTAGTGCTACAGCAGGACCCTTTTGCAAGAAGTCCTAAAGCTATGTCTGTTCCTTCAGATATGAGGAGAGAATGCAAATGAGATGAAAGTAATTTAAACCAAAAGTGTAGGCTTGGTGATGGTGTGGTCCCCAGGCTTGGCAAACACCCAAGGTGCTGGTTGTGGCTGAGTTCTGGAAACAGCTCTGGATATCTTACACATTGAGTAAAAACCCTGAATGTTACTGAAGTTCCAGAGAAAGAAGAGTGAATTGTGCTGATGGAGAAGTTTATCTTTTCCTGAAAGCATGGTTCAGAGTTTAATTTACTTTAGGGAGAGGGGGATGAGGGAAACAACAATAACAAAACCCACCCCAAAACTTAAAATACACCGTGCCCACTTTTTTGAAGTCTTAAAGACTCAAGTGGATGGTTATGTATTAACTCTCCAAAGACTAATTTGTGGGAAAGGTGGCTCCAGAGCAGAGGCTTTTGCAAGGAAAGTGTGGGAGAGCTCGTCTGTCAATATTGTTCTTACTACTTTTCCAATGCTTTTACAAATTGATAGTCTGGGAATTGTCTCTGCTGCAGGTAAAGCCAGTTTCAAGCCCGAGCGTGCTGATATTTTATTGAAGTGAGACATGAATGCTCTGGGGGAAAATGGCATTGTGAGATAAAGGGCTCTGATACATGCATATAGCTTGAATGTCATCTTACAGAAAAGAGATAAAGCAGATGTTAATTGTAAAACTGTACTTTATGTACACTCTTATTAAAGTTATTTAATCTAATTCAGCATGTATGAAACACATATGAGGGCTCTGTGTATCCATCCTAAAAATGCATCCTTGAAGCTGTTCTGTGATTATGTAAATATATAGTTTTAATAGAAGAGAGAGTAGATTTAGTAGTCTCTGATTAGAGAGAATATTTTTTCCAAGATTAGGAGTCTGAAATAACAGTCAATTTAATAATTTGTTTTGAAGGAGAGCATTGCAGGTACACATTTTCTTCATCTTTATGAAAGCAGTCTGACTGGAATAGCAGTTTTCATCTGTTTTAATGATGTTTTTCCAATGTGAAAGGGGCCAAGAGATGCAGAAGTCTAAAGGTCTATTGGTAATGGTTGAAGTGATGGGCGTTGTTTGCAGAATGTAGTGACTGGATAGCTGCCTCTTGCTAAGAGCATATGTGACCTTTGTTCTTGGTTTAAATGTAATTAAGAAATACTTGCCTGTGTGTATTTGAAAACAATAAAACCATGCCATTTGCTGACTGTAAGGTATTTAGGGTTGGCAGATGCAGAAGCATTTCAGTGAGTGCTTGTGTTAACTGTTTTGTTATTACTGATGTTGAGATGCCTTTCTCCAATGCAGCTAAAACGAGGTCAAATCAAATCTTTATTAAGTGTTACTCAGAGTGAGGTAATCGCCTGTTGTCTTATCTATATAGGCAAAACTCTCATCTTAGGTCATCACAAAGTGAAAACTGAGAAATCCCAGCCTAACCTGCCTTTTGTCTACAGTGCATGCCACGACTCTTGCAGATTTGTTATGGAGATATTTAGTAGGCTTTGCTTCTTTGTCTTGCTCTGCTAGTTAAGGCTGTGTGCTTTCATCATGTAGAAACCTCAGAGAGGCAAAGCTGTGGGCAGTTCACTTCTGAAATCCTTGAAGATTGACTTTTAATTCTTCGTATTGTTTCTCAGTGCCTGAAATTTCTGTGGCAGTCAGGGTTAACACTGTTCTCTTTGTTGGCAAACCATCTTTCTTAGTCTGTTGTTTTGAGTTGTTACAGCAGGAGCTTTTTGCTGCTCCAGCGTTTGATGCCACGTGTCTGCAGCCCCCTTCTTACATGGGAAACAGAGGAAGTATATGACACGTGGCAGGTTTGAAAGGAGCAGCTGGGAGTTGCTTGGAGGTTTTGGAAGTGCAGACCTTACGTGCCAGACGCCTTTCACAAAGCTGTGCTGTCAGCCTGAGGTCCATAAGGAAGGCAGTGCTTTCACTACACCCGGGGCAGTGATGAAAACAGCCAGCAGGGCACTGGGGCTGGCAGGGCCTCACTGCTCCTGGAGCTCCCTGCCCAGCCCTGCTGGTCTTGTCTTTCTGCATGCCCAGTTTGCTGCTGGCTCTGCCTGGAGGGACGCTTTGCCCTTGCAGTGCTATCTCTCTTCATCCTTCCTTACTGCCTAACAGCAGCAGCAGAGCATATGGATGGGTTTGATGGAGAAGAGTATTCACTGCTGCTCAGGCACTGGGGTGGTCCAAGTGTGCTGGTGCTTTGGCAGGTTGGGTACACAGGAAGAGTGCTGGTGAGACATTCCCCATCCTCAGCCCTGGGCTTGCCAGCTCTGCAACAGCTGAGCCATAGTGACTGGGGGTCTAGCCGGACAGGGTTCTGTGTCACATTGAATTAACGTAAATATTTTCAGTAATGTATTTATGTGCATAAATATATTTTTTTCTAACAGCTGCAGTTCTTGAACCACAAACTGCAAAGGGAGTAATGTAACACCTTAAAAACAGAGGAGGCAAACAAAGGAAATTCCTTAATTTAGCATCTTTTAGATGGATTGTGAAACTTGATAAACAGCTGCCGTAGCATATAGGAGGAAAAGGGCATCACTAAGAAGGGGGAAAGTACTTGAAAACAAATATCCCATCTCATTCCTCTTACAGCAGAATACCAGCTGGAAAGAAACCTAAGCTCTTTATAAGAAGTTAAGCAATAACATTATGAGAAGTGGGTATTTTTTCTTCATGCATAAAGCCACAGTTTGCTGACAACATGAGAAGAAGCCTCTGGTGTGTAAATGTCTGGTGTACCTCATGGTGAAGAACTCCAGATCTGCTGTCAGTACTGTGCACTAACCATGGTGCAGACCTCCTTTCCTAAGGATTGGTAATAAATAGAAAATTGATAACTTCCACAGAATTTATTAAAGAGGAAATACTTTCTTAAACTTCTTTTTTGGCCCAATTGGAAGAAAATCTAGCCAGGGATCTTTCTCATCTCTCTTGTTGCAATTCAGGATTAACACCCAGACCCTTTAAAGGCCATTAGTACAAGGAACAAAGTTAAAAGAAAACAAAGTCTTGTTTTCAATTGCTTTCTCAGTTATTCATTTTGGATTCAGTGCATGAACGACTTGTAGTTCACCGAGGGTCTGAGTCACAGGATCAAGGCTACAATGGAAGTATTGTGATCACCTTTCTCTTTCCACCACCCTGTGCAGCTGAGTTGAAATCCTGCTTTTTGGCATCCAAGCTGTTGCTTTGGTGACCAATTATGACTCCAGAAGTATACATTGTGGTCTCACTCAATAGCTGAAAGAGCGTAAGGAAGAAGATAAATGTGTTCAAACACAGCTCTGTTTTGCAAGCCTTCAAGGTGATTCAGAATAGAGCTGTTGGCATGTTTGATTTAACGTGGTGTATCAGTGCAGTGTTAGGAATTCAAATGTCAGTGTTACAAATCCAGAAAACATAATTAAAGGTGATTTAACACTCAGAATGCTGTGCCCTTTACATACACATTATAATTACCTCTAATTTTTGTTAGCATGGAATTCTCGGTTTCTTTAAGCAGCACTGTTTCTCTGCAATTATTTAATTTTAGAAATCATTACGTGTTATTCACTCAAACCTTTGTTTTCTAGAAACCTAAGATGCAGTCTGTAATTTTGGTTTAGTGGATGCATCTTGTGCTCCTTTATCTTTTTGATGGTCCTCAAAGTCTTCATGTGAACCCAACTGGCTTGTATAAAATATTTTTTGAATCAAGAGGGAGTTTTATGACGGTGACATGGCAGGAGTGAAAGAGTGAGGAAAAAAAATGGTAAGTTCCATAAACATTTGAATATAGCAGCTCCTTCACAAGTAAAGGAGAAAAAAAAAGTCAAATTAGTTTACAAATACAAGAAAAATATGTAATTTTAGGGAAAAGAATCACATGTGATGGTTAGGCAGAATTCTCTTTTTTGGAACACTTTCAGCAGTGGTGTTTGCAGGATTCCTTCATTGCTTCCTAGGATGTTTAATCTCCTTTTCTTTGTGTGGTTGGTGAAGTCCCTGGGTTGGAGATGTCTTTGTGTTCAGACACTCCTGTCTGTGTTGCTTGCACTCACAAGTGACAACTGTAGTGATTTAGTGATTGTGTCCTCTGTAGCATGCTGACACCACAAATTACTAGTGCTCCTCCTGGGCTTCTGAGTGTGTCTGCTGTCTGTGCTGGGGAGATGCTTTGTTTGTCCTCCCCAAAGACTGGTGTTTATGTTCCCTTGATAAAAGAAGAAGCATTCCTAGCATGCATTCAAAATGAAAACTCTCACAGATCTGGCAGGTGGAACAGTATCACTAATAACAGCAGATACTTAAGTAGCCTATTTTCATAATCCCACAGGTAGTTGTTAAGAGCATTTCTCCTACTGGGAGAACAACTATCCTTCTGTTGAGCTTCTTGTCAGCTATCTCTGTATTTATGACCTTAATGGAGTTTCTAGCAATCATACCAAGATATAGTAGGCTCCATGTATATCCATAATTCAGTATTTTATTTTACACTTAGTAGCAACTCATGTTGGTGTAGATGAGATATTTGGGTTGCATCTGTACTGGTAACACAGACAGACCTTTCCCATGTCCTCATAAACGTTCTTTCCTTGGTGGTGGATCTAAATTTAGACTAGCTTTGTAGCTGCATTTTGCTCTTCTAAATGAGATGATTCTCTTGGGCTAGATGACATCTGCTACTGAAGTGGTAGCTAGGGCAGAATTAGTAAATCAGCCTTTTCAAAGCATTTTCCCAAAATCTGCTATGTGGAAGAGTATAGATTGACAAACTGGTAACTTCTCACTGGGGTTTATGGAAATTATTAAGTCAATTACAGAGTGCAAGAAAGCTGTACAGTGCAGCTCGTTTTCTTTTCCTTGTATGGTTTTTAAATACATTGCAACAGTTTTGAACTGGGAATGGCATTTTAAGAGACGCTTTGGTGCCACTGTGAGTGCAAACCACACAGCGCTGAAGAACCAGATTGTGCAAGGGCTTTCAGAAGCTGATAATAAAAGACTGTGCTCATTGGTGATACAGGAGTAGCAACTATGTTGCAAGTCAGATTACAATCTCATTATTTCAAAACAAAAGTTACCTGGGATACATAGTCTTGTTTTGATCAATAAACCAATCTTGTGAAATATCAGAGTTTTGCCAGGAAGAATTAAGACTGTAAAAAAAAGCATCTGTTGCTGAAATCTGAGCCTCTGATCTCTCTATTTAATCATTTGGTAAAGGAAGAGAGAAATAAAATATTCTCTAAGTTAGTTTTAAAAATACCTTTTTTTGTTGTTGTTTTTGCATGTTGACCAGCAATTTGTAGGCTGAGAATGTGATAGGAGCCCTAATTAGCATGACTTAACATTCTATTAAAGCTTTATAAAAATGAGCATTTTTGTAGGGTGCAGCCTTGTTGCCTTGAACACTTGTCTGGAAAGCAACACCTAAGGATCAGATGTGAATCATATACTTCCTCAAATTGTTCTTGTCAGAGTTTTCTGATTACCAGTTTGCTCTGAATCACTTCCCAGAACAAATGGGAAAATGTTTTAAGAACTTTTGATAATATGATCCACTCTCTGTGGGCTGTTCTCCGTGGTTTTCTCCAGTTGTTAGGGAACTACAGGTCCTGTCTTGGCTCTGCACTGCCATCCGTTGTGATTCCTGGGTCAAAGGACAGGCCACAGACACAGCCTTGGTCTGGCTGAGAAGGGAGACAAATCCTCAAAAGCATCTTTTCAAAGAGGGTTGTTCTCATTAATAGATCTTTATCACATGTGATGCTTGAAGGAACTTGGTCCAGGTGAGCTGTAAATTCTGAAAACTGCAGTCTCTTTAATTTTCTCATAAAAGGTAAGGAAGCATGTGGCAGTGACTGATCTGAAAGAGAAATAGAAAGTGATTTGCTGAAACACAACACTTACCAGAACATTCTCCCTCTGGAAAGCTGGCAAATGCTTTAACCTCCTGGCAGTGTTGATGATGAGGGAAGAGCATTGTTCTGGCTGTGGAAGAGTGCTGGGGTTTTCCTTAAAGGTTGTTTTCTGCAGAGGGACATGGATTTTTAAATTATTTTTTTCTGATGTTATTAAAATGTAACTATAGACCCTAGGTGGGAGATTGTTTTGCAAAGGAAAATCAATCAAAACACTGCCTTGAAATATTTTTTTAGAGGTTTTACAGTATGCAATAATTGGGCTACTGTGGTAGATAGAACATTTCTTGCAGAGATGATCTGGGCTTCCCCAGTCTCTGTCCATCTCTTCCTGCTTACTCTAAACCTGTTTTGTCAGTAGCAGCAGGGTAATAAATCAGGAATCCGCTTCTGGTCAAAGAGAATTGTGTTCTTTTTCTGCCTCTTATTTATTTTTAACTTGGACTGGTTCCCTGATCCCATCCACGGCACAAAACTGTTGATGCATCTGGGGAGGTGACTGGACTCGGGCACTGTCACTGCTTAAGCCCTCAGTGTTGCTGAAAGATGTGCTTAGCAAATTACTGCCTTGATTACAAGAGATGAATATGCTGTTACACTAGAGACTGTTATGAAGAGTTGGGGACTATGTGCCCTGGTAGCAGTGAGCTCTATTGATGTCCAAGAGTCCTCTGCTTTGCTTAAAAGAACCTGCTATGGGTTTTGAAAGCATTGAAGTAGAAGTTAAATGATCTGAAAGCACACGGTTGCACTCTCAAAGGTATCAATGTTGATACTGACTTAATGTTACTGAAGAGTTTTGGCACCATGAAGTCAAGTCTCAAAAAAAAACAAATTCTTTTTTTCTTTTCCCCCTCTCCTTTGTAGATATTGGGCAGTTGGCTTTCAGTGATTTGTCAGTGATCCTATCGCTTAAAGCTATTTTTGGAGGAACTCTAGATTTTAGTTCAAAATATTTGCCATATAAAGATGTAACCTCAAAACAGATTAATATACTGGCTCTACAGTGAAGATTTGTGATTGATACAATATTCAACATGAAGAGGTCTTGCAGGTACTTTTTCCAGAAATTGCATGCACTGGTGGCTGCATTGCATCTTGCTGTCAGTGTTATCCAAGGAGACAACTGGTCATTACAGGAATAGTGCCTTAGTGTTTTGAGATGGGCAGTGAAGAGTCTTTTGTTGTCCATTAAATCTCTAGGAGAACATCAACTTCTAGATGACTGGAAAATAATGGGAGGTAGTTAGATTTTTAAATTTTAATCTTAAGGAATAATTTTAATTTCATTATTGAAATTGGAGTGATGAATAAGGCTGAAATTATATTTGTCCATATTAACTGGAAGCTGGGTGATTGTGCCCTCTCTTGAAGAGGAAGCAGGGACATGCTTTTTTAACTTTGAGAGCAGATCTATGCTGAATCTCAAATGACTAGACTCATACATGTGTAAAGCACCTGGATGTAGTAATAGCAATCATTTTATTCTGCAGATTTCCTAGCAAAAATAAACTCAATCTCATTGCTACATTTTTATTAAAAATTTCAGGTAAGAAAAGATATCTTACCTTTATCAGGTCCCCACTCCCTCAGCACAGTCATGCTGTGCTTGATGCTCCTGATGACAAGATTTATCATTAAATGGTGATTTTTAAGTTGTTTATATGAGAGATAGCATGCTGTACTCTGTAATACTACTTTGCTTTTTACCTCCCATCCAAAGAGCTGAACTTGACATTGCAAAGCACTGGTCCTAACTTTTGTTTACAGGTAGCAGAGCTCTGGAATGCAGAAGTGGAGTAGCATGTTCAGTATTAAGGAATGTCTTAAAAGAACAGCAACTAATTTTTTTTTTTAATCTTGTCTTGTTTGGGGTTGTAGTGTTGAAGCAATGCCTGGCACAAAGGCATGATGCTTTACTTGGGAGAAACCAAGTAAAGGTATCACCACCAATGCCTGTCTTCTCCATGCTATTGCTCCATCCCCCTGAGAAAAAGATTAGGTTGTTTTAGTTACGATTTGCTGATTACTATTTGCTGGTCATGAGTAGAATTATTGTTACTTTTCCTTCATTTTTCCCTTCATTAGGTGAGGGGAGAGCCTGTTAGATACTTTAAGGCTGCATCATTATATATCCTACAGTCACATCAGCTAAGAGCTTGTAGGGGCGTCAGGTTCAAATTCTGTACACGGGGTGGGAGCAGTGATGTGCTTTGGTGGGACACAAGTGGGACGAGGCCGTCGCTCCCTGCCTTTGGACCTGGGCTCTGTCACGCGCTCAGCGCCAGCACAGCCAGCCAGTGGAGGTGGGCTCTGCTGCACCTTGGCTTGGGAGGGACACTGGGCTGCAGTTTCTTTGGTCCACTTAGACACTGAATTCTAATGGCCAGGCAGTTCTGATGTTGAACTAGCAGATTTTGGGGTAAGATAAAGGTACACAATTTTTTTTTTGCTTGCACAAAAGAGGCTGAAGTGGTTTCATGTGAGACACGTAGGAGGATGGGTGAGAATCAACATTTGCCAAACAGAAAGGGATAAAATCTGGTGGAATAACAGAAACTTTCTGTGAAGCTAAAAGAAAGGCAATAAATAAAAAATGAAACCCCCAAAACCTAAAGAGATGTGCAGGGAAGGAGAGGAGAGGGGGAGCCACACATCTTTTTATATCTTAAGTCAGTTCACGCAGATCAAGAAGTGTGCTTCTAGAGGCCACATGAGTGTCTCTGAATAATGTGTCTCTGAATATTTTGATTATTAGATTGCTCTTTTGTGTGTGTATGTGTGCATATTACCATAATTTTCCAAAAGTACTTGGTCACTGAGGCATTCAGGCTGTGCAGCAGTTTGGCAGTACATACTTTGCTAAGTCAGTGGGCAAGCACTGTACTAGCATTTGAAAGATTTTTTTTCTTCTCTCTGAACTTTGGGTTAAAAACAAGCTCAAAACAAAACTGACTATGCGGCCCAGGCAGTGTAAGCGTGTCTGCGAAGCATTATGTAAACAGTCTTTGCTTATAGCTTAGTTGGTTCATTTTTTGGTGCATGTCAGAGTATCTTTATTCTTGTGAGGCTGTGTGACATCATCCACTTAGCAGGGAGGTGTAAGACAGCAGAATAGTGTATGAGGTTGTTTGCAGCTGTCCAAGGGGTAAGCATTTTGCTGAGAGAAAGCAAAACAAAACCAGCTTTACGGGCAGTTGGTTTTTTTGTGCTTCATTGGAGAAAGTGTTAAAAGTCTAAATTACACTTTTCTTGATGGTTTTTTGGGCAAGGGTGTTGCTGAGTAATGTGTGTGTCAGTGGAATATTTGTAAGAGAGCGGCTGCAGGAGCTCAGAGGTCTGTTTAATTCTTCTCTTCCATTAGCCCATGAAGCAAAACGAGTGGGAGGTCTGTGAAGCCAGATTAGTGTTGATAAGGGAAAACACAGTTCCCAATGCAAGGATTTAAAAACTCTCTTTAATACTGCATGCAAAGCAGAGCAAGAAGGTGTGACTGGGTGCGGGAGCCAGCAGTACTCGGGCTGGAATCAAGGCACATCTCTCAGGGTCTTGTGACAGGGCAGATACAGAATATGCCTTCCATGTCGTGATGTCTGTACTGGGCATCAGTCTGGATTCCTCCCGTACTGAGTCCAGATTTGCTCAAGTCAAACAGGGTTTGGGTTCAGGATAGTGCTAGTTGCGTGAAATGTCATGTGCCCAAGGTTATGAGAGGCTGGGCTAATAATCCAGACTAGTCTTCTGATCTTGGGGCACTGTAAGTCTGAACCGGAGGGCTGTGCAGCAAGCGCCTCTGTCTTTGGCCATGTGGATCACGGCAGCACTGCCCTGGCCTTCCCCATTATAAAACAGGCAACTCAAGAACCCGAGGTTTTTCCTCTGTATGGACCTGAAATGAAGTGATTGGGACGTGGGTATTTCTGGCCTTGGTGAGTTTTTAGGAGAGTGGTGTAATTTTTCTGAAGAGGGAGCCACATGGTTCAGGGAAGATCAGGCTGGTGTGTGACTCTGTGCATGGTTTGTTTCCCTCTCTGAGGTATCTTTGTTTCTGTTTAGTATTCTGTCTGCTGTGCTGAGACCTGGGTCTTGTTTAATCAGTTTGGTTCTGATTGCTTCCTTGTATCCATGGGTCTCATCTTGAATTCAGTGTTTTGCATTACAAATGCGCTCTCCAGAGATGGGCAGGATATATAGCTCCATCTGCCACATCCAGTTCTAGCCCTTTTTCACGGGGTCCTGTTAACAGGTGACATGCACAGTCCAACGAGATTCCAGCTAATTGTTGGTGTGTAATTAGGAAGATGAGTGCTGAGTGGACCCTCTTCTGCAAAATGGAGGAACGGCTGCAGAGATGGGGAGCACTGGCAGGACCTCCTGGTGCAGCTCCCGTGCTCACTCCATCCCAGAGCCAGCCTTGGAATTGAAGGGTGAGATGAGGCACCGGAGCTGGATTATTCTCCTCGCGTGCCAGCTTCTAAATGCCAGAGGAGACACAGGGAAGTAGATGTATCATTTGTTCTCTTTTGTTTTGTGACATTTGGATGACAGTCTTCTTGAAATGGTCATTTATGCTGTTACTGTTGTGAGAAGGAGGTTAGTCTAAAATCAGTATGTGGTAGTGCTAAGAAGTACAGTGTTTATGCACTATCAGTGGATAGATGACTATTTTGATTTCGTAGCTCATTGTTCTGCTAGAGGAAAACCTCTTCTTGCTACAGGATTGTAAGAGAGTAACTGTATATTTTTAGCCTTTTCTTAAGGTAGAAAAACTAGAATTTAAATGGTTTGCAGCCTTTCTTTCCACAGTGATGGGATAAATTGTTGTACTTAAAACTTAAGATTTAGTGTAATGTTAAGATAAAAATTAGTCCAGAAAATGTTTGCAGGATAACTTTGTTTTTATAGAAGCCTGGTAACTGGAGTATGCATCTCTGTTTTCAGGATAGTAGTATTTGCTCTTCAGAGTTTCGTAGTGGATTTTGTTTGTTTATTTTTCTGTTCTTTAAAATCTGTTATCACTAAATAGTGTCAGGGAGGCAGAGTGTTATCACTTTATAGTTGGGGAGTGCAAGGTGCAGAGATGAAGGCACTTGACAAGGCTGTGGGAGTCCTTGCACTTGAAAGCAGGGTCAGAGCTCTGGATCTGCCTGGCTTCTGGGAAAACAGCCACTCTGCTCCACTGTATCAGATGGAAAAGCAAAGCACAACAGGGGTGTTGGAGACTTTAAAAAGAAAATTACAATGCATTCACCATAAAATACGTGCATAGTGTAATTTTTATAGAAATATGTGTATACAGATGTAAAATACACACAAATGATGTGTGAATATATGTGCACATCTTGTTTAAAAGTCCTTTGGAAAGAAACTCTTAGCATAATCTCTATTGGAGTCAAGTAGAAAAAATTAGATCTGCTGGTGAAGTAAAATCTGGGGAGTCACAGCAGCTGAGGCTGCAGTCTCAGTGCAGAGGAAGCCTAACAGGATCTAATGCACTGGCTCATCCCTGCTTTTAGGGAACCTTTTTTGAGATTTTATAGCCCTGTGCTGCTGTCTCAGAACATGGACAAAATCTGGTCGTCCAGTCTGGGAAAGGCCCAGGGAAGGAGCTTGTGAATTGTATTTTGAATGCAGTGAGTAGGTTTGTATCCTCTACTTTTAAGTATGTATATTCTTCTGTATACTTGATGACTTGGACAGTTGAAACTAAAAACTTCCCTTGAAACAATATATTGAGAGATGAAAGTTTTGAACAAGGGCTCTGACAGGTAGTTCTGAAACACAAGTGTAGTTTAAAGCTGTTCTAAAACAGCTGTAATGACAGTACTATCATATATTGGTGTCGGAGAAAAACACAATTTCTTCCTGTGTGGGGAGAGGGAAATAGCTTGTTAACAGCTACAAACTTACCTCCCGAGATTTACCTCTTCAGATGAAGTGTTAAGGAAAAGTGTGAGGCTTTCTTATCAAGTAGATACTGTTAGCTGTATTTGTTACTTGCTTTGCTGCCAGGGTTAATGAGGTGACCGGAGGCCAAGTAAAAGTAATGTATTCATAGGTAATGGTATTGAAAATGAAGCCTGAAAAGGCTGTCTGGCAGCCAGTCTGGGGTCCCCCTTTTCTCACCATTCCACTTGGAGATAAGCTGTGAAGGAGAGCATCTGTGAGAAATGGGAGGTGAGGCAAAAATGTTTAAAGTTGTAGCTTACTATTTAATTTCCGAACGACACCAGGAGTGCTGGTGCCTGTTTGGTAGTTTATTAGGGAGTGTACTGTAAAGTTGTTTCAGCACAGGCAGCTGTCGTCTGTCAGAGTTGCACTTACCACTCACTTCCCACGGCTCATGGAAGCTGATGTCTAACTTGACCCGGTATTTCTGCTGATCTTGAGTTGTGCATAACACTTCTCAGCAGAAATATAAATTTATCATAAAATTGGATCAGAAGTCTTACATAGCAGCCTAGTGCATAACATAGGTGGGGTGAATTCTATTAATATTTGTATCTACAAAAGTTAATTTTAGAGATTGTAAAGGGTGAGAACACCACTGTAGTGGACTTAAGGTGTTTCATGAAAAAGATGCCTGCATCTCCAGTTTTAGAAAGAATGATGTTGGAGTGTGGCTTTTAAATTATTACTTAGGCTGTTTTGCCATCCCCCTCGTTTATGGGGTGATGCTTTGTGTTTTTAATGTATATTTTTGTTTTGATTCATTCTAGTTTTACAGCTATGGCCTTATGTAATTGTTCCAAATAATGCAAATCTGTTTTGGTTACATCAGCAGGGCATTTAATGTCCACACAACTGCTAATCATTCTTCAATTTGTGCAATTAGAATAAAGGTTGGATCATAAGTGGTAGAAATATGAGCAGGTCTGATGCTGCTATGCTCTTGTCTGCTCTTGGTTTATGTGCTGCAGAGGTGATTCTGGTCTGCTCCTGAGCCAGGGTGTATTTACTTCAGCTTAATTAAGCACCAGCCCTCCCAGTGCTTCGCCTCCTAGTGCAGTCAGTGATCTTGATTCATTGGTTGGTCTGGAAGAAGATAACAACCATGGCATAAAGGATGGGGTGTTTTTTCTTGCTGGTATGTGCTCATCACTGCTAAGTGCTTCCATTGATTACAGCAGCATGAACACAGCTGAAAACAACACGGTTGGTGGCTTCTAGGAATGTTTGTGCTACCTTTACCAAGCCCTTGCCTTGTTGCTTGAGGACTTTATTTGGAAACAGAAGAGGAAATGTCAGGCAAACATGTGCAAATGCTTGTTGTGATTGCCGTTTGGAGGGGCTACCTGCTGACTCCCAGCTGTACATACTGAGCATCCCTAGCAGGCGGGCTCTGGTTGCTCTTGGGGTGTTACTGGAACCAGTCTGCAGAAGCAGAGCAGGTACAGGCACGACTGGGATAGCTGGGTGGGTGAATGGAGGTGTAGACTGTGCTGTGGTGATTGTATGTGTGTCGTGTCACATTAGCCTGAACTTTAAAATGGCAGGTGAAAAGCTTCAGCTAATGCTCCTTTAATAATTAATTGATGTGAACAAGCACATCTTTGAGCTATTTTCATTTTATATGGTATGATAGACTTTTGATTAATTGCCCTCGCTTGTAGAGTTGTAACAGATTAGTGTCTTACTTAAGGGAAGGAGAGGCTGTACTTTCCTTGTCATTGACCAAGTGCTAATGGGTCAGGTAGGCTGAAGTGCATGCACCCTCACAGGCACACAGCTCCCCTGCCATGCCACATGAAAAATGTCAGTCTCTCTTGAGTGCATCTGTTTACTTTATGTGTTTGGACTGGACACACCACCATAGGCACTGCTGGAATAGAAATTAATTCTTGTAAAGGGGCAGTAAGCTAATTTAGGCCCCTTCTTTCTTAATCAACTTGGTTACCTCATGTTGTGCCTAATTGAGATTACAAATTGCATCCTCTCAACTGTCTTGGTATATACTTGAGCATTAGGAAATGCATGAGAAGGGATAGCAAAGGGAGGGCAAATGCAGACATAGGCAGTGATGTATGGGACCTCTGGGGCTAGACCTACTGCTGTCAAATTGCCCATGTCAGCTTCCTGATTAGGCTGGTTGCCTCGATTAGGGCAGGCCATGCTCTCAACAAGGTCTTAAATGCTGTTGCTGCAAGACCCTTTGGTGCTGCACCTGTTTAATCTAAATAAGAACGGTGTATTTTTATTGAATTCAGTATGAAAATGAATGATACAGTGGCCTCTAGGGCACTCTTGTAATACAATTTTGTATATAAAAATGGCTTTTCTCTTTCCCGTGTTTTTGTGAATGGACAGAGTAAAGACAGCCCTTTTCAAACTAGTGTTGAACTGGGAGTGTTTGCAGTTTAATCTTGTGACTCCATCCATCTCCATCTCCCCTAGATACTATTAGTCTGAGATAACTTGGCAGTGCTTGGCAACCTTTCATCTCCAGCACACGTACAGCTTTCCCCAAGATGCAGCTGTTGCTCTGAAAACACAGCAGGGTCAGAAAAAGGCTTGAAAATGCTTATTAATGGTTCTTTGGTTGTTTTGTAAATGGTGTCCCCCACAGGCAGGGTAAGAGAACCCAGGAGTGACAGAGGTGCTCTCAGCAGGGGTTGTATCAAGCACCTGACAAGGATTTTCTGGTAGCACCATGCTGGAGCTGGTCTGGTTCTGGCCATTGTTTCTCACTGTTCTTCAGCTGTGTGAGCTGAGATGAAAGGGTTTGTTATCTGATGCTTTCTCCAGGAGTTAATAAATGTAAAGGACATTTTGCATTCTCTCTGCCCCCTGGATTCAATTGCTGAGCGTGGAATGGTTCAGAAGACTTTGTGTAGTTCAGGATTCAAAGCCACTTGAATAAACTCAGGGTTTAATAAACAAAAGATGGATGAGATGGTTCACTGTTTTTCCCTGCACATTTGCCTAAGGCTTTCAGCTGTCCAGAAAAATGACAAACTAGATCAAACAGAACCAGTTATTGGTAGCAGGGTATTTTTTTTTAATATTTCATTTCAACAAAGTTGCTGCTAAGGTGTTTTCTATAGCTTCTGATACACTCTATCAGCAAAAAAAAAAATCACAAAAGAAAAAAAAAAAACAAAAAAACCAAAAAAACAAAAAAAAACTGTTTGAAAAAGTCAGTGATGATAATAATGAATTTACAGAAAGTCTCTTGATAGAAATCTTTCTGTATTAATGCTATTGGAAAAGTTTTAAAGGTAACATTTAGTAATATTTTAGGACTGTCACCTGTAGTAGGATTTTGACCTTTTCATTGCCCCTGTGAGCCTGGGTTATTAATCAGGGAAATTGTACATGAGACATGTGGAATGTCTGAGATAATTTACCAGATTCTGCAGGTCCTTTCTTGTGGACAAAAATACCTAAAACTTGGGCTTCTTTAACTCATAGAGGAGTCAAATTACCATAGTTATACATGATGTGTGCTTTAACTCCCAGCTTGCTAACAGCTCAGAGATTGCTGGCTGCTCTGAAAGCTTGGGAGGATATGAGTACGTGCTGTTACAAACTTGGAGGGGTTAAGAGGGCTTGTAGCTAATCCAAAATATAAAAATGCCACAGCAGCAGAATTGCTTCAAGCTCTTTTAAAAGTCCTTTCAAGTTAAGATGACATTGCTTTTGGTTTAATATAATGAATTCAGTAAAGCAAGAAGGCACTAGCTGTTCTGCTTGTTCTCACTCTCTGGTGAGGAAAAGGGGGCTTATAGGATTCTCGTTCAGCTAAATAAAGTTTGACTTGCATGTAGTGTGATAAATTCAAGTGGCATGCCTTCAAAGATAAAGAGCCAAGCATCTGCAGCTTTTGTGCCTCCAGTAATTTGCAAGCAACTCTTTTGGACAGTTGATGGAAAAGGTTTTGGGGATGGTGGGCTTTCCCAGGGTAGTTGGTCTGTTGGAAAAAAAATAATCAGCTTTGCCTGGTTCATGCAAAGGACTGTCGATAGTTATTTAGTCTTGGTCTTAGCGATGGCTGCTGCCTCTGAGTCTGCTGTGCCTGTAGTTTCACTTGGCCTTCCTGGTGCATCCTCCCTTCAGGCAGTGTTTTGATCAGCTTTCCCTTTCCTGTTTGCACAGCTAAAAAATGAAGTCCTGCTGGCTCCACTTGTAGTGCTGGTGCTGCTGGGCAGCAAAGGCTCTGGAGGAGGCGGTGGGACGCGCGCTTGCAGGTTGTGTGATGGAGTTTGCCAGGCCCTTGAAAGGATGCCCTCCTCCCAGCCATGGTACAGAGTCAGGATTGATCTTGTAGCTGAACACCAGACAGGACTTGGAGCACAGTCCTGCTGTGGATCCCTTCCTGGAGAAAGTTGTCAGGACAGACGTGTGGCAGTGGTTAAATGTCTGGCGGTCAGTGGTGAACTTCTGAGTGATAGGTACCACAGTATATCCATCCAAAAGCTTTGTCATGCAGTCAGAGGATAGGGTTTTTCATATTTGTTGGCAAAGAAAGGTACGGAGGGATGCTGGCATGTGTAAAGCCCTGACTGTTTATTTCAGCCCTAGGGAGCTCTCCTCTTGCCTTTGCTCAGAAAGGGTCCCATTTACCAGGGATGGTCACTTCAGTTCAGCTAGCCCTGAGTCTTAATTTAATGAACACTGTCAAGGGAGAGACATACTTTTATTTTGTATTTTTAATAATCCTATGAGACAACAGATCAGCCTGGCTTAGGAGATCCCAGGTCTCAGGCACACTTAGTTGGACAAAGGCAAGTTCACTTGACTGTCTGAAGCCTGTAAGTCTTGATGAAAGATCAAGCCCAGAATACTTTCTCACAGAGATCTACACCACCATGACCCGTCTGGTGTAAGGCTTTAGTGCTTCTGTGGCCAGGACAGAAGCACACCAGGGCGGTGGGGAATCTGCAGCACCTTAAGCCGACTTGTACTGCTGATGTCCAAGTGTGACCTAGAAGGCTAATCCATCAGGAATTATGTTGTCTGTGAGCCTGGAGAACAAAATAAGCTTTATTCTGAGCAGCACTGCTTCACGAGGGATAGTTATTCAAATTCCTTCATGTATTCTTTTTAAAAGGGTTGTACACAAATTATTTTTCATAAACCACCTGCATACATAAAGCACATTTTCTGTTGCCAGCATCTCCTAGAGTTGGATTGCTGATCTAGCCCTGACAGTGCCTTGGGTACTTTGTTCTTTTGCTTAAAAAGCTGATCATTGATACTTGTCCAAATGTTTACGTCTTTAATGTTAGTTAAGAATATCTAATGCATTGCTCCTACAGACAGAAGGATACCAGCTGCATCAGGCAAGTTCCTGTTCTGTTGCCTCCTCCCCTAGAGTCAGGAATGGCCTCTCTTTTTTGTGAAAAAGGTTTGAGATTCACTTTCTTTAGGAGACACAGGAAAACTGGTAAAGGAAGAACCAAAAGATAGATGCATGAGTCTATCTCAAAGCCCTTTTCAGAAACCTTGTCTGCCCTCTGAAAAGAGAAAATTACCTTGTACATTGCATATAATTTAGGCTGAGGTTTTCTTCTCACACTTCAACTCTCAAAGAATGTTTCTTTTTAAAGGATAAAATACAAAAATAAAGTTTAAACTCAATTTGTCACTAAAGAGTGATGCATTCTGAAATAAAGCTTCTGGGCTTTGAACCTTTGCTGATTGACCCCTGAAATGCTCCTAGTGTGGGGTACTTCCCTGCTCTATTTCTTACTATATTATTTGTATATATTATATTATTTTTATATGTGTGTATATATATATATATATATATATATACACACACACATATATATTATACCTATTTCCACTTAGTGGATGCTTACCAGGTAGAAAGACTTGGCTTACTAGCCATGGAGTAAAGAAGCAAGAGTCTTTCAAGAAGTTTCTGGGAGAGCATCCAGGTCAGTGGGAAATGTCCTAGAATTTATAACAGGAAATCTGTGGCTCTGTCTACAGTATCTACCTTTCTTCTACTTGGAAGTGTTGGATGATTCTGAAAGATTAACTAATTTTTTCAAGCAATAGCTGGGCTGCCTTTACTACAGGGAGTGTTACGGCCTTTGTGTGAAGAAGAGAGACTTCTTCATTGCTCTGTCCTCAACCCATCCCATTTTGGGGTCTTTGGTATATGAGATGGGTGAGAGCACTTGATTCTGCTGTACCTGCCCCTACCTTCCCCATCAGTGACACAGTGTTGGCATGTGTCACTTCACGTGAACTAAACACTGGTGTTGAGGGTGGTATGTGAGGAGCAGAGCTGTCCATTTCCTGGCAAGGATCCAGTGGTACAGCAAGTCCTGTACTTGATGGGTGATATTCCCTACGCTTTCTAAAATTTAGTGCCTTGATGTAGAATTTGGGGAATGAGTACACTCCAAGCATAGACTGGCCTCCCTTTTGCAGTGTGCATACTAGCAGCTCCTTCTGCAGGACTGTCCTGACCTTGTTTATTTTGGACTTAGGCACCGTAAAATAGCTTGTTAATTGCTGCTCATTTAGAATTATAATTAGGTGTTACCAGATGAGTTCTGTAATACACAATTAAAATGTTATAAAAATTTTTGTGGCTTTTAATACTTCATTTATTGGTTAAAATTTAATTCAGAGTACACTGATTGCAAGCTCTCTGTGTATGTGCATAATTACTAAAACCCACAAGGGTAAAACCAAAGCAGGATTGAGTGATGCAGGATCCATGCACTGCCTGGATGTCAAGCAGCCAGGGATATGAGCTCTGGCATCGCATGACTTTGTCCTGCTTTTCTGTAGGCTGATTAAATGTAGGACTGGCATGAATGTGGTGTTTTGTTTGTTTTCTTGCTGGTTGGGGTAAAACCCACCCTCTGCTTACACCTGGCTCAGGTCCACTTTAATGGGCTGGGCACACATCTTGAAGTGATGGACATGGAGATGCAGACTTGAGGCACACAAGCTTTCAGAGGAAATGTCATGAAAGCCGCTTTGGTGCATTAGTCTGCAGATAAGAAAAAGCTTGGACATCTGGTGGCATCGCATATCCAAAAGTAAATGCTTAAAACTTGGAGCATGTTCCCCCTATGTCACTAAGACCTTCAGAGCCATTGTTTCTTGGCAGCTGAGGAGTTGCTGTGCCGCTGTTAATTTAATATGTTTGGTTTTGATGAACAAGGTGCTGCATTTTGTGTTGTCAGCCCCACGCCAGCATCAGCCACATGGAGGAAGAAGGGGCTGTTCCTTTTCTTGGAGCTGTACTTAACCTGATCCACCTTAAGCTTTCCTTGTTTTTTCGTGAAGCTAGCTAATATCTTTCCCCTTTAAGATCTGTTCTGTTTTTCTGCTGGAAGCTTTTTTCCCTTCGGGATTTTACATTCTGGCAACTAACAAATTAAAATAGCTTTCCTCCTAAGTATGCTAAAACGTACATTGAATCTGATTTCGACGGCGCCAAGTATGTGTTTCAGCACACTAATGCACGAATGGATTGAAAAAACAGCTAGCAGTAATTTTCTTTCTTTAGGTTTTACTGAATAGTATCCCAAGAAGCTGCACATTATGCATTATGTGTTATCCTCTTCATGTGTTACTCAAGGTCATGTAAAGGTGAAGGCCTGGAAGGAGAGTGAATAATTTCAACAGTGAAGCTCAGAGTTGCTGCAGATGGCATATGGGATGTCTTATTTTTCAAAGGTCTTTCAATCTGCTATTGGCAGAAGTCTCCATTAGAAAAGGGCAATTTTGAGTGAGGTACATAATTTATTTATTTTTCAGGTTGATCTTATATCAGAATTCAGGTTTGTCTTGATTCAGACTGTTAGCATGGGACCATTCTTGTGGTAAAGAGAATGCACTGAAGTTGTAAGATCTGAGTGACATAGAAAATGCTCTCAAAGTTTGAGGAAGAGGAGCTTTTAAAGACTGAATTATAACAATCAAAAGCAAGCTACTGTCTTGTGGAAGCAGATGTGTTGTGGTGGATGAAATTTTTTGTTTGCCATTTTTCCTTTAAATACTTTACTTAAGGTTGAATTGCAAAACTTAATTTTTTAGAGCCATAGAATGTAATGGAGAACCACCAAGAGGTGAAGAATGTCCCGTATGTCTGTATCTGTGCCATTTGTGTGCTGTTCTGAATGTGAGAACTGATCTCTCCTGCTGCCTCTCCAGTGCAGAAATAACAAAGCCATTGGAAGTAGCTACATAACTGCCATGCACTGAATACCCTTGGTTAGCAAAGCATGCCTTTTCTAGTAGTCAGAAAATTGCTGGATATAAAAAGCAAACTCACACATAATCTGTGATAAATTTAGCGTGGATTTTATGGTGGATGAGGAGGGTCCGTGGGAGGTTCAGGTTCACGCAAGATGCAAGGAGCATCAAGTGCTGTGTAGGGGTGGTGATGTACCCAACTTACCTGAGAGATAGCAATATTTGCCTTGGCTTTATGTTTTGGATTTCTTTCTGAGGTTGGCAGAGGCAATTATTACAGGTTCATTAACATGTGCAGAATATTGTTAGCATTCCCACCTTTTCTCATCTTTCTAGTCTGAAGCAGATGAGGGTTGTGCATCCTTGATAAGGTGTCAGGCAGCACGCATCCACAGCCATGTGGAGCCTTCCTACCTGCTGCCTGTGAGTGCTCAGCACTTGCGTGTCGTCCCCACGGAAGAATTCACTTGCAGAATGTGAGTGTGGAAGCAGATTTTGGCCTGTTTGAAGAGTCCTGGCATTTGCTTTGTGGCATGAAAGATGGGAGATGGCTGGTCTGTCCAGAAAGTTTTTTATTTGCTGCAGCCTTGATGCAGCTGTTATCTCAGTCCCTCTGGACAGGAAGCAACTAGGAAACCACTGCTTTGATTTGACAAACAAAGAAGACTTGTAAAATATATTAGTTTATTTTCTTCCATCAAACAGTTTTGAACACACAGCCTCAGATCTGAGTGAGAAAAAATCTTGATGTGTATATGTTTTGTGTGTCTTACTGTACAGAATGCGATGCAAAAAACCTGAGTTTAATTTTTAGGCTGAGGTGCTGCTGAAGGAGAGAAGTAGTTGGAACAAAAATTTAGGGATAGAAATTCTTGTACTAAGAGTTACGATTGACTTGCTGCCATTAATCAGGAATTTGACAATTTGCAGACCTTAAGTTTCTTCATCTTCAATAAGCATTATATTACACGTAGGGCTTTTTTTTATTTACATGTCTTTAATATGGCTTAGGTGCTGTGTCCTATATGCCACCTCAGAGGCAGTTTTCTTTTGGCAAAGCAAAGCTAGGAGGCCTTACTAGAAGGAAAAAATAAAAAGGAATAATCATAAATTTAGCATCTTATTACAATAAGCTTGATTGCATCTAGGTTTCTTTAGAGGTTACAGAAACAGTTTTCATTTTTCATACTGAAGGCAATTGCATGAAACTTGTGCTTTCATAGTTCTTGCTTATTAGTTGCGGAGGGAATTTCTGGGTGCTGTCTTCCAAATGCCAAAATGCCTCCAGAGCCAGTGAACTGCAGGATGCTGGGGGTGTTCTGCATGGAGAGAATTCAGTTTAATAAATGTAATAAGTCCATTTACCCTACTGGGCTCTGTTAACTACCTGCATATAAACCAGGCATCCATAATGTTTGGGCAAAGGTTATAGAAGCAGTTTGCAGGAAAGGCTAGCTCCAGAGCACACCGAAACAGCAGCTATTCTTATTTTAGCCCTCAGTAACACACACAATAATGGGGTTCAAGCAGTATCCGTGGTTGAGACAGTAATAACAACTATGATATAATTAACTTCAAAGCCCTTTGGGAGAGAATAATTCCAAAATCTAGCATTGAAAATGTTCATAGTTTCACAAGATGAGAATTACAGGAAGTTTAATTGGATACATAAACCCTCCAGTAGGGCATAAGTTGTCTGCTAAATGATGGCATTAGGAGGAAGAAACCATCCCTGTGGCAGCCTGCTGCTGCCTTCTCCTGCACGGGTTGGTGCTGGCTGATGGGGGTGACTGGGACAGGCTGGAATCCCGTCTGGTGGAGCCGTGCTGCTCCTCAGCTGCTGGTGCCCATGTCTAGAAAGGATGGCAGCCAAGATGTATTTGAGAACTTGGCACTTTGTGTGTGCTTGGTGGACCTATGGAAAAGGATTATTGTCTGTGAGCAGGATCAAAGCAGTAAGTCCTCTTTTACTCGATTGCCACGTGTGATGGCGGCTGTGAGACAGTGGGTGGGGGGTTTGTCACCAGCATGTGTGTTCTTTCCAGAGCCTGGCTTAAAATAACTGCAGACACAAGGAGTTGCTCAGGATTATTTAATTGCTCCTGGCTTTGCCAAGATGCTGCAGCATCAGCAAGGTTGAAGGTGTTTGTGGGCTCCTCACATACATCTTCATGAGTGGCTGTGACTGTGGTGAATATAGGGCATGAGCACATAACTGAGCTCAGAGGGTCAAAGAAGATGAAAATGTTGAGAATGATGATAAACTTTAGAAAGGCTAACTTAAGAGAAAGAGAACAAGTTAATCAAAGCATCCCTAATATTATAATGGGAAAAAGTAAGAGTAGAAAAGAAAAAGGGAGGGTGCAAGGGGGGAGTGAATCAGTTCCTTGATGTGGTTTGAAATCAATAGGGGAACATAAGAAAGCAAACTGGGAAAAGCAGTTAAATTAGCAAGCAGTTTGCTGGGAGTAATTCGCTCTAGGTAGGTGGCAGGCTTGAGAGGCTATTTGAGATGAAAATTTGGAAACCCAACTCCCATTTATCAGTAGTAGAGTGTATAAAGTAAAATGAGTATAAAAGGAAAATGGAAAGATCCAAGGTGGGCTTTGAAGAATTGCTGACTATACGTAGAAGATAAATTATTTAGGCAAATCAGCGCCATTGTCTTGTGTGAAAATTTGTCTTGGTGGATGATGGGAGGTTAAGGAAGAGGAGTGTCCTGCCAAAGAGGGAAATTATTACTTAGCATCAGTTTTCAACCACTGAAAGTATTGTAGAAGACTTGGTACTAGTATTGTGCCCAGTACTTCTAAATATAAAAGCTAAGCAAATTCCAGAAATTGAGGTCTTGGCAAAAGCAGATTTAGAATAAGCTGTTAATCTGAAAGGCATTAAGTGAGCAGACCCCAATAGTATGCTATGTTACATAAAACATAACTGAACTTCCTGCAAAAATAAGGTATTTTTTGTTAAAAATAACAACTTTTTTTTCCCCCCCCAGAAAAAAGTTCTTTATTTATTTTGTACTCTGGTTGAAGCAGAAATTACTGCAGAAATAACACAATACCTGAAGATTACGTTCTCACAGGATCCAGCTTTGATGGATTCTGCAAAGGAAAATTTCTAGAAGTTGCTCAAAATCTCCAAGCCAGAGAAAAGGCTTGTTCAGATTCTGGGAGGTCTCTGAAAAATTTGGACACCGAGGCCTCCAAGGAGGCTGGGTAGATATGTGGATAGAGTAAAAGCATTCTTACAAAGAGGAAACTGATCTAATTTTGAATTAGAATTGATTTAGGATTTAGTTTGGCTTCCAGCCATTAGACATCATGCAAATCCTTGAAGGGATGGAAGGACAGATTATCTCTCATCTGGTCAATCATTTGCATTCTTGCTGTTTTGGTTAAAATTAGTTCTGGTGCTCAGTGGAAGTTAGGTCTGCTCTGCCTTGCGTGTTCTGTCAGTCTGAGAGATGCAGAACCAGTGTGTTTGGCACTGCTGGAGCCAGATGCAGGAGTAACAGGACCACAGCTGTACAGTCAATGGCACTCAGCTGTGGTGTGTTGTAAACAGCAAGCCCAGAAGGACCATGTTTCTTAGCTCTCCCTCTCTTTAGTTTAAAACCACCTGTCTGCACCCTGGATGTGTAGAACTTAATGCCCTGGAATTGGATTTAGAGGAGAGGACTTAGTACCTAGTGATTCTAGTCCTTGCACTGTTTCTATTGTGCTGAATTCAGTCAAGCCTGTTATAGCACAGTCATTTTCATTAGGAATATATTGTCACACGTACAGTAATTTGTAGAAAAAGCACAGAAATTCTTGCTTTGTGGAAATGTCTGACTCATGAACACGTTTCCTAACATTAGTGGAGTTTGCTGATAGTTAAGGAATAGGTGAATTTAGTTTTATTTTTTGTGTGAGTTTCTACTGCCCTGGATCTGTAATTCATGCATTTGCATTCAGTGCTGGGCCTATTCTGTACATGTTAGAGTCCTCTGTTGAAAGGCTGATATGCAATAGTTTACTTCTTTTAAGGAGACTTTACAGCAGGCATTAGGAACCTTTACACTTGGGTAGGGTGATCTACAGCAATCTGTGCTTAGAGCTCACTGTGAGTGATAGCTGGGCTTGTGAGGCTCAAGGCTGATCTATATTTTAAGTGGATGTTTTAACTTATCTCCATAGTTATTTAATGGGACCCTTCATAATCCTTGTTCCAGTGGAAAAATTCCTCTTTCTTATCTAGTATTGTCTGCAGGCAATGACACCTTCAGAAATTAATGTCTTCAGAACCAAATGTAGCCAATAAAGCTGACAGGAATATTCAAGTTTTGCTTGTATTCTGCTTAAAAGTGGCTCTGTTCCTTTCCTTGGGTCAAGTTGAGATTGCATGTTCAGGATCACAGTGACCTGTAGCTGGGCCAGCTTGTGCTTAAACGCTTCCCACTTTTTTGTGCTATATCAAAATAAGGGGAAAATTTTTAAAAATACTTCTGAGTTGTTCTTGCTGTTATATATATTGCTCCATACCAATCAGCCTGTATTAGTTTGTTGTTTTGGGTTTTTTTTTCCCAGATTATGGGATATTTTGGGTTTTCTTCTTGTTTTTTTCCTACCCCATTTTTATTTTCTTTCCAAACAGGTGATGAAACATTTTCCTTCTGGGAAAAATACTTCTGGGGAGGGTGTGTTTCCCTCTTTTTTGACTGTTTACTGAGAATATTCTGCATGCAGTTCCGTTTGCTTTGTCTCATTCTCATGGTTATATGCCCATGACTAATTGTACTCCTCCACTCCTTTCTTGGTGTTTCGTATCCTTCTTGTACTTACAGATAGCTATCAAATCCTTAGCCAGTCTGTCTAGTGCTTGTGAGTTGACAGAGATTTTTATCCTTCCTGGTTCTTCAATTGCTTTATTCATTCGTTCTCTCCAGATGGTTTGAGAGTTTTGTAACTGAGAGCACCAGACTGATGCTCTGGGCCTGCTCATGCCTGGGTGCCAGAGGTGATACCTTTGCTCATGTGGCAGTTTCTTTAGCTCTTGGCCTTTTTATTGTATTGCAGGCTCATAGGAAGTTCCTCCCTAAATCTATTCTAGTGTTGCCATCGTCACCATCTTCATATATCTCCCCACTGAATCTCTCTAATACATTCCCTGCATGTGGGAGTTCGGAGTGAAATGAGACTCATTTTGTCTTTTTTGGCCATATTGCTGTACTCCCCAAGTCTCTTTATATTATATTTCTTGCAGAAAAGCACAAAGAAATCTATGCTAAAGGAATACTAATGTAGTGAAGTAAAACATTGAAAAGTCATTAGCTTGTGTGTAACTGCTTCCACAACTTTTAATGTGTGCAATATGATGGTCCTGAGTTATATGGTGTGTCATGGTTTTCTTGTTCCTCCTTCTGAGCACAGATGAGGCATTATGTACAGAGCGAAGCAGCTGAGCTGTAGCCAGTTATTGTTCTCACTTTTAACAGAATAAAGAGCTGCCTTATTGCTCTGTGTGATGCATGATCGCCGTCGCTGATGTGACACCCCAGAGTTGATCTGCTGGTATTGTGTTGCTGGGTCCCTCTGGAGTGCTGGTTCCCCTTCAGATACTTGTGTAAAATGTAGAGGGTAGGGGTCCAGAAGGAAAATTTGATTGTGTTGCACATGTAGTAGCACTGGGAGAAGCTGATGTGATTTCAGCCCTGTCTTTACCATCATTTGGGTGCGCCCAGTTAGTATTTTCTGACCTGCATCCTTGGGCTCACCTTGAGAATGCTCAGGAAGTTTCCACCTTGAAAAACAAACACAGTTTATTCAGGTTCCTTTTTGAAAAGACAGTGTTACATCTCCAGGTCAGATAAGGACATTGCTTATGCACTGGGCTCACCTTCCCTCCCTGTAAGTTTCTCCAGAGTCTCTTAACAATGTTTCACAACAAAGGCAGTGTCAGTGCTCACACACACAGTGAAACCTGGCAGTTCCCTGGATGTATAGGGGTTCCTGGAGGGAACTGTTTTGTGCTGACTTCTTAGATTCTTTGGGTTGCAAAGTAGCTTAACCTAAAAAGCGATTTTAGTGCAGTGTTTTTGTCCCTGGTTTGGAATGGGCAGACTTGCTTTGGGGATGCTGTTCTTCACTGTGCCAGTGTTGGCTGGTGACCCACTTGTTTCAGTTCAGTTTATCTTACAGAAGAGTTCATAGAGGACATAAGCTATTCAGTGCTGGTTTGAAATTCCTCTTGACTCTTTAAAGTTGACTGCTTTTTCTAATCTCATTGCAGTCTCCTGTGAGACGTACTCATTGCCAGAATTTCTTAGTACCATATGAGCTGTTGGTATTCTTGGCTCTGTTTTAAATGAGTCCAGCTTTTTCTGCCTGTCTGAAAGAATCAAACCATGTAGGTTTCAAAAAATGTCCTCAAGACCGCCTCTTTCCCATCCACCTGCCCCACAGCAAAACACTGATACATTTAAATGAAGATTGCTAGTTTTTTGTTGTGCTTTCCCACTTTCTAGTTTTCTGCCAAACTAGTTCTCCATAGCTCTAACACAGAGTTTGGAGCAGAGGCAGGAGTTTAGCTTGCTAAACTCAAAGCTGTTTTTACAAAGCCATCTGGAGTGCTTAGCCTCAGCCTAATTTTGGGTTATGTAGTCTAGAGTTTATAATATTGCCAGGACCAGATGCAGAAGAAGAAATGGGAATGTACGTGTGTTTTCGAAAAACCTTCTTGTACAGTGTCTGGGCTCCCAAATGCAATATTAGTTGTGAGATGCTGGCCAAAGCAGGGAGATTAAAGGAGGCCTTTGAATGAAAGGACTGAGATCATCTGGTGCACAGGAGATCAGTCCAGAAACAAGAGAGAGCAGCCTGAAGAGGCATGAGTTTGCTGGGGACAAGACACATTAAGAATTGTAGGAGCATTATTTGGTCAGTTGTTGTTGTGCTTGATTTTGCCAAAGCAATACTGACTTTGTATTTGTTTAGCTTGTTGCCAAAAACCTACCAACATTATCTGCTTTTTAGCTGCTTTCCATCCTGGGCTGCCTTCTGCCCCAGGAAAGGAAGCCTTTAGCAATGGTTCAGGATTGCTGAACTGTTATTCTGACATCAGTTTAACACGCGGAGGAAGAAAGAAGCCCTTCTAAGAGTTAACTGAGCTTCCGCCGACACCCTTGCTTTGAGTATTGGGTTGTCTCGTTGGGAAAGCTCAACCACTGGGAGAAGCTTTTTAATATTTTCACTTTCAAAAGAGAATGACAGCTACTGAGATTTATAAAATTTTAAAACATTCCAATTTAAAGCTCTTTAATTATTGAATGCAGACAACTTTTCCATAAGCAGAGGAACCATGGAAAGAGGAAGTGGCAAATTTTGATCCTGTAGAGGCCAAAGGTGGTCTATTAACTTTGGAGGGACAGACAGCAGTCTGGCATAAGAAAATGTGGCTTTTCTACCAGATGGTAAATTATTTAGAGCACTAAACAGTTGAAAAAGATCAAGTCTATGAAGCATCTGGTAGGGTATCTGACAATTCATCAGTTTGCATAGTGCATGCTGTATTTATCTCATGGGCTGGAGAGGAAAGTTATAAATCTGTTGAAACTGGAGAAATCACATTTACTGAAAGAAGAGAGAAATCAAGAGAGAGATCTATTCTTTAACTGAGGTTTTTGTGTTCCTGAGAGTTACTTCTGAATAAGGGCTGTGGAGGTGCCATTGACAAGACTGAGCAATCTGTGCTCAAGATACACCGTTAGATGAGACACTTTTGTTGCTAATGGAAGTGAATGAAAGAGGAAAAGCTCTCTGAAAGCTGTTCACCCCCACTGTGGTCTGACAAATACCTAAGATGTTTCAGCACCACCTGTAAAACTCGTTCTCTGTCCTAATCTTACAGAGCTTGACACACATCATTAGTTTTGACACAGTATTTCAACCCTTGGTGTCTCCCACCCCCTCCCCAGGAAGAGTAGCCTCTTAGGATTCTGGCTGCTGTTGAGCCAGATGTAATGCTGCTTAAAGTGTTTCAGTGGGTTCCCTTCTCCAGGCAGCACAAATTGTCCCTGTACGTGCAGAATTTAGAAGCATAATCATCACTCTTGATCCAGGCATTTCTTTGCATTCTTGTGTGGGCCATATATGGGGAGCTGGCGAACACTGCTCACTAACTTCTTGGGGACTGAACTATTCTGTCCTTGGAATAGAACTTATGCAGCTATAAAGGTACAACTACCTGTATTTCTCTTTGCTGTGTAAGACATGTAAATGGTGCTTTTAGCAATCCTTTGGTGAGAGTTGAGTGAGGATAGGGAAGTTGGAGGGCAGCAAAGATGATTGAGTGTGTGGCTGGTACAAAGAGCCTCTTCTGCAGTATTCAAAATTTTGCTGCTGAACTTAGTTAGATTTATGCCTTCTCATTGAGACAATAAAAGCAGGATGAGATGATCAGTATTCTCTCTGTGTCTAGGTTAGAGCTAGGTTATTTTGTAAAGTATTTTCAGATGGCTGCAGAAGGTGTTGCATAAATAAAGATTTCTCTGTGTTGTGCGATATTATAACATGTGAAAAGATTTACTGTGCAAATACAGTAACAGAATGGAGAAGAATCATGATCTCTTGTTTGTTAGTACTATGCACTGTAAATATTTGCCAAGGTAGATTCTCTTGAGATTTCTCGTGGATTTCCCTAGGCACGATCATTGCTGGCATTCTTTGAGCACCGTGCTTTTGTCAGAAGTAGACGTGTTTGTAACTTGTGATGCTTCCATCAAAAGCTCAGCGGTTTCCAAAAAACAATACACTTCCAAACCTAGCAAAATTCAGAAATACTTTTGTTAGAGCAGTCCCGAAGATGTTTTTGAAATGTCTGCCAACATGACTAAGAGTGGCATGTTGGGCCACGAACAGTGCGCACGGTTGCAGCTGCTTTGCTTCAAGGATACTCATGGGGTCCACTCAGGCTGGCATCTACCAGCATGAGATTTTTTCACTAATTATGCTGTGTTGGTGAGTTTGGTAACTTCTGCAGCTTAGTGGAGAATCACATCTACTTTTAAATAACTCTTGGGCTTGCATTGAGATAAGTGGCACTGAAAGTGTGAGCCCCTGTCACTGCTGAGTGTGGTTGCTGAGGGCATGGTGCTTGCTAGCTCCTTTAAAGTCTGTTTTAATAGGTAGACCTTAGACTTTGAGATGGAAGTACGATGAGTATATTCACATTAAAAGATAAAGAAGGCATATACACAGAAATTGTATTCTTTTTTAAATACTTGCCTTTTTTTGGTTGGCTTTCAAGAAATTTTCTGTATTTCAATATTCAGACAGATGTACAAGTTAAGGCAATTTGCAAGATAATTTGCTTTGTTTTGGAAAGGGAATAACCAATCATGAATCCTTTTAGGTAGTCATCGCCTCCATTTTGGGGAGTTTGAAGCTGAGGTGTTTGCTTTGGGTAAAGCTTGCCTTTGTAGACCCTTTCCTTAATAACGTTCTGCTGTGACTGGTAGCCCTGTGAGCTGACAGCTGATCCAATTCAGCTTCTTTTTCTTCTGCTTGAACCTGCTGAGACTTGTCTGGTGTACACCAGCCCAGCTGTATGGTCCAAGCTGTGCTGCACGTGCAATTTGATCACAAACTCTCCCTACACGTACAGTCAGACATTCATGTCTGCCTAGGGCACATGGAAGGACAGTTACAAGAGCTTGAGACTGTTTCTTGAACGTATTGTGCGGCTTCAGAACTATTTGTTATGAACAACAGCAACTAAAGGATGCATTAATGGGCCATAAACCAGATTGTACATGAAGGTAAACTTAGAGACAGGTGCATTTATGCCTGCTGACCCTTGAAATCAGCTTATTGAATTCAGAGCCGTGTGTGGTGCTCTACTGCTCATGCAGGGAAGATAGGTAAATTTCTTTTTAAAAGTGTCTGTAATGATGACTTTGCGATGCAGTTTGGTATACTGGCAGTTAATCTGTGTGTCATAATAATTTTCCTTTCCTTCTTCTTTTGGCTTGCAGGAGTAAGTCTGTGTCTGTAACACTGGATGTACTGACCACTTGCCTCAGACTGAAGAGGACTTGCTCTGCTTTGGAATATGGTGCCTAACTTCTGCATCCCAGTACTCACTGTGCCAGCAGCCATCCTCTGCTGCTTGATGCTGCCTTTAGCAGGAGCGGACAGTAAGTAACATTAGGTTTTGGAAAGCTTGAATGCCTTGCAAAATTTCTTTCCAGAAATATTAAACCTTCTTTGTTTGTACTGGAAACTGAGGGTTAAGAGACAACTTCCCCCCAGTCTTCTATTTCCCAGTGTGCGCATTGCAGATAAACAGGGTGTGTGTGAAGGGGCACAAGTAGAACTAAAAAGACTGACAAAATTTATTCAAGTGCAGAAAGAATTTCTGTAGAAGCTGCGAGATCAAAACCTGACAGTTTGATTTCTAACATGCACAGATGAGTAAAGAAAATTGGGGGCGGAGGAAGAAAGAAGTATTGGGGTCACAGTAATCCCTGTTACTTTTTCCTTGTTCTTTTGCCAGCTCTCGTAATTTGTGTAGCACTGAGACATCTCTCCTGAGTCAGCAGGCAGTTGCTATTGGAGAAAGCTGTTGTGGAAGAAGGTGCAAGATCTTACCTTCTGGTGTAGCTCTCCTATACCTATATTTTGGCAGAATTGGAGTACAGTGTTTCCTTGTGGTCATACTTGTAGCTGTTGTGTCCTTGCTCTTGTCCTGGTAGTCCCATAGAGTTGTTGTGACTGGCTTTAATTAGCCCTATCCAGCCAAGGGGAAATATGTGGACAAAATGCTATTATGGACAGACAAGAGGACAAAAACATGGCTAATGGTAGCCTACTAAAAACACCTTATAGTAGGAATGTCTTTTGGAATGGGTTATGCAGAAAGCAGGAAACCTCGAGGCTTTTTTGCATAATCTTGGGGTGTGTATTTGTTAAGCAATCCCCAAGTATTTGTGCAGACCCCCTCCCTTTTTTTTTTAACCTGTACCCATATTTTCAGTGTCCAAGTGTCTGCACATTCATCACAGACTCTGGCAGTTGTGAATACTTCTTGCCTCTGAAGGTACCCGGGGCTCCTGGGATGCTTGAGTTGGAGATGAGGTGACCATGATGCACCTCCTGAGCTGCCAGCAGTCATCTCTTTCTCACTGCAGCTTTAGTCACCAGGCTTATAATTAGATGTAATTTTGTGAAAGTTGAAGGAGATCTTGATCCATATTAGTAGGAGCCTGGCTGAATGTAGGAAACAGACTGGGGCTTCCTAAATGTCCTTGACTGAAAGGAAGACCTAAATTTAGGGAAGCTGGAGAGAAGAGTGAAGAAGGGATGTGAAGAAACATATAAACATTAGGGATGACTTGTACAGGCAGCAGATTAATATGGGTCTGTATGAGTCTGAGCTGCCCAGTTAAACTGGGGGCAGCAGCTGTCTCCTTCCTCAGCTTGCTTTGCTGTCGGCCGGTGCTGTTGAAAGGTGCTTATTCAGATCACTTTATTTCTGCACATTGTAGCCCATTTTGGAATCTGGCATAGGGAAGTACTTGTTCACTGTTCTGAGGGATATAAGAATTCCCTGAAATTTATTATCTTCATACTGGCTCCTGCAAAGGAGAGAAGCATCACTCACATCACAGATGTGCAGAAGCTGGTGGAGCTTGAGATGTCCCAGGACAGTTCTTGGCCTAAGAATAACTTGTGGTAGACGTGGTTTGCTAATTTTGTGGAGTACTTCCACATGCTTAAATTCAACAAAACTGGCTCTGTTTCTCTGTGGTGTCTCAGATGCTGAACATTTCTGTGTTGAGCAGCAAGTTTATCTGTATGTATGTCTTTTTCTCTGGTGCAGAATGACTCTGAATTGCTTTTTCCTAATCTGGAAGGCAGCTCTGGAGGGCACCGACCTTTTAACCACCACAGCCACCATGGATTAATCAAGGGTTTCCTAGGATGGAAAGTGGTTTTTAGCAGCTCTGTGTATTTTAGCAACTTAGAGTTTCTCTGTCATCTTACCCACTGAATCTTGCCACTGACCCTCAGAGGCTGGGAGCTGTGTGAAAGGACCTGTCTGCTCTGTGCCTCTGCAGGGGTAAAATGTCAACCCCAAACCCTACATTTTATGGGACCTGCCATCAGTGATGCAGACAAGTGATGCAGTAGTGAATCTGGCATTAGAGAGTCCTGATTCAGGACAGTAGTGAAGGGCAAGGGGAAGATATGACAATATATGGTCACTGGAGCTTCCAGAAGAAGCTAGAGAGGGATGCTCTGAAAGGAGCACTCCATGTGCACACTCCTCCATTTTTTAGTCCCCATAGCATCCTGTTGGCTTCAGCAAAAGAGCATTTATTTATGACCCTGGTTATGGCTGTTCCCACGAAATCAGTGTGATTCTTCTTTTCCCCATTGCAGTGCTGCTTGGAGTCAGTGGAAGGATGGGCAGGCTCTTTATCTGCAAAGCATTCTTGCATTGCGTTTGCCTTACTAAAAAAAACAGGACAGTGAGAGCAGGGTTATCCCTGGATTTTCTGGAGTTGGTCTCCAAATTGCTTTTTATAGGAGCAGGAGGAGGATGGCTGGAGATGGGCTGTGCTGCATCACTGGCAGCAGCGTGGCTCGTGGTTGGGTGCTCAGGGAGCGCCCACGACTGGGTCTTCCCTACCTTCCCCACCTGCTGTTGCTGTAACATATCTCAGTGTCACTGCTGTAGCTTCCTGACAATTAAGGCAGCTGGCAGAAAGCGGGATGGTAACGCCTGAGATAAAGCAGATTGTGTGTATTGCCTGGCGGAATTAGCACCGGGCTCTGCTGGTGCCTCCCCTGGAATCGAGGTCACGGGAGCTGTGAAAAATGTCAGTCATGAGGAGTTGAGGTGGCATCCAAAGGTTAAACTGAGTGACAGAGTGTCAGAAAAAGAGGGGCTCTCTGGGTGCCTCCCTGGCAGCAGGAGGGGAGTGGTGCTTTCCTGGCTGCTCCGCTGGGGTGCTGGGAGGAGAAGATGAGTGGGAAGGGGCACATGCGCACGAACGGTGGATACAGAAGTGCTAATTTGGCAGACAGCTATTTCAAATCCTCCCCAGCTTTTACAGACTGCAATAAGAAATTATTAAATTTTCTCTGTGATCTGACTGTGTTTCTGTCAGGGTGACCCTAATTCCATTAGAGCAGCTCGGAGCTGATTCAGGATGGCTGTTTTACCCATTCTCTCTCAGCTTGCTTGTGTGGTTTTTTTTTATACACTCTGTGCTTCCCTGTCTGTCAGCTTTTGATTGTACATGGGAAAAATGGCTTTGCAGATTTCAGTTAATGTTCAGTGCAATTGTCAACTAAAAGATGCTTTTTTTCAGCTTTTGAAAATGTGTCATTTATTCGAATAAAATAAAAACCAAAAAATCCCCTCTCAAAACAAAATGCTGAGAAAATGGGGAAAAATCAATACTCTCATGAGAAATCATCAGCGATATCTTTTGTTGTTGTCTTTGTTTTTTAAAAATTAGGCTTTGTTTTTGAAGTCCCGGGAACAGGCTCCATTAGCCAAAGGAAGAGACTAGGTGACCCATCCTAGGCCTTTTCTAACCACAGTATATTTTGGTTTGTCTTGCACAGAATTTCAAAGGGCTTAAGGAATAAAACCACTTCAAAAGTGACCTTGTAGAAGGAAAGAGCTAAGGCAGAATTAAGCCAACTACCTGTGAATTGATACCTGGTAAACAAACAATTTGCACCTTTTGATTTCTAGAGGTAGAGCAAACTTGGCTTTTATTTGAGGGGGTAGATGAAACGTGCCTCAGTGAGTCTGGTGTGGTCAGGGAAGAGCTTGGGCTCCCACCACCCGTGGCCAGAAGGGACCCTAAGTCTGAAATGTCTCAAAGCTGCTCTACTCCTGAAATGAAGAGTTAATTTATATCCAAAAGATCTTGTACATTTTTTTTTTTGGTGTGGTTGTTGGGTTTTTTGTTTTTTTGTTTTTTTGTTTTTTTTCTCCTTCAATCAATGTTTCTTGGATGCTAATTGAATTGAGGAGACACATTAAAAAAGGAAAATAAAAAGATAGGATGCTGATGCATGTGAAGGTTGGGAAAAGAAAGAGTACTAAGATGGCTTTTCTAGATATGGTGATGTCCCAGTGTCTAAGAACAATAAGATGGCCTTTTTAGCTTCAGGTGAGCTCTGTTTTGCCAGGGATTTTGCATTGTACCTGAAGTGCTGTCTGGAGGTTTTGGTTGGAAGAGCACTGGAGGAAACATTTGTTAAGGCACTAGTTTGTCCTTGTCCCTTAACTCTGCTGTCTGCCTTTACTGTTTTGTGCTCCCAAGACCAACTTGGCTCGTTTTGACTCCCTGATTCAGCTCTGCTGCTTTTGCTTCATAACCTGAATGATGCCTCAACAACCAAATACAGCTGCTCCAGGCCACACTGTGAGACAGACTTGCTGTTGTGCAAGCCTGGAAAATGGCCACTTTGCAGAGCTGGGCAGCAGGATCCCATTCCAAAAGCTGGACACGAGGCTTCTCCACTGCTGCCTTGCATCAGTTTCTGTTTCCAGGTTTCCTGTTTGCATGCCTGTTCCCAAACACTGCATCTAGTGATTATGTGTAATTGATGCGATTGGATCCAGGTATTGCAGCACAGGTAAATACTAATTTTCTGCAATTCTACCTTGACTAGCTTGACATATTCCATCAGCAGAAAGAACATGGAAAATACTGTTTAGGAAAACCCCTGTACCTGAGGCATTGAGGTGGCGTCATTGAGGGATGGGTTGAAATATTAACCACAGTTATTGTGCAGTGTTTATTTTTGGTGTCCTTACTCATCATATATATAAATATATATATTTAGGTAGGAATGGTTTCTACACTTTTGTGTAAAATACCTAAATGCTGCCTGCTCATAGCTAAATGCTGCCTGCTCATAGCTAAATGTTGCAGACATCAAGGTAGAAGGGATGCTGTGAGGACAAACATCATGTACAGAGTAGACAACGAATCTTCTTCTGCATTTATAGCCCTTTTAGCTCCATCACTCACAGAGGGTGTGAATTTGTTTGGGTTGCTACCCACAAATCACAGCATGATGATTTGTCTTTTTTACGTATTGTTAAAGCCACCAGCATTCATCAGTCGATGTCAGCTGACAGGTCAAAGGTCTGCTTAGCCCCAGATCCCTCATCCAGTAGTGGTCAGTACGAAGACTTATGGAGGATGTAAAAGCAGAATAAATATATAGTGATTTCTTCCCGTTGTCCTCTTGGAGCCCTCGGTGAGTGGTGGCTCCTGAACCCAGAGAAGTGCTATAGTAGCTGCAGCCAAGCTTACTCTGGGTTTTGCTCTCAGGGCAGTCTGCAGGGACATCTGGGGGGCAGTGGTTTGCATGGAGACCAAGGTGTAGGCTCTGACTGTTGCCTCTACTCCATGGCTCGTTGTTTAAGCCCCTCACTGCTGCTGTGCAGGGCTCAGCATCTCCGCTTGCCGTTTGCACCGTTCGGACTCGGCTGCACTGCCAGAGTTCCTCTCCTGCCTTCGCAAGGGACTTCCTGTGATTAAGTATCTGTGTAAATTATCCAGCACAGTGACAAATGTTGAGGGGATGATATATTTAATACTTGTTCTTTGAGGGAGCTTGTGCTTATTGGCTTGATGATACAGAAAACCAATAGAACTACCTGCTTACAGTTTTATCTTCAGTAGATTCATAGATTTTAAGTCCAGAAATCAGATCAGAGTAGTCTTTTACTCTGACCTGTGTTGCACAGGCTGTATAATTTCAGTAGTAATTTCTGCATCTACTTTAACAGCTGTGGATGAGCTAGCACGTAGCTTTAGGGAGGCTGTCAAATCATGATTTGAAAACTAAATGATAGAGAATTTACCCATCTCCTATATGATCTGTAAAAATGGCAAGTAATCATTACTTCTCCAAATGTGTATTTATTTCAAACTACCTTTATGCATTTTTAGGGTTTAGACACTGGATATTAGAACATCTGTCAGTGAGACTGGAGACTTCTGCTATTTAATGCAATCTCCTGGAGAAGCAACATTCAAGTGGAAGAGTTAGAGAACTTGAAAGTTTGTCCTTTTTGTTGTAGAATGGACTCATTTTGTTTTTTTCTGACCTGATAAAATTTTTATTGTTCTTCACTAATCCTCCAGACTTTTCAATATGTTTCTTAAAGTCAAGGGACCAGGACCAAGACAAGTGGCTGCATTTTCCAACAGTACAATGGCACTTTATCTTTTTTACCCACAGCATTCAGCTGGGAATGTGGTCCTCCACTGTGACCTCTGAATTCCTTTCTGGACCTCTGATTCCCAGGATGCAGACTTTTATTTCATTAGTAGGACTTGGCTTTTTGCTCATGAACGTCTGCCCCTAGGTACATTAAAATGTGTTTTGCTGGATCTCACCTCATTTAGTCATCTGAGTAATTATTTAAAGTTAATTTTCCCTGTCTGTTTGTAGCTGACTACCAACCTTGGTAAAGCTTACCTTTTACTTTCCAAATTTAATTGCAAGTTAGTTGTATTCATTCACAGATGTTAATCAGTTGTGACTATTTGCAGAGGCTGCTATGTGTATTTTAAGGACATATTTAAAATACCCTATAGTAGTGATGGTAACATTCTTTGCAGATGGAGAGGAGTGCCAGAAAACCGATAAAATAATATGGGTTTGTCTTGATGCTCCTGGCTATTACTAGTACTGATGTCAGAAAGGGAAAAAGTATAAGATCTGCTGGAGCTTTCAGTGTTTTAGCTGAGTAGTTGTAAAAAGCAATGATGTGGTAATAGGAATGCTTTTTTTGTTTCTTTGATTATCTCTTCATTATACTGGTGCTTCAGAATCATACTGTAATATAAGATGATCAAGCTCATTTTTGTGAACAACCAAGAGTATGAAATTTGTTTACTCAAAATGTTAGTCAATCTTTTTTGATGTTGAACATGCCTGGTTTAAAAAGGAGAGGGAAAAAAAGCATCTGTTCATGGGTGCTTTTTCTCTGGTAAGTTGTCTATCTTTATGTATCAGGAGCTGAAAAGCAGTGGTGTACTCTTAATTGAATGCTCTGTTTAGTCCCTTGTGAGAATCAGTGCTTTGTCTGTGCCAGAGACAAACCTCATTTATTTTGTTGGTGTGAAAACACTGTAAGGTGCTTACTGAAACTTCTAACTCATAGAAATGTCTTTTGCCTTGCACACTTTACTGACATATGATCACTGAATTAAATCAAAGCACTTTTTATAGTGGATGATGGCTTTACATTTGTATATGAATTGTAGCCTGCAATGCTAGAGCTTTGAATGTTAGTTTTGTCTTTCTCTTGCATCATAACATTAAGCCTTCACAATAAGGAGCATTGGCATGGTATTAAAAAGAAATAATTACAGAATATATTTCATTTCATGTAGTACAGGCTGGAATGACTTTGCAGTCCTGCAGTGCTTTTCAAATGGCCCTTCATTGTTTATATTACTCATTGTTCCCCCCCAGTAATTATTAATAGAATTTCCATGAAATCTTTTCCAGGAAATTTGTAGTTTTTAAGATTGGATTGAGATGTATAGGTAGTACCTGGTCAAATCTTAAAATAAATGGAAATGCCACAATTTTCCAACAGATGTTCATTGCACCAAGGGTGACTGTTCAGAGTTGGTACTTTGAATAAAGTCATCATGTCAGGAGGAGATTTAGAGATGGTTTGTCTTTGCTACATGAGGTTATTCTGCTTGAGCTGATAGTGGATTCTCTGGAAGTAACTGGGGTCTCATGGAAAGAACCATCATCAGTCCACTGTTAGCACTGGTAAATACTGCAGATTTAAAAGGTATCACTCAGAATTCTTGCTTGCTTTTGCTGCTTTTCTTGCAAAATTTTCAAAATGTTTTTACAAACCCTGTTTTCATATGCTAACTTTGTTGGCTCACCTCAAAGGTGAGTGATAGAAGCCCTTGGCTGTTAATGGTCACACGGGGAGAAGACAGTCACTGTTGAGCCTCTGGTTCTGGTTTTAAGGATGCAGAACAATTATGTGTTTTCTTTGTATTTATTTTTAGCCAAATCCACTTCAACTGTTGTATTACTTTTACTAAAGGTTGTTTTGAAAAGGGGTTTTAAGAGAGGCCAGGAAATACTCAGCAGCTTTACGCATGTAGGGATTTTGCCCCTGAAAAACTCCACTTGTAATAACCATTTTGAGCCTCAGCATTAGCACAGCTGGGGCTGTTCCTTTTCACCCACTTGTCAAAAGTTGGGGATTTGTGTGAGTGGGAGACAGAGTGTGTTGCAAAGCTCTCACTTTGGCTTTGTTCCTAAGACAGGGCATTGCCTTGATTTTCAAACTTGAAACTGAAATTCTGTCTTTTAAGGTAAATGCGAGAGTCACCGTGCACTGATTTCAGAAAGGGTTTCAATCCCTGCGTTTGGGGGCAAAAGACATTTTGGAAGTGAGGCAGCTATAGTGTATTGTACTTAGAGAGTGTTTAATTTGCAAGAGGAAAGATTTGTTGAAAGAACAGAACGATGAGCAGTGAGATTCTTGTTATATGCTGAAAATGGTTAAAATACTGATCCGACGATGATGACTATGTATTTTAATCCTATTTAGGATCAAACAGAAGCTTTCAGTTTTTCCAGGACACAGAAAAACCCTTAGAGGAGCAAACTTATCTCATAAGCAAGTACTTTCATATTCCTGTTTAAAGGACTGGGATGCCAGTCTTGGCATGTTGAGTACAGAGTTTAGTATGGCTCTCAGGAGAATGATGAGGATAGTCCAAAACCTAGAAAGGCTCCCTTTACTCTTGTTTGATGTAACAGGTAATGGTCCTGGTTGTTGACTTGCCATTTATACTTGCTGTATATAACTTCTAATATCCTTTTTAATGCTCCATTACACACAATTTATCAGGGGTTAACATGAAGTTTCCTTAGTTATATCCTGTTCTTTTCAGCTTTTTATGAGTTTGTTTCATAGCTGAAATGCGCCCTGTTTGGTCTTCAGGCAAAGTTCAAGTTGAGAGACTGTATTTTATAAGTTGGACATTGGTTTTTGGTTCTTTCTGCAAAAGTTATCTTCAAATGCTCTTAAAAACTAAGAGAGTGGAAAAATACTTTTGAACCCTTAAAGCTGACTGTGGTGATATTTATAGATCTCTAGTCTAAAATGTCTTTGAAAACATTTGGCCACCAAAGCACATCTGTAGCAATGTCCAGAGAGAATGGAACCTGATTTGTGGAAGGAGTGACCCATAGAAAAACAGGCTGCTGAACAATATAAAGGGAATTTCATGCTGGATCACTGTGTAAAGGATGTTGTGTGAGCTCGTGTGTAACTAAATTGCCTGTGTATTCATTCTCTGCATGTAGTCAGAGCCGCTGTGATCTCAGCTTTCCCAAGAGCCAGAGATGCACAGGAGAGGCGTCCTGCAGGTCCTCCAGCACCCAGCCTGGAATGTGGGCAGAGAGAATTAATTCACACTGACACCATGAAGTTCCTCTTCTAGTGCATTTGTCTGTTTCTTGAGGCAGTGTGGAAATAGAGAGTGTGTCTTTTGTTGAAGTTGCTCTGTGGTTGTACTGCAGGCCACAGGGGCTTGGTCTTGTCTTTCTTGGCAATGCCTGTCAGACCTTTATTCTGTCTTAAATGCATGGAACATTTAACGTATTTAACTGCCAAAGTTTTGTTGGGTTTTTTTTCCCCCTCAAGTACTAAAATACACCACTGTCTGTAGGGTTGTGTGCCCTATTTTAAGAGCAGAGTATAATTTGGGGTTTTTTTACACATTAAGACAAAATCCCCGTATTGTTCAGTCAGCATCTATGCAGTGCTCAAGGTCTTTTCCATTAGACACTTAGCCTTCTGTTGCAGATAAAGGTTTTTTTTGAGGCAAATTTAGCTCCAGAATTCTGGCATTATCTGTAATCTGTAGTGTTTCGTGTGAGAAGAGCTTCCTGTGTAAGTTTGTGGAATTTAAGAAACCCCACTTAATATATAAAAAGTTATATGTAGAATACCATGTGGTATTTTCCACGTTTATGTTAAATTGCAGAATTATTTTGTGTTAAAATAATTGCTGGGTGGCATCAAACTCTAGGTCCATTTAAACCAAAATTATCCCAACATAAGCCTCCAATGATGGCCAACAAATGCTAGATGTTTTAAGGAGGTACAGAAAAGATCATCTCATACTCTTGTCTTTTCTCCCCACCCACATTAGTTCCCATTTCCTATGTAAAATTAGAAGCTGTTCTCAGATACTGGAGTTGTATTACTCCTCCTGTAGAGCTTTATTAATTGCAACAACTCTAAATATTGTTTTATCCACATGGGCAAAGGAATAATATCCAATGTATGTTTGTCAAGGTCAGATCAATCTAATTTCCTTTAATGACAGGCTAACAGGCTTTGTGAATGGAGAAGCAGTAGATGTCATTTATCTTTAGTAAAGCTTTCAGTGCTCCCTCATGAGATTTTTTCCTGTGAAACATCTGCTCATAGGGTGGGTATTTGGCAGTTTGGTAGCATTCAGCTTTTGCAGTAATGATCTCTCTGATAGAATAGAGAACATGCTTATTAAATTTGCAGGCAACAACAAGCTGGGAAGAGAGGCAAGCATGTTGGAGGACACCATTAGAATTCAAAATGATCTTTACAAATTGGCGAAACTGTCTGAGAGGATGCATGTCAATAAGGAAAAATGTGGATAGATGTTTGAAAATAGGAGTAATCAGCTACATAAATACAGAATGAGAGACAACTGCCTAGACAGCTGGTATACAGAAAAGGTCTTGCAGTGCTAATGGATCATAAGCCATACAGGAGTCGACAAGGCAGTGCTTTTTTTGAGGGGGACAGACGTCACAGTGATAGGCAAAAATGAGGAGTACCATCCTGAAGACACATTTGATAGTCTTTCTGCTCTGCTCACATGGGTAAGGCCTCCAGTGAAACATCTCATCTTAAGCATCCCACTGCTAGAATGGAAGGATTAGCTGTGGGGAAGCCAGTCCTTCCCATCCACTGCTAGGAGAAGAAATAATGTGCTTGAATTACAGCTGGGAAGTTCAGGTCAGGCACTAAGCAATGCTCACAAACACGCAGGATTCAACAATCCTGTGGAATTGAATTTCCGGAGGCATTTCTGGAATTTTGCGCGCAAACAGAAAGTGTTCCCTCAGATATGTTCTGAGTAGGCAGTGTGATTTTTTTAAAATGACTATTTCTTTGTCTTCATTTGTGAACCGGGAAAGGTGCAATCTTGTAGCCTGTCTTCTCTAGGTCACCTAATAACTCTTAGATCTTTATCCTGTCCTTTTTTATCCTCCTCTCAAATGACAATCACTGTCTTTCCTCTGACTATGTAACTTTGTGTGAAAGTGTTTTCCATGCCCTTAGTCCTCTTCAGTACTCTTCTCTGACTTTGTAGCTCTGCTCTAAATGTGCTGGTGAGCGAAAACAGGGGAGAATATGAGACTTGCAAACATCCACTAGTTTTGTCATGAATCCTCGTAGATTTGTTATATTTTTGCCCTCATCTGTGCATGACTAAAGGACAGCTGCCTGTTCAGTGTGTGGTTCATCTTCTGAAGCCATACAGTTCATTCTGCTCTGTGAATTGTAGCAGGTATTTCTGTGTTTGTTTTTTTCTCTCAGTACATGTTATGTATTTATCTGTAGGTAGCTGTCTGCCCAGAGACTTTACCATGCTGTACATCTGTTCAGAGGTTGGTGTCTGAGCTGTGATGGTTGCAGGGGCTTTGCTTGCCAAGGCAGGGCTCTGGTGTGTATCTGGTGGTTGCTGCCGTGGTGTGCAAGAGCCCATCTCTCTGACAGCACCAAACATCTGTGCTGTTCTGCACTGACTGTCAGATACACCCAGAGCAGCAGAGCAGGTTGGAGGGTCTGTGTGTGGACCACTCTAGGCAAACAGTGCTGCTTTGCTGTCCAGAGCATCACTGACCAGCAACTTTTTTTTTTTTTTTGGGGGGGGGGGGGGGGGGGGGGGGGGGGGGGATGGGGATTGAAACGGCTTCTGGCAGCACAAAATGCTTGGAGAAACCATTGCAAAGGATGCTGTAGGTCTTGCAAGACCTTCTGATTCAAATATGTTTAAATGCTTATTTATGTGTATGAAAGGGAAAATGTATTAAAAAGTGTATTTGTATAGAATGCTTTTAATGTTAATGGTAGTGGAAGGGAAGATGGGTAAGGTTTTTTACCTTCTCCTTCCAGTAGTCATTCTTGCTATGAATAGCTATACATCAACTCATGAATTTCTGTCTGAGTGAGGTCCCAGGGCTGTATGAGATGGGAGTATCTCATGCTTCATGTTAAAAGATTACGGTTAATTTATTGCATGCTTGTTGTGGATAAGAAAAAGCTATTTACCCACCTAGAATTTTCCTTTCCTGGGTTTCATAAAAGAGCCGTGTACTTCTTGCTGAAGAAGTACAGATCAGAAGAGATTTGTCTTTTTAATGAATTGATTTAAATCAAAATGCAGGCCATTACATGAGTTCCTGAATTCTGGAAACTCTAGCATTATGTTGGGTGTTTCTTTGCCATCAGACTTTGACTTCAAACTGCAGTTATTTTTCACAAGATGAAGAATGAAGTCTGTTGCCTGTTATGAATAATAGAGTATGGTAATATCACAGCTATATATGCAAACTCTGCAGACTGGCAGCACAGCTGCTAAACGTTACATTTTTAAAATATGTGCAATCTGTTGTCAGTGGAATTAAAACCAGGAACATTACATGGTTTGTTTTGTAGGGAAATTTAGTGATGAATTGTTCTACATTTTGACCTTTAAATTTTTTTTTAGTCTCTGCACCTTCAAATGAACTGGGGAGATTCTCAAATTAAGACATGAAATTCTGATGCCCACCCTGACATTTCCTAGGCCTGGCGGGATACCTGGTCTTGATTAGTTTTCTAGTGTACCTGCACTGCCAAGCTGGAGAGGCTCATATGCTGCACAGCTGCACTTGAAGTGATTGCACTGTAAACCTCATCCAATTAAAAGGTGAATCCTGTTCTGGTAGTGGAAAGTTGTTTTACTGTTCCTCTCCCCTGATATGGATGAGATTGGAAGTGTTGAAGGGAAACCTTATCGCTGTTGCTTTTGTAGCTTGTTATCTTCCATCTTCATATACAAAAAAGTGAGAAATGCAGCCTGCCCAGCTGTCTGAGAGTGAGGGTGACTTGGCAAGATAAACCTTCACTGGCTGTAATGGCCCTGACTACAGATGATCATTCAGCCCTTCACTACCATCTGGTAGTGTCCTGGTTTGAACCACAGGCAGCAGGAGAAATAAGGCAGAAATAGATCGAAGAACAGCAGTCTGTCATTCTGGTGCTGAGAAGGGAATAATGCACACTCAGGACATGTTCTGCTTTCCTCCTCCTGACTGTGGAGTGGGAGAGTTAAGAGGGAACAACCTAGGAATGTGAGAAAGGAGTAAGTGCGAAGAATATAGAACATTTAGGTTTACTGTCCCTCATCAAAACAGTCTTTGAAGTCCTGCTGCTTGGGAAAAGATGCAGACAGGCTCTCCCAAAATGCCAGTTCCAGGGCAAGGGAGCCTCTGAGCAGCTCCTTGAGGGTTTCTGTGCTCCATTCCTCTCACCTGCAAAAAGAAATGCCAACATTAGCAGATCTCTGATTGTGTCTGTGCTGGCAGAGGGTCCCAAAACTGATTTATAGCACTTGTTCAGCTTTCAGCGAGCAGCAAATGCATTGCTTAATTATTCATGGCAGATGTATTATTGCAGGAAATTAAGACATCGAGGAAACAAGTAAAAACTATTACTGAATAGAGCTATAAACAAGGTAAGGTAGAAGGGAATGCAGTAGAAAAGCTCTCAGATGCTAAAAACCCCTCGCCCTCAGAAGTATTTCCCCCCTTTCCAAAAATAATTGTTTAAATTCCCAGATATGCAAGTGATCATTCATAGTACATAATTAAATATTCTATTAGCTAACAAGTTGGGTTTAATTTGCTACATTTGTCATCTAAATTACCACATTTGTGAATGTGTGGAACCTTCTCTGGCTTCTTTCAGCATATCTACTTACGTAATGACACAATTTTCCTTATGTCTTTGACTTCCCTGAAAAGATTTGACATTTTACTTGTGCAGGAAAATTTAGGTTTTGGGTTTGCGTTTTGTGTCCTGGAGGTGTTGCTGTGCCTGGAGTAATGATGTGCAGTGGTGCTGCAGGGAGTGCGACCCAAGGCCCATCTGCTGGCACTGGATTTCCATTGCTTGAAACCCCTCTGCAGGCAGGCACACCTGCACCCAGCTCTCTTTCAGATACTGCTGTAGCTTTATTCAAAGATTTATTTGTGTGCGTTGGTGGCCTGTGCTGTAAAGCTATTCTCTAACCTGTGCCAAATGCCCTACACTCACACAGAGGCCAGAGCTTTAAGGAGCACCAGCACTTTCTTGGTCATCAGGTGGCATAGAAGGAGCCGGGTGTTTGATTGCTCTCTGTATGCATAGAGGGAGTTTCTCATTATTGCTGCTCTGAGTTCCCATTAGCTTTAAACCTTGCACATTTCATGACAATTTTTCAAATATGTAGTCAGTAACTGACCAAACTTCACTGAGAAGGAAGTGGTTTGAAGACAACCTTTTCAACTTCCCTTTCAAGAATAGAATTATTAGCTTTATTATAAAAGTTATGGGGAGCATCTCTTAAGTTTTTGTGTAACCTCAGGCTTCCAAGAGTTTCCATTTCATTACTGTTCATAAGCTCATCATTTTGGTACATATGTAGTAATTTTGGAGCCCTTTACTTCTTAATTTCAATTATGTAGTTTGAAATGTAATGATATTAGAAGTCTTGTTATAGAGAATTCAGAGCAATTTTAAGGCGAGCAAATGAAATTTAGTGATAAAATAGCCTTGTGTAGTTCATTCCTGTGATGGGAGGTGTTTTAGTCCATTTGCAAACTTTCGCTATTTGGTGATTGCAGATTCAGGTGATGGAAGGAAAATACTCTGTAAATTGTCCTGTAAGGTTTATTTTCCTGACTCTTGAAAGCATGGTCTATGTGCAGCACATAGGTGCATATAACACATCTACAAGTTGGGCAAAAAAGAGATCTTGCAGAAATCACACTAAACCATCAGCACTGAGGAACATGCTCCTGATTGTGTTTTGCCAACACTTGCTGTTCTGTACACGTGCATCTCAGGATCGCCTAAACAGAGCTTTGCTTCCAGACCTAATCAATTGGTTCTCGAGCTGTTTAGTTTTTTAATTACTCTTGTCAAAGTGAAAATTATGTGAAAGGACTTGACTGTGCAATTAGCTGCTGAACATTTTCTGCAGCAATAGTGGGAAAACAATACCAAGTCCCAGAATAGCAGTTGATACAACCATAGGAACAAATCTGCTTCAGCAGAGAAAGAGATATTCTAGTAACTAATCTGAATGAAAGATAATTTATTTTTTAAATATGCATATATTCACAGATGTGAGCAGAAAAGGCTGTTTGTGTGAGAAAAGCCTGTCCCCAGCAGAATGCCAGGTTAGTTATCACTTGCTGATTTCCCTCTGATTTGAGGGCCCTGCTCTTTATAGGCAAAGGCTGCAGCTCTGTCCTCAGTCAGGGCTGAACATGTTGGAGGAAGTGCCAGCTCTTTGACCTCCAGACTGCTGGGGGCTAAATTTTAGAAAAAAAGGATTCACCTTTCCTCTGCTGCAGCCATGGGAGAGTGCACAATGTGTTTCTTCTGTGGACAGCAAGAGCCTGTTTAGTGTTCTTTTGGTGATCTATAGATCATCTGCTCAGACAAATGATATCTCTCCACAGCTTCACACTAAACTAATCTGGGCATTCAAAAAATAAAGAAATGAGGCAGTGTCTATAAAGAGCTTCCATCTAGTGAAGGAGAGTAGTTGGAACCTGATTAATGAATCCCATTTGAACACCCTGGTTTGTGTTCACCACTCCCCTCTGCCGAGCTCTGTCATCCAGGACAGCCCTTGCTGGAACACACTGTGCATTGCTGGCAGCTCTGCCTGGGACCACGGGCCACCATGGTGAGGACGGGACTTTCACCACCTTGGCTGGTTCATGGCTCCAGTGCAGAAGCCAGAGCTTGCCCAGGATATCCCTGCCACTGCTGGTACATCCCAGGAGCTGCATGATGCTCTCCTGGCTCTTCCATGTCCAGGACCAAAGTGCACAGGCAGCATTTGGGGAAGTATAATTTGGGGAAGGATCCATTCAGTGCTGGTGCCCCTCAGAAGTGTAACTCATTGGCCTTCACCAAGCTAAAAGAGTGTTTTTACAAGTGAGATTGAAAACACAGGTTAGATTTACTGGCTGTTAAATTGCTGAGCTGATGGAACAGAGCTGAGTCACTGCGTGCTGACTGACTGAGCCCACACTCCTTCCCTGAGAACAGCACAGTGAGGGCAGCTGAACAAATCCTGGTACTCGTCCTTCTGTGTTTGGAAATGCTTAATAGATTTGGAGGCTCAGAATTATAATGCAGTTCTTTTCTGTATTGACAGAGGTCTTTGAAGTCACTTGAATGCTTTGCTAAGCATACATACGAGAATTTAGGTTCTTTGTATTGGTGCCGCTTGATGGTTTCTGATCTTCATTAGGCTGTGTACCAGGAGGTCAGTGTGCATGCACACCCACATGCCTAAAATAATTTATTCTTCTGTCTTTTAGCACCTGCTGCACGTGGAGGTGTTACTAGAAAAGGAAATTGTATCTTTTAAATTGTGAATGACAAAATTTCTCTCAAGACACAATGTTTTTTACAAGGATTCAAGTTCCTGGACCATACATGGGTGGGATTTTTTGGTTTGATTTGTTTGTCCAGGAGGTGATGAGGGCAAAACCAGCAGTAGCAAGACATCCATTCTTTGTGGAAGTTTGAAAGCAGGTGAAAGGGCTCAGAAACCATAGGGATGCTTTTATTGGGTCTGAAATTGTCAGGACATCGACATCTGGCTTTGGATTGTAGCTAGAGGCAGCAAGATACGAGTATAGAAAGTTATTTTTAATCGTGTAGCATGCATTGTCTGGATATGTGTGTAAGCTGGCTGCAGTGAAATCAAGGAAGCCAACACATTTTAAGCTTAATTGTATTTTTTGAACAATCTGAGAACAATAATTATGAGGTAGCAGCTCCGTTTTGTGTGTAATACCTATTTAATTCAGTGCTTGAGACAGAAGGGCTTTGGCAGGGAATGGTCCGTGTGCAGGGAAGGACACAGGTACTCTGAATTGCCAGTTTTTCTTGCTGAACAAACTGGAAGGAGTGTGCTGGGACTCTGGGAGGGAAAAGTCTCATAGTTAAAGCAGTTTTTGATGTCTCAGAGGTTTGAATTTCAGAAGGCACGGACCTGCCTGTAATTGTCAAAGGGCAGTAAATTTTTTTTAAAAGTAGTGAAATGTAACCTAAACGCAGAAGATATTGATGTCCCTCTTACACCATGAGAGCATTTACTAAGAGGACAAAACTGCCATCAGTTTTTGGATTACAAAGAGTTCCAGATTGTCTCTAGTGCTTGCCACTGTGTGAATGTCAGTGCTGAGGTGTGTATTGCAAGTCCCTTGGAAGAACAATGAAGAGCTTCATTCTGTCCTGAGACTTGATTAAAATTATGGAGAGTTTGAGACTAGGCTGTGAGTACCTAGTTTTAAAGCTGCAAAAAGGGTGAGTAGGAGGGAAAAACTGCATTTGCTTGGGGAAACTTAAATACTTTTTCTCAACATGTTTGCAGATGGATCACCTTACAGGTATGTGAGAAAGATTTGCTTTTTAGAGTCCTGAGAAGTGCTTGAGAGATGCTCATCTCCTGTCTTCACTTCCCTCCCCCCTCCCTTTGCTTCTTGTCATTTAACATTCTTGAAGTTCTTTGGGTAGTTACATTTTTGTCTCTGTAATAATTATCAAATTATAAATTATTTTTATAAGCAAACCCTCTTGACTGTGGATAAGCAATCTTCATAAATTATTTGGTGGGATACTTAATTTGAAGTTTCTTCATTGCTTATGACAAGATGTTTCTGCTGCTGTCATAGTTGATGACTCATAGCTCAAGTGAAGTGCTTAGCACTTCAGAAAAGTTGTAACACAAGCAGTCCTACTCAAAGTCTCTCCATTTAAAAAAAGAAAGAAAAAAAGAGGAAAAGAGAGCTGTGGTGGACTGTGCTGAAATGGTGTATGAGCCTGTTCTGCAGGACTGGCTCCAAAACATGGCGAGGGTGGCAGGGGCTGTTCACTGATACTGAGTCAGAGAAGAAGCTGAGGTAACACATGTTCTTAAATCCTTTTTTTTTCTCCTAGGCACATTTATGAGCAGTCAGGGGAGTTTGTGAGTCTGCTAATGTTTGTATGTATGTGGGAACAGAGTGCTCCCTGCAATCCCATATGATTTAGGGCATTCTGCTTGACCAGCTGGACTCATAGCACTGGACTGCATGTTCTTGCTTCAGCCATGGGGGTTCTGGGTAGGTGATTAGAAGGAAGTGGAAAATGGAAGAGCCTTTAGACTGGTTAGAGAAAAAAAGTACAAGGTGTGGGGTATTGAAGTACAGGCACCATTTGGTTGTGGCTGATACTGTGCTCAGTCTATGTGGCTGTGTTGGAGCAAAAAGGGATCCCTATTAAAATTTCACAGACACAAACCTCAGACCTTTAAGGGGCTGGAGGAGGAGGTAGCTGGCTGTCGAAATTCCTGCTGTTTTGCCACTACTGATGTTTTCCTTGTGAGAAGCTTCAGTGAGGAAGTCTGACAGATGGCAACAAAGGGAAAGGTACAAACAAGGCACTCCTGCAATATAAACATTGGGCTTTAACTGTTTCACTGAAGTGTTTAAAACACATGTAAGAATTTGGGCAGAACTACACAGGCATGTTACAGCAGTTAGGTGAGATTTCAGAAAAAATGGCAGCGACAGTTGTTTTTTCCCCAGCCAAGCTGAATTCCAAGGATGCCACTGAGAGCAGCTGCACACACTGAATATTGATGGGCAGCTGGTGCAGGTCCTGAGCCCTCACCAACTTCCTTCATCTTTCAGAAAAACTCTCCTGATCTTATTTCAGCCATCACGTTATAGGAGTGCATTTGCAGCTGTACAAGTTCAGTGAAAAGAAACAAAATCAAGAATGAGCCAGAAGAGTTTAAGGGAGCAGGGTGGAATTTGGCTGGTTTAGACAGGTGGTATTTGGGGGCTCTGTACTGGCAACCAGTTAGGATTAGGACTAATTCGCTTGTTTCAAATGATTATTCCAGGTTTTGATAGGATTTTAGTTCTTTAACTACTCTTGTTCTCATGGAGGGGAAGAGGCTGGGGAATTGAAGGCTTTGTTGTTGGAACTGATAAGGTAAATGCAAGTGGAGGAAATTTTAGATAAATTGAGGAGTTCATAATGTGGGCTGTTTATAGGCTTCTGTCTTTTAAATCGAAAGTATTGTTGTAGCTGTTGTGTGTTTGGAAGCACTTAAGGTTTGAGTGGACCATAAAAATGCGTGCAGATGTTCTTCCTTCTTGACTCTGAGCATTCAGGATATTCAAACCACTGCAGTGGCGTTCTTCAGAAACTGTTTTATGGGGATCTCCACAGTATTTTAAAACCAAAACAAGAGTTTCGTGCCAGTGTTTAACCTTCACTAGAGACACTGTGTAAAAAACCGTTCCAGTGTGTGTTTCTGTATGTATAAATTCCACCATTTACACTATAAAGAGAAGCCTTTTTAGTCAAAAGCAAAAGGTAGTGAAGTGGAAAGTGTGCTGTCCGTCCACATCACTGCCTGATCTCTGAATGCTGGGTTTCTTGCCCCAGCCTTGTGCTGCTGCTGTGGAGGGTGTGACTTTGAGGTGAACTTATGCTGGTTTTGACTGGGGGTGTTTGTTTAAAAGTCAACGAGGTACTGCTGAACACGAAATCAATTTAAACCCTCCTAGGACCTTCTTTATTGCCTGTTGCACATTTGCCTGAAATGCTAACAGAGAAACTAAAGCACTTTTTTTAATATTAAAGAACAATAACAGCTTATTTTACGCTGAGTAAGAAAGAGGCTTTAGCAGCAATGTACTTCAGTGAAATAACGAAGATATTTCTGTGAGCTGCTCTACATCAAAGCTTTATGAAGCAGGATTTCTCTGCCACAATGTGACCTCTGCAGTTCTTCAAAGTGCTGGTTCTTTGCACATCAGCCAGCTCCATGTTTTTACTTTGACTAGTGGTGTTCCTGCTTAAACCACAGAAAAGGACTTTTATCTAAGCACTTTATGGGAAAACTTTTCTTTACGCATTTGGACTTTGAGAATCAAATGCCACAAATGTTTTCTCAGTTGCCATATGAGCATACTTGGCAGAGATAGAAGGAACTTGAATACAAGGGAGCTTCTTAGGGAAGAAATTCTCTCTTTTGGTGATTTCTGGAAAACTGAATGCATGTCCTTTCAGTGGTATTAATTTTTTGCTCTTTTGGAGTTGTAGTGTGTGAACTTGAGTGTTTTTGATGTATTGCTGATGTTTTAGCACTCTTACTCATCAAGAAGCTCTATCTCATTTGAACATGTGAGCTTTATTTCTGCACGTTGTGTCATGAAAAGGGAGAGTAATTTATTGTCTCTGTTAATGGGATGTGAGATGTAGATCAAAGTTCTCTTGAAACCCATAACATCCAGCCCTTTTTCAGTTGATGTTGACCAGTATCAGCCATTTTCCCTACAGGAAATGAAAATGTTCCATCATTAGGCTGGGAGCCTAATCAGGTTTCCTTCACATTGCTCCCTTATCTCCATATTTCCATCATGTGTTACTTTGCACTGGAGACTACTTGTGTGCCATATAGCTTGGGTTTTAACATAACCTGCAAACCTGTTTGTTTCCTGTAGATTTTTACACACTGGTAATTTTCCAAAAAACCTGGTTCAACCCATCAGTGTCAGAAGCTGTTCTGTTTTGGTTGGGATTCCCCTTGCAGAGGACTGCAAGGTGAGGTACCCTTCTCCATGTGTCCTTGGGAACTTCTTCCCTCATTGCCCTTTCCCAGGCAGGGCTCAAGGCACGTGCCCATGGTGCATACAACTCGTTGTACCCAACACAGATAAACCCATTGGTAGCCCATCTACTTTCTTCCTTGAAGAAGGAAGATGTAGATGGAATGTAGGTAGATGTAGATGGAAACCAGGACTGTCAGTTCAAGTGATCTGTCTTTGTACAGACCCATTCTCTTCTCAGAAAAGCCACAAAGAGCCTCTGAAAGCAGATGTAGCTTAGGTGACACTGCTCCATCTGGATGTGCAGACAGCTTGGGATTCTGCTTCCTGCTCTGCTTTTGGCTTGCTGGGAGGGGGAAGGACTTGGCAAGGATGCTTGGAGTGGCACAGACTTTGTCCTTCCAGACATGGGAATTAAAATGCCTCAGCATTTATGGAGGAAGGTAGTTAACAAGGCAAGTTACAGTTAGTATCTTTATGCTGATTTCCTTATTTTTAGGTATGTTTTCAGCTATTGCTAATGAATTTAAGAAACAGATGAGTAGTTTTTGCTTTAATTAAGTGTAATCTTGTGATTTGAAGTAATATGTTATTTTTTGCAGTGTTTTTTTTTCTGCTTTAAAAGCTGATATAGAGAAAAAGCAGCTCAATAGACCATTTAATGAAGGGTAAAAATTATCAGGTCATGCATTCTCTCCTTGTATTGTTCGACCATAACATAATATATATTCTGTCATTATTCCCACCCCATCCATTAGCCATCACAGTTCAGAAATAAACAAATTACCTGCTCCCTTCTCCATTAAATGCAATTTTATAAACTGCATTATAACAAAGCTAACTGAGCTATAAGTAGAGAAAAAAACCCTTAGTTTTCAATGTAAATGGCATAAATTTGGTTGTGCAGAGAGGCTGTGTGGGAAGGTATTGTTGCTGTAAGGATATTAGATGAATAAATTTTAAGAAAATTAAAGAACTGTTTTGAAATTCAGTAGTTGCAATCAAGAAGTAATTTGGGGGGGGGGAAATGGAAATCTTTTTGATCCTAGAGGTACATACTTAAAAACAAGAGTCAAAAAATCACCATTTGCAGCCAGATGAAAAATACACAGGGAAACTTTTTAATGGTGAGAGTGGTTCTCAGTTGGAACAAGGAACAAGAGAGGCTTTGGAGTCTTCATTTGTGGAGATATTCAAAGTTTAGCAGGACAAGGTCCTGAGATACCTTTTTTAAAACTTTAAACACTGCTTTAAAGTTAGTGTTTCTCTGAGCAGGAGGTTAGAGTAGCTGACCTGCACATGTCCATTCCAACTTCAGTTACTCACTGCTTTGTGCAAGAGACTTAGTTCATTAAAAAAATTTCAGACACCCATTTGTTGAGGCTGTGAGCTTCTCTATGGATCTACTCAGAGCACATTGCAGCAGGGTAAGAGGTGATGTATTTCTATGATACCTTGCTTGCAGTTTCTGGGGATACTTGTGTGAAAAGAGCAGGTGAGTTGGAAATGCAAAAATAAAGCTTTATATCTATAAAAGTACTACTGAATAGAATGACCTTAAATTTTACCTTGGTTCAGATGTTGTCTTCTTTTCTGGCTGGAGAGCAGGGGAGATGCTTCTCTTCTTTCTCAGCTTTTTGACTGCATTTCTGTTTTATGGGGATGGTGAAAGCTGGGGCATAACATTATTCAGTACAGCATGGGGTGTGCTGTAAATGAGTTTGGATCTCTCCTTTCTGGGTTTTGCATTATTTATAGATCAGCCTCTGCATAATTGCTTTTGAATACTAGCAACTAGTCATGTTTGCCATAAAAATAGAAAATGCATATTTTAGACAATTTCTTTAGAAGTGTTTTCTCTTTTTTCTTTTGGTGTCCCTGTCACTCTGAACTTAGCTAGACCCCAGCTCTTCCTCAGTCTGCACTGAAGTGATAGCTGCTTTCCAGAGTAAACCCCCAGCACTGTCGGAATACCCATGACCCTGATCTGGCCCCAAAAATGTTGTTTCTTGTCCCACATCCCAAAACCATTGTGAAATACTGTCTCCTGGTGCCCTCTTGGGCATCCTTGTCTTTGGTGATCTGGTGCTTTCTCCTGGCTGCTGGTGCCAGGCTTTGTGGCAATACCGTGGAGCTGACAGTGCTTCCGGTGGTGGGGAATCATCCGGCCCCAGTATTTCTGCTCTCATTTGAGTCACCTTGAAATAGAGGATTTCCTCTTTCATGCTGATCTGATTCTCTTAGCCTAGATGAATGTGTGTAAGAATTCAGTCTTGGAGAATCTTGGAACAAATCTGGGAAAAAAGTGATCTGAGGTGATAACCAGCCGTTCAAGTGGGAGCTGTTGGGAAGGTTGTGAGGTTACTGCACTTCAAGTGAGAGCTGTAGGGAAGGTTGAGGTTACTGCAGAGTGTTTGCTAATTAGGAAGGGAGGGAAGTGCTTTGCCACAAAATGACTGAAAAGCTTCAAACCTGCTTCTAGATCCATAATGCCCGTTGTTGTGACAGAACACTTCAGAGTGCGTGTGTTTCCACGGCACTGAGCTGAGCCGTTGTGCCACTTGTGTCCTCCTGACTGATCAGTTTTGTTTCTGTAATTGGCAGGCAGTGATGAATGCAGTCCTTGAGCAAGTTGCTCTTGGTTTTCCTGTGTTTAAAAACATCAAGTGGTCATGTTAAATAATGCCATCGCCTTCCCTTCTGTGGTTGTGAAAGTAACAGCCCATGTATGGTGAGTGAGTTGGGTGGCTTTTCGTCTTTCAGCAGCCCATTTCCTATAAGGAAGGCTTAAGAGCTTCTCTGCTAATTCTCTGCTGCTATTATTATATTTATATAAAAATACAGTATTTGTTTTTAAGCTACTCTCTCCACCTCCAGCCTAAGCCCCTAGCCCTGCGTGTGTGTTCTGTGTTGGGAAGGGACTGGCTGTGGAGACTGTCACCATCAGCCTAAAGCTCAGGTGTCTGCAGTGATTAGATGTGGGACCTGATTATCATTTCAGGGGCAGAAGACAATCAACATTACACCTAATTATAAATGTGCTTGTTTAATCTCTTAACGTTTCTTGTTTGACCTGTGTCATGCCTGATCCTTCGAACCCATGTAAGTGGTGTTGAGGATTGCTGCCTCCTGCTCACTGTACCTTGCTGCCCGAGTGTCTTGGCTGTGTGAATCCGAGTCAGTCCTCTCTTTTTCAGATTGAGGTTAAATCCATTTAAGGTAAACAGATTAACACATTTTCCCATGTCTAACGTGAGAGCAGCGAGTCTGTCATTTCCCTAAAAGCATTACATGCGACAGGTCCCAGATGCTGAGCTTTTCTGGGCAGCTGTGTTATTTGCTTGACTGGATGGGTTTTACAGCTGGTGTCCGGCTGTTCTTTGTTATGTTTATCTGCAGTCTCTGGGGCTAATCAGATTAGCAGATAGCATAATCTTGCTAAATATCTGATTCCCTTCTGAGCCCCTGGGTGTCAGCTTTGCTGGTCCTTGTGGTTTCTGTGGGGGGCTGGTGGAGGTCACTCAGAGGCGGCAGCTGCGTCTCACTGCTCCTGCACTTGAGTCCAGCTTGGCCTTCTTCTGGCAATTTCTGTTAAAGCTTTGTGCAGTCAGTGTGCATGTGAAGATAAAGTCAGCTAAAAGGAATTAGCTTGGATGATAGGCCTGAGGATTTGTCCTTGGTCCACGTTTTTAAGTTTTTTACCGCAGGTTCTTTGACACAAGTTCCTGGTGTTGCTCACTTGTGAGACAGAGGCTCTTGGGTTTCCAGGAACACTGTAGGTGGTTTGGGCTGTTTGGAAATGGCATTTGGATCCGTCTCCCTGACTTCTAAAGCCTGCAGAGCCTTGGTGTGGGCTGCCAGCATTGCTGGACATGGCTATAAAGATGTCACAGAAAGTAAGGCTGGGACAAGTCTGCTGGTGGATTGTGACGGAGCTCAGTTCAAAAGTGTATTTGATGGGAAGAAGGAAACAAGTGGAGATGAGACAAAAGAGAAATATAAAATCTACTCTTTGACTGCAGAAATTGGAGGTGTTGGCATGTTTGACTCTTCTGCAACATGCCATGTACTGAAACAGAGCACAGCACTTCTCGGCCTGAAAAAAATGGTTTTAGTGACTGTAAGAAGAATCAGTATGGCAGCACTGTGTATTTTTAAAACACATCCAACACATGCAGTGAGAGTATTTAGAATGTTATTCCTTCTATATAAAATAGCTTTGATTTTTTTCATTTTTGGAGAAGTGTGTCATGCTATTAATATAGCTTAGAGCTCTACATAGATTGAAACTCTCTGTGTTTTTTTAAAAAAAAGTTTTGGCTACCAGAGTCTAAAGTTGCAAGAGCCCTGTTTGTACTGGTAAATGGTTTTTAACTGGAAAGTTTTGCTGAATGTATCCTGTACTACCTACTTCTGCCCTCTTTGCAACCAGGACACAGAGCCCCCACATTTGCTGCAGACTTGTATGAAGTGGGAGAAAGCTCACCAATGTTGATAATTCATGATAATGCTCAGGTAAACCCAATATGGATTGCTGACTTGAGGAGCACTGCTATTAAACAGACTTTACCTGCTGCCATCTCCCCTTGAAATGATGCCAGCTTTGTTGTTGATGGATGTAACTTAAATAGTTTGCAGTCTTTTATGGGATCTTAGAGTTTGTTAGGTTTTTTTGATAGCATAGAGGACCAGAGCTGACTCTCTAACCCTTTCTTAAAGCCTCAGTGCTTTCCAGAGAGGAAGGAGGGTCCTTATGCTGGTGTCAGGCTCTAGTTCTGTGAGTCCTGAGTACAGACTGATGCTGGTTCTCTTGGAGCAGCAGCAGCAATCTTGCCTGTGCTGACTCCTGCCAGCATAGAAGAAACTCCAGTGTCTCTCACAGGACAAGGATCTTTTTCTTCTTTTTCCCTCATAGCCTTAGGAATGTCTTTATGGGGCTTATACAGAGAGTTGAACTCTTAGAGATTAGACCACAACAGAAAAAAATAATGGAAGACTCTGGGTGGAAAAAGTACAGGGTTTATGGACTTCCTAATGCTGTCAGGGGTTTCCAGTCATGCTGCTCCAGCACTGGAGCTTTTTTTGCCCATATTTATGAACACCTTCATTGTGTAACAGTAGTAGGAGAAAAATCAGCAAGCCTAGCGAGATCTCCTGAAGGAGGACACAAGTTTCATACTCAGGACCCCTCCACACAAGGAGCTATGGGCACTTTATGATCCACATACCCCATACATACTTATTTAAACTCTTCAGCTGCTCCAGCCTGCAGTTTCTGTAGGAACCTCACTGTTATGGCTTGCTGGTGTTTGCTCTTTTATCTCTCCACAGTGCCAAGACTGATCTCCACACCACAGATCTCTGACCTAAATGGTTGCCCTTTAAATTGAACTGCATTTTTGAGCATCTGTAATTTTGGGGACAGATGATTGTTGTTGATTAAAAGGGTTTCCAATACTGGTATATATTATAATATATACCTGAACTGGCAGTAAGTGCTGAGGTCCTTCCTTACAAAAGTGTTTAATGAGCTGGAGAGAAAGTTCAGCATTTCAGAGACAGCAGAGTAGAGAGGAGGGACTTGCCCTGCCCTGATCAGCAGGACTCAGTTCCTGCTTCAAAGACTAGGCTTGATCTGTTTCAGGCTCCTCTAAACCAATTTTTTTGCCTATGTTCATTGAAACCTAGTTTATCCATCAGTGAGACTTACGTAGGGGTACAAGTGGAGCAGTGCAGTAACTTGGCTGTACATTGTAGTCACCAAAGTATTTTCACTGGACTCGTGTCCTCTCAGATTCCAGTGAGGTTTTCCATGCTTTGGCTCAGGGAATGGCAAGCAGACCTATGGATCAGGCACCAGAGGGGAGCTAGCATTTTAAAGCAGTATACTTTGTTTCTCTATTTGTCTGTCAGCTGTAGTCAGTATCTGAGGGTGCGGTTGCTGCTGCTGTGGCAGGAGCTTTGCTTTGACAAATGACAACGTGGCTGCTTTTGTTCTTGACCAAGAGGTGTAAAAGGGGTGGATGTCCATGTGTGTGGTTTCCACCATGGCTGGACACAGGAGTAAAGGCAGTGGAGCAGGCGCACACTCTCTGCAGCTCTGGGGTTGTGGTAAAGGAATGAGTCTTGCCCTCTCTTTCCTCCCTCCCTGGATTTCACTCTAGGGGCCTCAGTTGCTGCTTGATTCTTACACAGGTAAGCTGACCTTTTTTATTTTTTAACAGTTTGTCACAAGTATCAGTCTGAAGGAAAGTGAGGGTAGGGATTATTGCTCTTCATTTCCATAAAACCCATAGTGAGTTAGAAACTGTTGGAAACTATGTAGATTTAAAAAAATAAACCACTAAGTTTTAGGTTCTTATTTTCTGAAAGGATCCCTTTTGGGTGGATCTTAATGCTTGTATTGAAACATATTTAAGCTATGCAGTTCATAAGCATTAACCTTTTCTGAGAAGGGGTCACCGAAAAGCTGAACCCTTCTAAAATTAGGAATACAAATCCTCCTTTTTTTCTTTCAGTGTCACAGAGGTGAGGATAATTTAAAAAAATAAAAAGAAGAAAAATGTTGTTTGCTTCCTGGGTACTTTTGGTCCAGAATTGCTTAAAAATGTATGTTTGTTCTGAATATACTGCCATTCCAAAAGCATTAGCTAATGGGGAGTGGTGTGATCCCATAATCTGTAACATAAAAATATTGCTAATGTACATCATGGAAAGCCCCACACTGCATTTCTGGGTGGCCTCATAAAGGTGCAGCCATACCTGAAAGAGGTCTGGTGAGGGACTGGCAGTGTGCTTTCCTCACCTACTGCATGTGCTCAGGTATCATTTCCCATTTCCTTCTTCTTGGATTATTTGATACAACGGTAGGGTTTATTTAATTCCTGACACTTGGATCTCAGCTCAGTACTTTATCACCAGATCTTGCTGAACCAAAATTTGCATTACAACCTCCTTAGAGCCTCTGTATTACAAGCAGCCTCTTTTGACCTAGCAGAGAAAAGCCTAACAGGAACCAGAGGCTGAAGGCGCTGGATGAAGCACGTCCTGTGTCAGAATGGAGGTCAGGCTGGATGATAGAGTGGACCATTCAGTCCTAAAAATCTATGAATATTAATATGCATCTATTATAGTATAGAGTACAGTGAGGTCATTGATTAATGCCATTCCTGCCCTAAGCCGTTGTCCTGTAAGGGGATTCTCCAAGCCTCCTGCTTCTGCTGCTGCTCTGGGGCACCTCACTGACTAGAGGTTAATTATCTGTTGTGTGGCTATTAAAACAAAAGACTTACTGTTTCGAATTTATCACTTTTACGTTCAGCTGAATTACTGTTTCTCTTGCAAGTATGAAATGGGATCACCCATCTCACTCTTCTCTCGCAGACAGTTCTCTAGAGTTTTGTCAACCCTGCTGTCAAGGGCAAGTCACAAATTGATGTAGGTATTAGATTTTTTTGCCTTAAAAATTCTCTTGCCTTTTTGCAATAATGGAGTTCTGTCTTCTTCCAAGTCCATGTCTATGCTCTTTCTACTTTCATGACCACAACTCCACAGAGCACCTCACTGAAAGCATCTAGGTTAGGCACCTATGTCCAGTGCCTTTCTGAGTGGTTACAGTGAATTTAGAGTCCAGAGGAGTGTTTGGTTGGTTTAAATTGTTCCCTACAAAACATGTTGCCTTAAATTAGACAGTGCTGATTTTCATCTACCATCATTGACCATTTATGCAGTTTGTTACATGGGTAAATAAAACCCACCCTACTTAGTTATGATTCTGATTTAGTTCCATCTTGGAGAACTGCCTTGTGCTCATCCGCTTTTCTTAATTGAGTAATAAGCTCTGGTCTCAGGTCAGAACTTTGGGATTCTACAGTGCTGGCGTTTTTGCTGTGCTAAAAATTAAGTAGATCAAGTTGTACTGGGAATTTCACCAAGTAGCAAACGGGCCCTGAGTTAACCTTATGGAAATACTGCTCTGAGAAAATGGCTACTCTTACATCATCACAAAAAATAGATGTTGCAGTGTCTTTTGTAGAGGACTCAGGAGTGTCAGAGGGGAACCCTTAGGCATGAGTGGGAGGGCATCATGTCCTGGCAGCTGCTGATGACAACAAACCTTGGCTGCTCGCTGCCATGGGAAGCTGCCGATGGTTCATGCAGGTCAAAGTGCCCAAGTTTGGGGACAAACTCAAATCAATGCAGAGACTAAGATTGTCTCTTAGCAGCCTGGGAAACAAACAATATTGTGGGCATTGTTAGTTCCTGTGGGTGGTGTTCATCATGTGTTGTTGGCCAACCCTTATGGTTAAGACTTTCTCAGATGGTTTTCCTGTTGTCTGCAGGAGCCTTCCAGGACTTCCTAGAGCCCAGGCAGAGCAGCAGTGTCAGAGGCCAGCACTGTGTTATGCAGCACTCAACAGGAACTGATGCTGCCAGGGTTCAAATGGGAGGAGCTCCTAGGAGAGTCAAGTCTTTTGTTGTGGTGTTTGGGATTTTTTTTTTGGTTTTTTACTGCAGTCTTGTCTAAAACAGATAAGTGAAGAAAACTGACATTCAATTATTTATTTCTTTCGCAAAAATTTCTATGATTGGTTTGAAGAACAGCTATACTACTAAACTAACAAATCAACCAAACAACAAAAGCCCCAAAACTTCGAGACCTGTTGTGCTATGAATGTTCTTCAGGCATGTAGCATACACCTAAACACAGTTTGTGCCAAGATTTGTTTCTAAATATCTTAAAAGGTGGATCTTTTGAGTAGCCCCTGTGTTGAACATAAGAGTGTTAAAAAACAACAGTGGTAAGCTTGTAGAAAGTCCAGTTCCTGGACCTGAAAGATTTGAGCTATTGCTGGTTTCTGGCTAAAATGATAAATAACCTCAGAATTAAGGTAATTACTAAATGAGTAGTCCAAAATATTACTGTTTAAATGTTTATTTTTTTTTAATACATGAAGGACTCACTGGGATCCTTTGCATTAGAAGTTTTTTCCCTCTAGCTCAGTAATCCCTTATGTTGCTCAGGAGTTTTCCCTGTATAGTTTACAGATTTAGTAGTCTGATGTAGAGCTATGAATTCATAAACTGTTCCTGTAATGTGGTATAAGTCTGAGGTTGTTTTGGCTGCAGTCTGGTTAAATGAGGAGCAGGAGGTGGGTGCCTGCAGTCCACGTCCATGTGCTCAGTGTGGGACTGCCTTTGCAAGGGGCACTGCTTGGGTGGCTCTGCAGGCTCACCCAGTCCAGGCTGGGGCTCTCTTGTCTTCTGGAGCAGGTAAAATATGTCTACAGTAAAGGAATACTTGGTAGTATGAGGTTACAATTTGTCAGTGCCAAATATTTTCATCCCTGTGGAGCAAAGGCATGTAGGAGTACCTGGCAGCCCTGTGGCTGCAGGAACCTGAATCTGCTTGTCTTTAGCTGTCCTCCTGCAGCTATATTGCAACCCAGAGGTTACAGCTGTGGCCAGGACTGAGCTTCTCTGCAAAATTTGAAATAAAACTATTTTTCTTATACTTCAAAAAGGAATAGAAGATTTCTACTTGCAGCAAATAGTGGTAGAAGGGAATTTCATCCTGCCCTTTTCTGCTCAGACAGGATTGCTCTAAGCTGTTTACAACAGATGTTTGTCTAGTATGTCCTTAAAAACTTCTGGTGAGAGAAGAGCCCACCATTTCTTCAGCAAGCTGTTTCAGTGTTTAACTGTCAGTATATTTATACCTTGGGAGTGTGGTATAGAAGTTTACTCCAAACATCCTAAAGTTATATGCCCTTTTAGCAGCTTTGTGACTATGAATTGTTGACCATTTGCATGACATACAAAAAAAAAAAAGTAAAATGAAGTTCCTTATTATCTTGCAGTTTCTTTTCAGATCCTTGAAGGCTGTTCTCACCCTCCCTGCTGCCCCTACTCCTCCTTTAGTTTATAAGCAAGATAAACTTCATCATTGTTGTCACCTTGTTTTCCTCCATTCTCATCCAGCCTTTCCTGACTGCTGAGACTCTCCATGACAGTCTCCCCTCTGGTTGGTTCACCCACAGTTCACATGAGCTAATTCCCACTTAGCTGGAGTTGTTGGGTGGTTTTTGTTCTGCTCATTTGCTTTCTCAGAGTAGCCATGGTTCCCAGCAGTATGCAGAGTTTGTGACAGTTCTTAGTAGTATTCCTGAAAACCATGTGTGCTTACAGTCAGTATGATGCAATATACTGTTGGAAACACTGAATTTCATTAGAAACAGGGAAAACCCAGGAAGATAATGACTGGCTTGATAGGAAATAATTCAGAGGATTATGCCAGTAGTGCACCTTGAGCTGTTGTTCATTTCTGTGTACATACAGGTGACAGCTCATGTCTGTTACCTGTCTGGAGTTGTTACAGCACACCTGCTCCACAGAGCTGCAGGAGGACCAGCAGACCCAGCTTGGCTGCTCCTCATCCCTCCCACCTGCAGAGTCTGTTGCCTTGCTGCTCTGTGCTCTTCAGCTAATGGATGTTAGTTGCTGTATTTAGCTGCATCCTGTGGGCAGCCTTTCTCTAGTGGCTGACCTTACAACTAGATGGAATCACTTGTCATGGTGGATATTTCCTCAGTGCAGGGGTTGAATTGCTGTGGCTCTTGGTAGGAACAGGCTCCCTCATTTCCCAGACTTTCCAGTGAAGCTATTAGGCTGCTTCTACAGTTAATATTTTTTTTTCAAGAGGGCATATTTCTTGACAGTTGATCATTCCTTCTCCAGGAGGATGCAGCAGGTGAGAAAGGCCCTTTTTTATGCCATGTCCTGGGTGTTTAAGTACTAGAATAAAAGGATTTGCCCAGCCTGAACACATTCATCAGCTCCCTCTCCAGCCAGCTGGTTCTCAGTCTGAGCTCCCAGACTGAGCTTTGGAGACGTTAAGCCTTAGCTGCTCTGCTAGTCTCAGTAACATTTCTCTCCACCTGAAAGATTTAATAACCTCTTCACTTGCACCACACAAAGCAGATTGTCTTAAGGATCCAGACAAGCAAGGCACATACATCCTCCTCCAGCATGTAGGTTATTACCTGGAGATTGCAGATGGGCACTTCTGCTGTCTTTGCAGAGCCCCTTCCATGTTCCAAAGAGCAAGGAGCTAGCCATTATGAGAGGACAGCAAATATCCTTGTCTGTACACCCTGATGGATGGCTAATCAAGGAGGACCCTTCCACAAATGATAGACTTGACTAATTCTGCCTCTTTTTACCATTGGAGGATCCCAGAACTGCCAGGAAAAAGTCAGAGTTCTAAGAACAGGTGGTGGTTTTACACATTGACAGTTTCTCTTGTCAGTGCTCAGACTTGAGTCCTTGTCAGTCTGATCATTGTCTGCTGACTTGTACACAAACCTCCATAAAGTTCCCATTGTACTGTACTGTGTGTAACACAAACTGCTATACTTTCCCCTTCTGCCATGCAAAACTAAGTGGCTTTATCAAGTCGAAGAATAGTAATAGCTCACCTTTTCCAGGGAGGAGTTTAGAGTTCCGACCATTAAAGGCAGGGAGAAAAGAAGGAATGATGGTTTGGTTTGTTGGTACTGTTTGAATATCCCCATCAGTGTTTCCTCCTCCAGATGTTTTTCTAGAATCTCCCCCATACTGGGGTTAATGGGCCAGCAACACCATTACTTGTCAAATTGGCAAGAATGTCACATGCCTTGTATGTAAGAGTGAGAAACCAGTAACTGCTTGTCATAGCTCACCTGCTTTGTTGATTGATACTAAGAGATCTGATAATAAAAATCGTGGTGTTTAAAGTTCACTCCTTGGCGTCCATGAATTATCTCTTGAACCTGCATGTGAGTGGGAATTAGAAACGTCTGCAAGAGCTGGATACAGTGGGAAAAGAAAGAGCACTTGAGAAATCAAGAAGAAAGATCTGTTTATATGAAAAACATGCAATATATTTCCTATTGCATTTAGTTCTTGCGATGGTGCCAGAATCTAAATAGTTTAGTTTCTCATGGGCAAAATTAAAGTAATTCTCGTGTTAGAGGAAAAAGATTATCTGCTGTGATTGCTACTGGCAGCAGAATCTGGTCTTTCCCTATTTCCATGTCACATTCAGTGGGCTGGAGAGTTGCTAAAAGCAGTTTCCTGAAAATCGAAGCTAGGCAACACTGGCCTCTGTATGCTACTGCTCTTACTCACCACATGGCTCTTGATAGTGTATGAACAGTCAAAAATAAGTAAAAATACACTGATGCAATGAGTTAATGGAATCGCCAGTCTGGGATAGTGGTCTCCTGCTTTCATTTTTTCATGTCAGAATTGATAAAGTTTGTTGCAGTCATCATTCACTTTTGATTAACTGATACAGCCTTCTTTTGAGCATTTTATAGCTCAGATGTCAACCTCTCTTTTTGCAGTGACAAAGGGCTGGTTTAGTATATCCAAAAAAAGGCAAAATCTATTGTCTGTGGCTCTAAAATGCTCAGTTACTTGATTACTTAGTGGAAGTTGCAACTGGGATTCATTTGGTGCATAGACTTAACATAATAACTGAGTGTAAATAGATGTGATGTGTTGAAACAGAAGTGGGAAGTGTCTTTGAAAGTGTTTTAATGTTAGTAGTGTGTGTAGCAGTCCTGTGTAGTGGGAGCCCTATTGAACCACTTTTTCTTTACAGTGCCAGGGATTCTGAAATTGTAACAATTGTAACCCCCACATTTTGTGATGCACTGCGTGAGCGCTGATAAATACGGCAGAAGAATTGTTTGTCTCGCAACCAGTAGAGCAGGGAAAGTAAATAGTAGAAATCTGATTAAAAAATAAATAGAAGATGTGTTGTCTAGCCAAAGGTGTGAGGAATATGACAAGCACCAGGGAATAACACTGTTCCAGGGTACCTGAGAATAACACTCTTCAGGGGCTTGCCATTCCCTGAGCTAGGGTTGCAAGATGTGAAAACATTGGAAATAATTGTAAGTGAAGTTTATTTGGAAGGGATGTGGCTGCTAGTCAAGTAATATTTCTGTGTAAGAGAGATAAATTTGCAGGTTGATATCCTGCACTGTTCATATGGTCTTGGAGGTATTGTAAGAAGTCATCTTTCATTAGCAATGGTCATACTTTATATTTACAGCAGAGAGCTTGTAGATGATTCTGAACACACTGAAACATTGGAGAGCTGGACTGACTCCTAAAGGTAGCCCTTCCTGCTAAAGGCAGGTGGCAAAAAATTCTATCTTCTGATGAGGAAACAAGTGCAGCATCATGGACTGGTGTCTGGGCCGTGTCATGGGACCACACAATACAGTGGTACTGAGCAGGTTGAGGGAATTCTGGAGCAGAAGATGTGCCAGGTGAGCTGGGAGGAGATGGGTTTGTTGGCCATAGGATGAGATGGATGGAAACTTCACTGGAACCTCACTGTTCTCTTCAGCTGCCTGATGGGAGGGAGTAGAGCAGAGTGTGTAGAGCAGGAATAATGAGGCTCTTCTGGCAGGTTTGTGGTGATATGAAGAGAGCCAACAGAGACATAAGCTCCAGCGTGGGAAATAGTGATAAGCTATAATAAAATTTTTTTTAAGAATTCCCTTGCCATGAAGATGGCCAAGCATCATACCAGAGCCCCAGGGATGTTTTGGAATGGCCACTGTTGAAAATACTCCAAGCTTGACTGAATGGGGCCCCAGGAAACCTGATCCAGCTTCAGAGTTGAACCCAGCTTTGAAGTTGGCACTGCTTTAAGTGGATGTTTGGAAAGGATGACCTCCAAAAGTCCCTTCCAAACTAAATTGTTGTATGAATCGTAAGTTCTTGACACGCTCAAAACAGTGGCAGGGTGTGTATGTGTGTGCACAGAATGTATACGATGAAACAAATTCAATGTCCATTTTATTCCATTTCTTTTGTTATTTAATCCACTGCATTTGATTGCACTCCAATTTTTCTTTTATCTTTGAGACATATGGATGGAGTAGAGCTCAGTGTTTGTTGAAGCCAGTGCCTGCTGCTGCAACATGCATCCAACCATGTCGAGGAATCCAATTAATAAGTCTATTGATGTGGTGATTAGCCGTGTTTGAAAATAGTGGGTTTGTTTATTTAAACGTGGGCTCTGATGGATGCGTGCAGTCAGAGTGTCTGCCATCTTTAGTCATCCAGTTGCTCAATAGCTGTCATAATAGATAAGTTTAGCAGAGATGAGGTGGAGTGACAGAGGAGATTGTATTGAAGTTCACTATTAATAATTGAAAAAAGCTTTTCCTCTTGGAGGGCAGAGCAGACTGGAGGAGGCTGTTTAACAAGGTGGTCTCTTCTCATTCCTCACAGCTTCCCGAGGTTCAGCTGGACATCAGCACCTCTCAAATGATCTGGTGCTGGTGAGGGTTTCACTTTAAGCAGGAGGTTATACTGGAGACCTCTTGAGGTGCCTTCCCAGCTGTAGTTTTATGATTGAATGGAGTATTTTTCATAAAGAATGGAAAAAAATAGTTTGCATTTTCTCCCCTTTCTCACATATATTGTTGCAGAAGTGGCTCCAGGCTCCAAGAAGACAGTTATAACCAACACGACTTTTGTTGTGCTGCATATTTTTCCACCCTTTTCAGGTGCATCTGTCAGAAGGTATCTGAAAGCACACAGTTTTCTCAAGTGACTAGGACAATAATATTTTAGGAAGCTGTCACTTGCTTAGGTGAGAGGAAATACAGTCAAGTTTGTTTCAACATTGGCTCTGTTTTCAGCCTGGCTTATAGCACTGGACATTAGGGTTCAGGGTGTCACTTCTGGCAAGCAGAGCACATTCTGGATTCTTGGTGGTGGATGGGAAGAGCTGAGCTGCTCTTGGGGCAGTGAATGTCTTGCTCTTTCAGAGAGCACTTACCTCAGCTACATGGTCTTTTTTGGCTGTTTGTCACCAAAAGTTAGTGAAAGATGATAGGAACAAAACCACTTCTCTTAAATTCCTGATACTAAAAAACTGCAAGCATCTAGTATTTACTTAGGATATACTGGCTAAGATGTTAATATAATTTTCTATGAATTGATATAGAAAGTTAGTAGAAGGATAGAAAAAAGCAAGTTCTAGGAAGTGTGTGTCACTACTACTGCTTTGCTATGGCTTCCTTCAGATAAGAGCCCTTTTAAAACTCTTAATGCAGGGTTTTCCTTCTTTCTTTCATAAATGGAATGGTCTTCTCAATGTTAAAGAAAAAACTGCAACACAATGAAACACAAAAGGTTTGCAGTACTCTGAGTCATTTAGCTACAGTCAGTCTCTTTAAATCATGCCAAAATGGCAACAGACCTGAATTTTAAGGAAACTTCAAAATTCTGAAAGAGGAATTACGGAGCAGATGTCCCAAACAGTTGAGATCTGATTCCTCAATAAAATGATGAGCAAAGAATTGGAAGAGAGAAGGGGTGTAAAAAGAATATGCGTTTCTCCTTAATCTTGCTTGTCAAGTCCTAAATTCAGGTTTCTCCTTCCTGTGCAACTGCAAACTCACGCTTGGGCAGCAGTGAAGCAGCGATGAAGCTGTTTCTGTCCTCCTTCCTTTCTGTAGCACACTTGACAATGTGTGACAGTCCTGCATTCAATTTAAGCTGTTTTAATTTTAGCAGTCAGCATTTTGACTAATCTATTCAAGAATCATTATTCCAAGAAGGAAAAAAAGACACCAAATCTCTGCATTCAAGAAGGAGATAAGAGTCAGAAGGGCACCTCCTGAGTTTTTCTGAAGTTCCAAGGTCTGTGTTAGAGAACTGCTGTTCTTCTGCCCTAGGTTTCTTAACCAGTCAGCTATTCTGCTATCCAGAAGGGATTCCACGAGGGTGAGCTTGGTTGCAAGCCAGCCCATCAGTGCCTAATGGCATTCTGTGCAGTGTGGATAGAGTCAGAAACCTCTCTGCATGAATTACATACATGGGTGCCTGTTAATACAGTAAGAACAGTACTAATATTGCTCTATGTAATTTCGTGAACTTCAGTTATTCATAGGTGGAGCACTAAATTAGCAAAAGAAAACTGGCTGTAATATTAATAATGATCACAGCAGTCTGAAAGATAAATCCCTGTCTGCTGCAGTGTCACTGTTGAATTTCTAGTGCTTTCAGTTGGGCTTTCTAATACTTGGAATTTAAAACACTGGCCCCCAGATACAATTTGTCGCAACTCAATGAAAACACTTCACAGTTTTTAAGATGCCTGGAATAGGAGACTGTCTTTCCTTAGGGTGGTGGACCCGTGTGTCACTTCTCTCTGGGACGTGGCAGTGTGATGGCTTCACAGCAACAAGGCAGTCAGAAGTTTTAAATTAGTGTGTGATTAATTTCCATACTGTCATCATCCTTTCTCAAACCTTTAATTCATATGCCAGCTTTATCACCAGTAATGTTGGTAAAATGCTTGGCTGAAGGAAACGTGCATCTCGGATTATGACTGGTGGTGTTGGGTGATTTCAGCACTTCGCAAATCGTGTTGTCAGCCTTGGTTTTATGCTCTAAGCACACAGAATGAGGGCAGCTGCCCAGGTGCTGGTGGCCTTGTTCTCCCAGATTACCATTCATCTGTTTTTCTACCTTTATCTCACATTTAATTATCTGAGATGATATTCTAACAATGCTGAATTACATGCTCTGTATGACTCGACAGCATAGTTTCAAATTTGCACAGTAACCATGCCTTTGAGGCTGCTAGCGAGTCATGAATAAACTTTTTTGTTCCATAACCATGGTTAGAATGGAGATCTGGACATGTACTTGAATATGAAAGTGCAAGGGTAGGTTTCTAAGTAGTCTTGTTAACAAACACTTCTTGCAGACGATCAGCAGAACTGCAAGTTTTCTTGAAGCTTGAATTGGTATTTTATGAGGACATTGTAAATGTGATCTTATAAATTAAACTAAGACTGAATGGTTCATTTTAAGTTATACAAAACAATTAACAAAAGCCATATACAGCTGCATAAATTAATTTAAAAAACAGAAAACAAAAAGAAAAAAAGAGGGAGTGAAAAAAAAAGATGGTGGTAAGATGATGAATGGTGATCTCAAGTTGCCCAAGCCCAAATGTATATTTTTAATAAGGTGATGGTGCTAAAGTATTATGGATTCTATCAGAAGAAAGTATAAGCAAATTCAAAGAATTCTGCAAGAATCAACACACAGTATCTTTTTCTCTTCTGTTTTTGTTGTTTGGTTCTTTTTTTTTTTAATGAGCTCTCTAGTCTATGGAGTCTCAGGGGTGATGTAAGACATAAACCTTTTACTGTTTTAAGAAGGGCGTAAAAATGGATTTGAGGTACATTTTGGAGGAAGGAGAGAAAAGGGAACATAACCTTTTTCAGCTAAAGGATTGTGTTTAGTACACAACAAGTGAATAGGAGTGACAACAAATGACTTTAAAAACCAGTCTGTTTCCCCACAATGTTTCCATGACCATAATTTTGGAAATGTTTGCCAGTGAGAAGTGTGGCTGAAATCAAACCTATTTTAAGCTGGTGCATGATCCCTGTACACAAGAGTTGGTGCACTGTAGCCCTGGGGAAGCCATGGGACAGGACTGTACTTGAGAGCCTCTTCCAGCCCTCTGTGTCTGTACATTTTGGCTGTCCCATGTCACGCTTGCTCTGACAAGCTTCAGTGCTCAGTTGCTGCTGCTTAGCGTTTGTGTTTCAAATTCCTCTTTGATAGCAGTGACAGGCAACAACCCATTTGATACCCTGTTGGTGTAACTAATTCCAGCTCAGCATATGGGGAGCCCCCCTTTGATAAACATTTGTTCTTGGAGAACACAAGCGGAGTTGGTAGGCACCTGCCTTCAAGTCAGACTTAAAAACACAACATGAAAATCAACGATTGGTGGTAGGCAGGGGATTGTTCCTGCATGGGTAATTCTTGAGCAGGATCCATTTGCTTATATAAAGGTATGCTATCCTCGCTGTTAATAGACCTGAGCAACTAATAAAATTCACTTGAGGCTGGCATAATTGGACAGGCTCTTTTGTCTCATCCTGTTCTTTCTAGGCTGCATTATGATGTAGCAATATGCTGACTTGCAGTAGGTTAAGAAAGGCTGACGTTCTTTCAAGCCTCAGTCTCAGAGATTTGTGCTTTACCCCAGTGTATGTCCTTCACAAAACATACTGGGATGTCACATTCCCAAGGTGAAACAGTGCCTTCTTTCTCTTGCATGTGAAGCCTAAGAGCTGCAGTTCACTTGCTCTGAGTTAGCTTGTCATCCTCTTTGCTGGTCTGGATTTTAGTTCGGCAAATTGAGTGTGAAGCCAGGAACCTTGGAACTCAGTCAACAAAGCAGTAATGGGTGAGGGAGACTTAGACACAGCACTCAACAAATTTGAAAGAAGACAAATTTGTTTTCTGAATAGATCCTCAGTAGTCTCCACAAAGAGCTTAAAAACAAGCTGAACCTTGCAGGTTTGACATCGGTGTGTGTGTCTCTTAAGTTTGTAGCATGTGATAGTTTTGTCCGGCAGTGGAATGAAATTAAGTGGCGTAGGCAAATACAAATATGGCAAATCTCTGTAAGCAGCATACTTGTTTTCTCACTCTCGTGGCATGTGCAGCCTTCCATGTGTTTATCCCCAAACCTGAGAGGCGCAAACATCTTTCCAGGCTGCAGAAGTCAGTGTGAGAGCTGGTATTCCCTGTTCTGGGTTGTCCCTGATGGATTTATCCTGGGGAATGTATGGCAAGGAGTGAATCCCTCAAAATGCCTGGCAGCCTTCTGTGATCATGTGAATCATGCATGAAACTGAGACTTACTGCTGACATGAGGAGGAATGTGGAAGAAGATGCTGGAGGTCTGGGTTGAGGGAAAATGGAATACTATCTGCAAGTAGGTTATGGCTAAAAATGTAAAAATGAGTTACAATGCATGAGAGAATACAAACCAAAAAATGGCAGGAGCACCTGGATGCTCTTCATTGTTCACAGACATTCCCAGTATTCGTACTGAGCTGCTGCTTGGTAAACATTGCTCTTCAGGCACTCTGCCAGCTGACATGGCTCATGGCTCTGAGTGCAGTTGGAGCAGTTAGGTTCTCTCAGAGAAAGCAGTTGCTGAAGGGTACCCAGCCTGAAAGGTCATGTCAGGAGTGCCAGTTTCTCTGAGTTTAGTCATATTCTGTAAATTCCTGCCACCACTTTGTTGGATTTTGTTCTGCTGATGTCCAAGGATTGGTACTGCAAGAGTTTGTCTCACAGTGAGGTCTGTGACTTGCAGCAGGACTCCATGGTGAGCAAGAAACATGTACTCCTAAACAAATGTGGGTTATGCTTTCGGTGTTTTTAACTAGGGAAGTTTGTTTCTGGGTAGCATGCAGTGTTCTGGCTTGGTGAGAATAAAGTACACTGAAATAGCCCTTCCTTGATGGAATATGTGTGCTGCTTTGCCAAGATACCAGCTGCAGTGGTGATGTTAACTAAGGTTTTCCCTTTTCCCAGAGACACAGATATTGTCAGAGGTGCTGAAAAAGAGATAATTCATGACGTGGTAGATTTTTCTCCTTTAGACAGATCAGTCCCTGCTGAGCCAGGCGCTCAGCGCCGTGGAGCCTGTGGCATATACTGGGTTCCCCAGCAGCCCCAGTGCCACCCACTGGGGTGGCTCCCCAGCCCCAAAGGTCCTAGGTGCAGCTTTTCCTCTGCAGTGCACCCTCCAACCTGTACACACATCCTAAGCCAGCTCTGAAAGTTAAAACTCAGCACCTTGTGGTCCCATTACATGATCTGCTAGGCTTCAGGATAAACCTGGTGGCCACAGCAACTTTCTACAGTGTGGCAAATGCTAACTTCTTCATGGGGACTTTGGCTTTCTGCATTTCTTGCAGCTCCGTGCATAACTGGGTGAAATCATGTAAAAGTTTGGTGCAAGTAAAAGGCCACAGAAAAATAAAATCTGGAACCGTGCCTGGTAGCTGGAGATTTAAGAAACTCAGTTTAGAAGCAGAGGCTGAGCTGATTGTCTACACAGAGAAAAGTTATTAAAGTGAAAAAAGGCTTTCATTTTATCTGTTAAATTCATAACACAGCAAGGAATGGATGCTAGAAAAATTAAATCAAGAATGCAGCTAACATGAAGGTGATTAATTCTGATGTTAGAACTCAGTCCTTTCTGAACCAGAAAACCCTAGGTGGTGGAGGGAACCAGGCACCTCCTGGGATGAAGCACTTGCCCTGCTCTATGCACAGGGCAGAGCTGAGTTGTGGCAGCTGTGAAATTCTAAATCTCTCGCGTCTGATACTGGTTCTCTTTACTGTGGGGTTTGGACATCCCTCTGATTATATGGAATCAGAGATTTTCCACATATATATAGAGTCATTTTGGGAGCACTCAGGGGTGGTTCCTGGACAGGACACAGTGGCTTCTGGAGTTTTCCTGGCTCTACAGCATCTCAGTCTCCCTGCAGCCCCCGGGCACTGCGCAGCGTGGCTGTGACATTCTCTGTGTGGTCCTTGTCGTTCTGATATGGAGGGTTGCAGTTGCTCAGCAGCCCCATCAGCACAGTCTGGCTGCCAGGTGGAGGTGGTAGCCCTGACGTCGAAACTCTGCTCAAAGGGCTTTTCACCATTTAGCCATTGCAAAAGTGCATCATTACTGGGTAAAGAATGCTCAGTGACGTCTCCCAGAAGCATTCAAACCTTCATTTTTGAACCTCTGTCCAAGCTTCCAAGGAGGCTGACTTGGAGAAAGTCTTTTAATGGGGAAATAGACCTGTTTTTCAGGGAATTTCAGGAAAGACTGTGTCAAAACGATTGAGACCCTGAGAAGACTACCTTAGCTGGTTAGAGCATGGTGCTGATAATTGCAGGGTTGTGGGTTTAATACCTATGCGGACCGGTCACTTAAGAGTTGAACTTGATGATCCCTGTGGGTCCCTTTTAATTCAGAACATTCTGTGATCTCTTATTTTCTCTTTCCCCCACTTGAGAGTATTTTGCTTGGATACCTAGCCCCATGCTCTGGTAAACATTTAAATGTGGAAATTATATTTCTTGGTTTTCTGCAGACTGTACTACAGCTGCTGCATGATGAAACAGTTGACACAAATAGAAAAAAAAATACTGTGTTACAAAAGTGCCAGCATGTGCTTGCTATCATTAAGCAGAAAGTCTTCGTCTTTGCCAGCAGATGAGGCAGGAATTTGGTTCATTACTATAGGAGGAGGACGAAGCAACATACAGTGGCATTAAAATGAAATGCAGGTTCCTTCCTGAGAGCCCAGAGTGCCTTTGCTTTAGTAACAAATATTCTGAAGAGGTCACTTATTCTGGCTCCCAGTTATGTTAGAATCATTGTACTATGGTATCTGTTTACAAAATAAGGTTTGCACTTGCTTTTAATTCTTAAAAGCAGAGGAAAAACCTGAACTTGGCAAAGCCTTTTGAACTGCTGAATCAAGAGCTAGCTGCTTGGAAAAAAAGGGATTAAAACCTTTTAATCCTTTTGTGTAAAAAAAAAAAAAAAA
>WBNO01029143.1:908280-1115372 GCA_013400575.1 Peucedramus taeniatus
GGTGTTTAATGTGGTAGGCATGCTGGCAAAATTAATTTTCATGTTTTTTCAAGCACAAGATTTCAGTTTTGTCTGTTTCCTGGTTCTGCATATCTTAGCGGGTTCTTTACACTATGCAATATGCTTTATTAACTTTGAAGTTTTGAAGAAATTTGCAAATAACAAAATGCAGATATGGAAGGAAAAGTAAGTTGCTAGGAGCAAGCAGACAGAGCTGTTCTGTGCTGCATTAGGTGGTGTGCTGATGACTTGATTTTAGAGCCCCTTAGATGGGGGTTTTGTCCCTTGTACATACTGTGTGCAAGAGAGAGGCAGCCTGAATTCAGGAACTGAATTTTGTGTATGATTAAATGAATATTCTATATGTATGCATTTGAAAGCCCTTAAGTGAATGTTGTGTAAATGATGATAATTGGAGACTGTCTCCCTGCAGTCCTTTCTCAGGCTGAGTAAGGTCTAAGGGCAAAGGCCCAAATGCTTAATTGTATTAAACACAGAGGCTGAAAAATTTATTAACTCCGAAAGTGTGTATTACCAAGTTAATTGGAAGTGCCTTTAAGCTATTACCAGGTGGAAATTTGACTTCAGTTTTAAATTAAAGCAGAAAACCATTCTGTGAGGCTGCTGGAAGGTCTGCAGTTAGAGCAGCACTTCTCTGCTCTCCTTTGTTTTTCTGCTCTGTGTAATGCTTAGTATAAATGCTGGGAAGTTAAAGCTGAACCCATATATACCTCTGGCTTTTCCCCAAAATATGTAAAAAGATGCACACACGAGCTGTGAATGCTCTAGGGAAATGTAAAAGCAGAAGATGGGAAATGAAGGCAACCTCAAGTTCTAGAAGGATGTTTTACTGGGCTGCTTTTCTGGTTTGTTTTTAATCAGTATTTTTCAGTTGTATGCAGGACTGCTTTGTGCTTCTTGAATTATTTTTCTTTTTTTGGTTACCTGTTATTTCAGGTACTGGAAGCAAGTAAGAATGATGTCATAGTAGAGGGATTGATTTATTTCCCCCCCACTCCCTTCCCATGGATGAGAAGTCAGTCAAAGCCCAGGGATTAGGCAGAGTTAGGGATTTTCTTACTAAGATGTAAAGCAGCTCACACTGATAGCCAGCCAGGCACTTTGAGAAAGACGTTGCAATTACAGCAGCCTGGAAAAATAACGGAGAAAATTTACCACCCTGTGTGCAAAATCTGTAGGCCCCCTGCAGATGTGATATGGAGAAAAACCACCTCCCCACTGCGTTAAGGTCTAAGTTGTCTGCATAAACTCCACAAATAAATCAGCACCCAGAATGTGCCTTGCACAGCATCCTTGTGTGATGGCTGCCTGAGACAATTCTGGTTCAGTATCGTCAGTTAATTTTAGGCACTTAAACTTTGTCAACAATTTCTGTGATTCATAAAGAGACAGAATTAGAAATTTACTGAAGTGCAATACTATGATGACAGGCTGTTGCTGTAGTTTATTAATATCCAGTAATCATGGCCTTTACACTTGAGTGAGCTAATGGCTTTTAACCCATATTGCTTTGGAATAAGCAGGTTTATCCAAACATCAGCATTTAACAGGGAAGGCTGAGTTTCTGTTGGTGAAGGTTGATTTTTATGCAATTGTCCAAACATGAACTAGAAGTACACAGGGCACATGAGGTTTTAAGATGTTTCTTCAAGAAGAAATTTTAAAATACTTGCTTTTTACTTGAACTTGCGAGTATAAATCCTGTGTTGGCAAAAGAGGGCTTGAAAATGCCTGTCTGGGTGTGGGAATTCCTGATGTGTGTTTGCAGAGACACCTCAGCCCTGTCAAAGGCTTTGCCTTTAGATTGTGCTTATGCTCAGGAAATAGCCTCTTTGCCAAGATGGTGAAGAAGCAGGAGTTGAAGATTGCCAGAATTTCTGAGCTTAAGTCATTACAAATACTGATAAAAGTATATGTTTAACCTTACATGTACCCTTGCATTCTCCTTTAGTTAAGCTTACTCTGGATAAACAAAGTATAGTGGGTCTTGCCTGCTGAAATGAGTGCCTTGAATCTTAGTTCAGTGTGTTTCCTGATGGTGTTTAGGGAGAAGCACAGTTTCTGCTGGATGACTGCTTTTGTTATTTTTGTAATGTGATTTTTTTTTTTTTACTGAAAGTTACAGAGGTCATTGAACATGTTAAAAGATCTACTTCTTGGAATTTTGGATATTAATCATTCACTTTATTTGATTTCATTTTGTACAAACTCAAAAGTTATCTCTGAGTAACTTCATGGAAGTCAGGAGAAGGCGGCGAGGAGAAATGCAACTTGCTCTGAGATAATGTTTGTAAATTTGATTATCATGGACATTCGCACTTGAAGCTGGAAAACTCAACCACTAAAATTGGATTGAAATAGCAGAATCATTTGTCCTAGCTGTTGGGAATCTCTTAAGCATTAAAACAAAATAAGATCATAAAAAAAAGAGGAAATATGCAGGTAACATGAGGTAACCTGTAATTCACATTAATCTGAAGAATATGTTGAACTTGGTGTGCCATTTTCTGTGATTGGGGTGCTATTAAGTGTTTTTTTAAAGTGGATGGGAAAAAGGGTTATGATCCATATCCTGAATAAAAAGAAAATTGTGGAAGTATCTGAGCATGCAACACCCCACCACATACATTTGCATTTATTTAATAAGTACTATGCACCAAACAATAAAGAACAGAAGTTTCATTTACAAAGTGCTGTCATCTTAGTGAAATAAAACCAAAATAGGAGAAATAAGGAATGAATTAGGATTGTGCTCACTGAGACCCACAGAGGCTCTACTAAGCTGTTGTTAAAGAAATGTTATTACAAGGCTCAAACAGGCTCTTCCTACGTATAAATTATCCAACAATAAAAAGTGCAAGTTTGAAAATTTGTATTTTGCCAAACAGTATTTCTGCTAATCACAAAGGGGCAGGAACTACATTTAAACAGTAGTGGGTATATTGCAAAGAAAGCATAAGGATACTAAACATAAGGATAGCTGGAGAGCCCACTGACTTGTCTCCTGCCCTGCAATGGATGCTTAGAAGAATCACCTATCAGCTTTCTCCAGAGTATCTTTCCAGCAGGCATTCATCCATGCTCAGATATCAATCACCCAGGATCATAAAGGAACCCAAGGAAGAGAAATACTTTAGCTGTGTATAAAAGTATGGGCCACCTTTGTCTTCTAGACCACTTCATTTCCACTTAAAAGTCAGTCATGAACATGAGAAAGTCTGTGTCATTGTTGGTTTCTTCCCAGTGTTATAACTGAGCCACATCATCATTTTTCGCATATTCGTCCTGACAGCAGCCATGTGAGAACAGCAGGTTAGTTTTACAGAGGAAGGTGAGGCACAGTTGTGCCTTTGTGTATGTGACAGAGAAGGTTAAAGGCAGGGATTTAAACCTGAATTTCACAATTTCCAGGCTCAGGAACTGATTTCATTGTGATCTGTTCATTCCGGTGTCAGTAATTTCTTAATATTCATTTAGGCCAGGCACCTAAATAAGATTGCCTATGCCTATTGTATGTCCTTATCCAGTTCATCTTATATTGCAACTGTAATTTTTTTGTTCACAGAGGAGTCTGCTTCCAATCTGAATTTAGCTCAAGCCGTAAAAGCTTTCGGATAAAAATATAAGCTTCCCTCTCCTACAACACAAGTCTTATTTTTGGCTGCCCATCTATTTAGAGTAGTGAGAACTTGTACCATGAGGACAGAGATTTTTTCTTTAAAATCTCTCACAGCAGGTGGGTGTTCGTAGAACACTTAATTGCAGACATGTTCAAGAATACATTTTTCCTCAGACCTGTGTGTGACCCTTTGGAAAAATGGCATCCACAAGAACAGAAGCAGCATTATGTTGCCAGGCTCTGAATTAAAATTTTTGAATGAGGAATATTTTATGTGGGGGCTAAATACTGAAAATGCATCTGGATTCCATTTCATTTTCCCATTTATTTTAAGAAAATGATGGGTCTTTGAAATAAAACAAGTTAACATTTGTGTATATTACATTTATTTATATTGGCATATATTATGTTTCAGCCACTTGAAATTTTTGGCTCTTACAGAATTACAAGGAAACATTTTATGTGACTATTGTATGCTTAATGCATATCAATATGCAAGCATCTGTGCTAAATACCCAGGACCCAGCATTATTTTTCAAGGGTCTGGCTAGTATTCAAGTCAGGTAATGCAGATTATATGTTGCTCTTCAAAGACCATGGTTCACATAAAAAAACACCTTGCCAAGTTAGAGGGAGGCTACACCTCTGTCCTCAGCCTTGAAGAAAATCTGACAAGAGATACTTTTCTCCCTGGGAAAGTCCTTTGGGTTCACTAAGAAGCTGCACAGCCTGAAAAAACAGCACATGTGATGAAGTGACTCTGAACTTACCTAATAAAGAAAAGAAAACCTGGAAAAGGGAACTGAAATTTTACTCTTCTGCTACAGATGTTTGGTAGGGCAGATTTTAAAACAGATGCTGAGATGGTTTTCTGATTTATAAGAATTGTTTCACAACAAATTTTCTAGAATAGCAGGGAGCAACGGTGATTTTATATAGAACATACAGGTGAGAGAGGCATCTTCATGGCTGTGCCTGGCTCTGAGGTGCCCTGCAGGAAATGTGTCAGTGGCTCTCCAGGAAACCTGAGGTTCTGTCTTTGAGGGCTTCAGGTTCCCCTCCCAAACCCATCACAGTTTTGCAGGGAAGGGCAGACAACAGCCATGTTGGTTAGAGCCTACCTGACTGTCTCTGGCTTTCTTTGCACGTTCTTGCTGACCTTTTAGAATATAATTCAAAGGAGCTTTTCTTTTGAACGCGTCACACACCCAGCTCAGGACACTGCATGAGTTTTCTGCTATTTTTCCAGGATAGCTCAATAGAGCAGTGTGTGCCTAAATCTCTACAAGCATCTTGTCCATGCCATGAGGCCCTCTTTGGGATTCACTTCATAGGATTATCCACAAATCTGTGCTTGCTCGGCAAGTGGCTTTTTCAACACTACCAAATGTGAAAGGAAAGTCCTTTCCTTCTGAAATGTTGTTTTTTGGTTTTAATTTCTCAATGGAGAGCATGTCTGAGCAAGTTATTTTTCTGCCCCCAGCCAAATAAGATGAAGTCAGCTTCTTACAAGAGAAAGAAATACTCTATTTTTTACGGTCTTCCTCCTCAGAACTGTGTTGTTCCCATAAGCTTTCTAGAATAATTTTGTTTTGAGCAAAGACCAAACAGGGAAAATTTCAGCCAAGAAGGTGAAAGTTTTCTCATTCTCATCCTGCCTGAAGCTTGTGAGTGAATAGAAATGAGAGCAGTGACTTTTATTCCTGGTGTAATAGGAACTTGGTTTTGAAGTGAGGAGCAAGAATTAGTTCAGAGTGTGAGGCCTGAATGTGCTCCAGGGATCTGTCACCGAGCAGAGAGGCCAGGGAGAGAAAGACTGGAGTAGTTTGGACTTAAAGGAATTATGCCAGTCTGGAGTTGTTACTCCATGTGATGGAGTAAGTGAAGGGTGGGTGTGATGGGCACCCAGCCATCCAGCACCTCTCCCTGCTGTCATCAAAGACTTGCTCAGGAGGTTCTCTCAGGCTGATATTTCAGAGATTTGTCTTTGAACTACAATAGCTCTTTTTCCTTTCCCCCACCCCTTAAGCCTTTCAACAGAAAATCTTTAGCTTTGGTCCATAGGTTAGCAGGGAAAGGACAGGTTTTCACTGCAAAAGACACTTCAGTTCCTTTTATTTATATGTAGCATGTTTGAGCAGCAAACAGTTATATTAAAACTTTGTATGTGCATAATCTTCTATGGACACTCTGGTCATTTTGAATGTAAGGAGAGAGAAAAGACAACATGTAGGTTACCTTCTGCATTGTAAGTACATCCTTATTTTTTCAGACTGTGTTTCTAGGGCTACCCTAAGAGTGCTTCACCTTGGAGGTAACTAGTGATAGTCTCATGGCAGCTTCCTCTGAGCAGTAGAGTTACAGAGATGTTGGTTGGAGAGATGTGGAGGTTGTCTAGTCCACTTAACATGCATTTTTCAGAGACACCAAGAGTTTAGTGCATGCTCTGTTGTGCTGGAGTTAGCTCTTACTGAGATGAGTTTTGGGATTTGCTGTAACAGTTACCAATCAGTATAAAAATATACTCATGCCTGACTCTCTTGTCCTGGGGCCAGGACTCAGGATTATAGGTTTGCTTAATTAGTACTTTCCTTCCATTTCAAAATTTCAGGGCATAAAAATGTTTACAATTCCTTTGTTGAAATACCCTTTCTCAGATTGAAAATTTGGTTTGTATACAGGTGTACTTCTGTGACCAGTCTTGGAGGATTTAGATTGTTTCCAGAAATCAGTGTCGCTTAAATGTACAGGGGAAAAAGGTTCATTGCAACAATGTAAAATCAAGGCAGCAGATTTTTTAGCTTTTACTGCAGGTGAATGTTCAGTTTCCTTTTGTTCTGGTTTTAATAGTATTGATCTTTTTTAAATGTACAAAAGTAAAGTAAGTCCTCAGTGTATATGCTGGGAAGTAAGTATAAAGTCAGAGATATAATTGCATTGTATTCTTCAAGGACAAAAGTTTTTGGATTCTGCTGTATTTGCCATTTGAAAAAAATTACACTACTTTACTAAGATCACAGAGTAAATAACAGAAAATCAGAAAACCAAATCAGCTGCTGAAGTGCAATACAAGGCATCAGCTCAGCACACTGCATAGCAAAACAGTCAATCACAATGCCATCACTAGCAGCCTGAATGGTAAATTAACATTTCTCTGGAATAGATGAGAGGTGAATAAACAGAGATATATGTAAATACAAACTAAGTAGAAATAGACATGATTATAGATGAGTAAATATGTGGAATCAGCATCAGTTAAGCAAGCAGACTTAATAATTGCTTGCTGTTCATGTCAGGACAATGTGCCAAAGCCTTTAGACAGCAGCCATCATGTCTTAAAAGGCATTTTCTGAGGTTTGGGTATGGTCCTGGGGCCTCTCTTCACCAAGGATGGCAGAATTCAGTACACTTTTCTGAGGAATTTCTGGTGGTGAGGCCAGGTCTGTGATACTCCTTCAGAGACGCTTGTTGAGGACATAACATGTGTATCCACTTCTGCACAGGGAGTGCTGGCCTTGGTGGATCTGCCGTCCGCCAGGGCCTTTTGGAAATCAGGCTGAACAAGCAGCAGCAGCAGAGGTCCAGGTCTGCACTGCAGCGTCTCAGCTGTGACCCCCAGATTGGCCAGGGTTGGGGCTGGCATGTCCCCACGTGGGTGCTTGGTGGCTCCCCAGCACACGAGCACAGCCCGTGTGGAGCATAGGATGTGGCAGGTTTTGAAGGATTCTGCTGTCCCGCTGCCTCCGCAGTGGCTGAGCACCAGTCCCCTCTGCTATGGGTGGCCTCAGCTGCTGGGTCTCTCTCCAGGTGGTGACAACTGGTCTGGCCTCGCCCCTCGCTCTGAAAGCAGTGGGTTGACCTCAGCCAGCTGCAGGCCTGGCTGCGGGCTGCCAGGAAATACCTGCTTCACTGTGGTGTCTCCATGGGCTGCTCAGGCACCTGGAGCTCCTCGTGCGCCTCTGGCTCAGTGCTCACGGGGCTGTTTCTCACTTTTTACCTCATTCTTCACACCTGTGAGGTGTTCTGCCCTTTCTTAAGCCGTTACCACAGAGGCGCCGCCATGACGAGCCTGGCTGTGCCGTGCTGTGGGGCCATGGTGGGATGGCTGTGTCCAGCACGGGGCAACCCTGACCTCTCCTCACAAAGACCATCTTGCAACACACCCCAACTCCCCTCACAGGCAGTGGTGCCACGTGAGAGAAGCAAGAGGCATCCGGGCCTTTGGCAGTCTCCCTGGCCTGGGATGCATACACTGGAGCAAGGCAGAACCTGGTCTCTGGGCTTTGTGGAAAGCAGGGAGGATTGAAGCAGTGCACTTGGTTGAGGAGCTGTGTGTGCTGTCACACCATGCCACATTGCCAGGACAGGGCTCAGCACAGGCAGTTAGTGTGGGCTAAACCAGAAGGTGGACCTGTGGTTGAGGAGGTGCTACAGTTTCAGCCAAGTCTCCAAGGGCTGCAGTTCAGGGGTGAAATTGTGCTCCACGGTTGCTGAGAGAAAGGCACTGTCTCATGAGCTCTGCCTGATCCTGCCCTGAGCCACTGCTCTCCATGCCCTTCTTGCAAAAGAAGAAAAAAGCATCTTGGTGCCAGGTTAGGAGCCCAGATCTGTTCCACAGAGGCTTTGATGACCCTCGGGCTCCTTGTAGGGATTCAGGTGCCAGTGTCTGGAGGCAGGAAGGGGTAGTGAGGGGGGTGAGGAGCAGAGCACTTGCCCCTGCCCTTCTCAGTAGCTGCCACTGCCTGCGTGGTTCAGCTGTAACTGCACCCATAGAATTTAAATCTCTCATACGTTAGAAAAATGCATTTAAAGGCTGTTGTCTTTTGGGATCACTGAATTTGTATCCTTCCTAGATCAGGGAAATTCAGCCCTCAGTTTGTCTAGAGGTCAAAGCACCTGGGCTGACAGATGCCATGCCTCTCTCCCTCAAGGACACACTCATGAATGTGTCTAGAATGTGAAGGGGTGGAACTACCAGCAGCTCTGCTGGGGTCATTGGTTTGTTAACTTGGGGTTGAACAGGTTTCTTCTTTTACTCAGGCTCCTTTTCTACGTGCCAGCAGCTGTCTCTGACCTGTTTATAGGACAGGTTCACCTTTGAGGTGGTGGATAAGAGTTGTATTTGAAACATGGCCATAATGTGACCTGTGTGAGGAATGGCATCATGGGTGCACTCTGCTAACTCTTTCTGTGGAGTTAAATGTTTTAGTGCTTTATAGGAATATGGGATCATCAAATGCTTCTCACGAGGACAAAGCAGTGTTTCAAGATGATTCTTGGATCACATAGTGCAAAATTTTCCCATACAGCAAGTACAGAAGAATAATAAAACCGTTCAACCTGGATGTATAGTTTTATCCATCTGAATCTGTTATGTAAATCTCGAAAACACAGCTCTGTTTTTCATGAGATTTTTAATTGATTATTTGAATGTTATATGATACTTTTTTTTTTTTTTTTTCATTTTTGCCAAGTCTTTCATGCCTGAATGCCATTTTGGTTTCTTTGCTGTCTTTCATTTCTAGTGATTAGTTTCTTAACAAGCATAGGCTAGCCTCTGCAGGTTTCCAGATACTTAAACTGTAGGATTTTTATGTCAGTCCACATTTAAAACGAAACTAAAGGTTGTTATTTGTATACTTAAAACTGTATCTGTTAATTTTTATGGATGTGTTAACAGCTTTCAGTTAAACTAATGTCAAGATGTGGTACATTTTGCAGGTTTGGTGTGTCAGCTGTTATGTAATTTCTAGTGCTATGAGCATGGTATAAATCTGCAAAAATCCATTTATTAAAAAATAAACTGTGAAATGGTTTCAAATTGTCATATACCTGATTGAATGGCCAGGGGGCAGGGGGGAGCCTTCTATTGCCCTCATTTATAGGCAAGCCAGATGGATTTTATTCATTTCAGGAGAAAAAGGTACTCAAGCAGAAACTGTTCATGTCATGTTGCAGTCTGCACTGAATTTGTGTGGCTGAAGCCATTTAACCTGGATTTATAGTAAGGGCACCAGTTATCTTATAATTTAGATTAACATGACACATTCCATGCTTATCTGATGTTATGTCCTCATGGGGGTGATTTGGTTATTTTTCCAGGCAAGCCAACGTTTATGAAGGCTCCTGAAGATCAGATTGGGATTTCTGGAGGAGTGGCCTCTTTTGTGTGTCAGGCAACAGGAGAGCCCAAACCTCGTATCACGTGGATGAAGAAGGGGAAGAAAGTCAGTTCTCAGCGGTTTGAGGTAATTACCAAAAGAGAGAGGGAAAAAAAAAAAAGCCCAAACCCAAAAATTTGGTAATCAGTCTAATCCTCACAGCTCTTAATTGCACAGTAATCATCACTGCAACCTGGGTATCTCTTTGTCACTACAATACAGAGTGTAAAGCTTTATTGTAAAGCAGGTTTCCTTCCCTGCAGCAATGCAATCTGTAGAGCAGGTGGTGTCCTTTGAGCATGATGCTGGAAACACACCAACAGGACATCCTCCTTCAGATGGGAGACTGGGGCTTACAGAGAATTGGATGGCAGATAAGAGCTGGATCTAGCACTATTTTTCTCTTTTCATTGTCAGAATTTATAAGGCACCTCTTTGACCTGCAATCCCCAGTTGAATTCTAAAGTGAGATGCTAAAACACTACTGGAAATCTTTCTAAGTGATGGCTACTGCCATCCCTCCCACAAAGGTACTTGGAAGGGGAATGGTGAAGGGTTGACGTCCCTGTGAGCTCAAGTTAGGAGAGAAAGGAGGGGAGACGAGCAGGTATCAGAAACATCTTTGAAAAGAGGTTCAATGTGGTTTGTATTTTACATAGCAAATATATTTTCACTGACTTTCTCCACCTTTTTCTCCGCTTTCCTTTTTGGTGTTGGGCTCCCTTCTCTAAAACTGCCCTTGCAAATGTGACCCTTCTACAATTCTGCTGCCTTTCCTCTAATCCCCGGTCTTTGATGTTTTTGCTTTCCTGACTGGAGCACAAGATGACTTTGCTGCCCAGAATGGATTGATTCAACTCACCAATTTTAATCATGAATTCGTATGTGAGCAGAAAACCTTGATTAAAGTAATCAATTTTAATCTTGTTTTACATTGTTATTTTTCCCTGGTAAAGGTTTTGTTGTATAGTAACTATTTAAACATTCTAATTTGCAAGTAGATACAACCTTTATAGTGAATTTGGTGCTTGTTGTTGCTGACCAGAGGGCTATACCATATTATATGCGCATATGAGCAGTTTCGTACCTTGGTTCACATCAGTTTGGATGCATAGCTTGTGTCAGGAGATAGTGATTATTTTTTTCCTAAATAACTATTAATTTTACTTCATTATTAGTCTTAATTAGGGAAAATTTGGAAGTTAATTTAAATGGAGGAAAAAACCAAATCTGATGTACACATGCTAAGATGTGACACAGAAGAGGTATCCACCATTAGCAAATTAACAACGTTTTGGCCTCAGTGGCTGTCTGGCCCTTAGTAGTTGTAGCTCTGTTCCTATCACACAGTGTTTGTTCAAAGGATAGTGAGGGCAAAAGAGATTTCTGCTGTTTCATCTCTTAGCTTTTTAGTCCTTATCACTGAAGTGAATTAATCTCTGTAGCTGACTTTGTCTTATTTTAAAATTTAGCAATAGCTCTGCCCTTTGTAAAGATTTAGTATATTGTCAGAGTTTCATGTTTAATTTAAAAATATTTAAAAAAAATTAATTCTTTAAAGTGTATTATTTCTCTCTCTTTACCTGACTGTATTAGGGGTTTCTTCTTGAAACAGAAGGGCTGTTCCTTCCAGCATGAGGAATAACAGATTTTTTAGTGGTCTTGGTTATGTTTTGATTTCTTCCTATTTCTCCTGTCACTGCAGAGTCTTGTGGTGCATTGTTTTCTTCCTTCCTGTTCTCTCTCTTTTGATCTTTACGCTGTGGGAAGTGCTCCTAAACTGGTTCTTGAAAATAAGGCGGAAGTTCTGCATGGGGGTAGCAGCCCTAGGTTGACATCCATGTCTGGATGGAACGAAGGATCCTTTAAGTCTCTTTATCTTCCCCTCAGTTCCCAAGGGACAGGAGTGGGTGGCATCTGCCTTTCCCTCATGCTGTCACTGTCTGCAAATCAGGTAGTATTTCCAACTTTTGCTGTACTCTGTAATAGGAAAAGGGTGAGTTTGACATTAATAGTGGCTTGAGGCTGTGCCTTCACAGCCTTGCTGTTACGAAATAGTGATCCAGCTACAAACTAATAAATACCTTTTTCTTCCATGTATAAGTTAGAGTAATGCATTTTGCAGCTTAGCAGGATGGATGGAAAGACAGTGATTTATTAAAGACTTAATTTATTTATGCTGGGGAAGGAAGTGTAATTACATCATTGTTGATTATGCCGGAGTTGCAAAGTACCCAGTGCTGAGGAGCATTAAAACCCCTCACTCTGCTGGAGTTAGCATGCGCTGTAGGTGCTCAAGGCTTTATTCAAGTTTCGTTACTGTTTCCCTGCAATCCCACAGGAGTATATCATTCTCCTCTTCCATCAAGGTGAAAGTTGGCACTAAATTGTTACCAGTGATTAGTAAAATCATTAGTGCAAATATGGCTCAGATGTTTTAAATCATCAGATTCACATCTTTACTACCCGGTTGATAATTTGTCAACCTTAATTGATCCATAAAGAACCTCATTGGATCTTCATTTGTTCTGGCCTCCTCAGAGGACAAATACATTCTTGACACTGAAGTTTTTGTGCTACTGAATTTGGAACACTTAACTCATTGCATCGTATTTTAGGGCTTACAGGGCTTGTTTTGGTTTGATTTTTGTTCTTCAACCCCTAGATTGTCTTGACTTTCAGTGTTGCAGAAGGTACCAGTAATGAAGTGCTTTCTTTTCCTTCTCAAAGGTTATTGAGTTCGATGATGGATCGGGATCGGTTCTGCGGATACAGCCCCTGCGTGTCCATCGGGATGAAGCTATCTATGAGTGCACAGCCACCAATAGTGTGGGGGAGATAAACACCAGTGCCAAGTTAACAGTGTTAGAAGGTAAGGGGGAAGTTCTTGCATTCCTTATGTGGCAGGAGACGTGGCTTTGGCAGCTACATGTTGATGTGCTGCGTTTAAATGGCGTAGTGATAGTCTAGCTTGATTGGGGAAAGCTGTGTTCTTCCTGCAGCAGTTGCTATAATTTCTCCTGTAAAAGAACATCATATTTTTGAGGCAGTCATGGAATGATTGCAGATTCTGAGCTGTATTTAGAGTGTTTTTGTTGTCTGATTGAGAGGTGTCATTTCTGACTTGGAGGGCTATCTACAGAGACATTTGTATACTATTCTCATCTATTTGCTTTCATATAACACCCATCTTCCGGGTATCCAAGTATTGTGTCTGACAGTCAGAAACTTAATCTATGTTGCTGCACCTTCTGGATTAAATCAGCCCATAGATTTTCAGGTAACTCTTCAGGTTTTTAATTTGATGTGAGATTTACTTGTGTTTATTTTTCACTGTACTCAAAACTTTTAATTTTGTCTCTCCTGTTAAAGAATAAATTTTCCTCCTTGTCTGCTATACAAGCAGGGTTTATTTTGCTTGCTATGTTGTTTCTGTTAAATATTTGTGGAAAAACAGTTTATTAGATATAAACAGGCTTGTGAAAACTTGATTTTTAAAATATTAAATTGTCAGAATTATTTTCTGCTTTTAAGGAAAGATGGGGTTTTTCCAGCACATCAGTGTGTTCTATCATTTGTTTCTATATAGGATTTTGTAAATGTACTGAGATGTTACAAATCTGGGGCATTTGGCTGAATGGGTTTTTACCCCTTGCATTTTTACCCCTTACAAGCAGGAAAAGGCTTAGGTAAATTGCTTGTTTTTTATAGAATGACGTAGAAACTTTTAAGTAATGAAAAAAACTAGACTGGAAAGTGTTTATTGTTGTAGGATTTTGAATCAGAGGAGAGTGGTTATCCCAGTGGTGAGTGTGCCAGCCACACATGACAAGTTGCCTATTGTTCCTTGTTCTCCCATCCCCATTTATAGCATAGAGGTAATCATATTTTCCTTTCTGCTCTGTGACAAAGAATACATTAAACAATTGTAATGTGCTCAGGCACCGTGGTGATGGGAATCATAGAAATCATTCAATACCTGATGTGATTGTGTATCTTGTTTCTGGAGGTGGGGCATCTTAAAGATCAGCTTGCTCCCAAGTAATAGTATTATTAAGAATAGGATAACAAGTGCTATAGACTTGAAAATTATTGGGGGACAAAAATCACATTCTTTTTGTTGCTTCTTGCTTTTGCAGCGGTGTATGCGAGTGCATAAAGCTCAGTGGAGCTCTTTCAGCAGTTTATGCGCAGATCTGCATTTAAATGCTTCCTGCAACTGGATTTTTGTGATACTGGATGCTTGAATACCACTCTTCCATGCACATTCCTGTTCCCTTTGGTTGTAGTTGCCTTTATGTATCTTGGATATGTATGCACATGCACACACACGCTAATAATTTATTTGCTCTGTGTTAAGTGTTCAAAGGCCCACAGAGACATGCCTTGCATCAAGGAGCACAACAGTATTTCTTAGCTCCATGGTGCTCCTGCTGATTTCCTGATGAGGTAAAGCTTGCAGACCACCACATAAATAGGGAGTGTTAGGAAACACCACAGACAGGAAAAGACATGCAGACACACAATTTAACAGCTGCAGAAGCAAGAGTCAGTAGCAGTCAAGCACTGAGCCTGCTTTTCTGTTTGGAAAATTCGTTTAATTGGGAGTAATGATAGTTGGACATGATCCCATAAGGTCAAAAACGATCTGCAGACTGGGGGGCTGTGTTTTCCACTCAAACTGAAGAGTATCGACCCCTTGCTGGGCACTCTTGTAATGGGCAAAATTAAGAAACATTTGCTGCCTAACAATTTGTATGTGCTCATGCATATAGAGTTGTGAGCTTGACTGCGAGGATGAAGAGCTACATGTGCCTTTTATGTTGGCTTAACTGACAAAGAAGATGGGTTCTGTTATGATGTATTTATATTTAAGAAAGTATGTTTTACGTTTCCCTTTTCTGAGACTTTTCTACGGACAGCTCCCTAATTTTTTAGTCATGTTATCTTATTTTTCTGCATTGTCTGATAGAGATTATAATGTTTCTGCATTTTGTGAATATGATTTCTTAAAAATTACTATTAATACTCCTTTGCTTACACTTTGGCGAAGTAGATATTGCCCTGATAGTAGTTGTTTACTCTCAATGTGGCTTCCAAAAGTAGTGTTAAGTGCCCAAGTTCTCTGTCATGCTATCATTTTTCTAACATTAATTTTGTAGAGGTATTTGAAAATGACACATTTCATGTGGAACCCTTGGTACTTCAAGACTGTCAACTAGAACTGGATTTTTCCCTCTGCTTTTGGGGTTAAAATAATTTCTGTAATTGGTCTCAGATGGCAGTTTGAATGATACAGACATTCTGCACTTCCTTTCAAGAATTTGACTAATGCAGTGGTCCCTGGTGCATGACAAAGCTTATCATAGACGTCCTCGTGGTTACATGCTGCTAAATACACAGCATGTATTGATTTTTACATTAAAAATCCTTTATAACAATAAGTTTTAATGCCCCTTCATAATTTGCCTTTAGAACATAGGTCTTAACATTAAATCCAGAAGTCGCAGTTAGGGTTTAGCAGGCTCCTTGCTAGATGTCTTTGTAGCTAACTAAGCTGGAGCTTTATTTTATTTAGATTTCTGCAATATTTTACAGATCAGAAGCAGGTTATCCTTTCTAATTGCCAACTTATTTCATTCTGAGTATTAAGAGAGAAGCATGAGTCCAGTCTTCCAGGGGAATCAGGAATTCTCACATAAGTGAATCTCTTTTAACAATTTGGTTCCCTACTGCCCTTTTATTCTTTGCTTCCATGTCTCTCATTTTCCCTTTCTAACTGCAGATCCTGTTGTGACCAAACTACGTATACTTTGTGTAACTGGAAATTATTTCTCCTGTTGATAGTAGAAGAAACAGACATGCGTATACCTTCTCTTCTCATTTCTCCTGGGTAGTTGATAAGCTGAATTATGTATGAGTCATATTGAACATTTCTATCTTTTTTCCAATTATGACCTGAAGCAGCACAGAAGTATGTTTCTGCTTGGCAGAGGAGGAAGGCAGTGCAGGGAGGGGGAAGGCTAGAATCAATAAGCTGACACACATTCTCAAGAAAAGCCTCAGGGACAGTTAGTGGCACTAACAAATTAATAAATATATTATTCAGTGGTAATGTTGAGAATTACAGAACATTTTAAATAGGGAGGTTATATGAGATATAAGTAGGAAGGATGCCAGTGTGCGAGAACGTAGCAACAAGCTGATGGTAGGAGTGCAGAAGTCCATGATGTCCTTCCATGAGACTCCTTGCGTGTTCTGCATTGCAGCTGTGTTGGGAAAGATGATGGTAACAGTGTTTGTCCCTGGTTGCCTGTTCACCAGAGGATGCCTTCAGTCTGTTTTCCAGCAGTTTCCACCCAATGGGAAGATAAGGAAAAGCAGTGGAAAAAAAGGTCTTCAAGGGGCAGGGAGAAGTATATTGATTCTTTGGGAGAAAAAGGTAGCTCAAATACAAAGTATGTTATCAGTCCTTTCTCCCAGGGCTTTCCATATGGGACGTTCAGTTTTGATTTAATGCTTTACAGGCAGTCTTTTTTTTCACTCCCTTGTAATCCAGAGCATACAGTCATATCCAAGTGACACTAAATATATTCAGTTTCATTTCCCTTTGTTTTTAAGTAGGTTAAATGAAAATGCCATCTCCAATTTCCATTCTAGATCTATGCAAATCCCCTATGCCTCTATCCCAGACTCCTAATCATGTGGCATGTAGCTATTTGCCTGGAGAGTGCTGCCAGGCTCCACAGGAGAGCATCTCCTGGTGAAGAGGAGAGACAGAAGAACCAAGGAAGAGTTGCTTGCACAGTGGCTTTCAGTTTCAAGGTAACCTGGCAAGTTAAGTTTTGCTGGCTGGCTTTGTGCTGACAGAAGTCGAGGAAGTTTAGGAGCATTTCACTGCAGCCCTGGTGTTTTACCATGAACTGAAACATCCTCATGGTATCAACATTGTGCTCAGCACAAATCCAAAACACAGCCCAATACAAGCTACTATAAAGAAAATTAAGTCTATCCCAGCCAAAACTAGCACACCTAGAAAGTTTCTGAGTGCAGCAGTTGTCCTGGGGTTGCAAGCACTTCTAGCAGAACATAATTTGCTGTTTACTGAACCATGTCATGAGCTTAATTTCTTTCACCATCTGCCAGCTGCATTCCAGTTCCTGGGGTTACCCTGTTTGAAATGCTGTAAATGGTAAACATTTGACTGTTACAAATGATTTCTGCAGAGAGCTAGATCTCGAAAGGCCTGAACCAATATGCCCTTTTTGTAAACATCCATCTAAAAGTGATTTTTGTCATTGGCATAGTAAACAGAAGTTAGCTATGTTTAATCCTTGTTTATGTTTGGTTAGTTACAAAAGGATCAGTCGGATCACTGTACTTCGGCTTCATTGCTTCTGCATCTTTTTGCCAGGAAGAATTTCTTGCAATTTGTTGTAAAATTGAAACAATTACAGAATGGAAATTGAATCTGTTTGCATGACTGTGTAATGAATTAAAGCTCCCTGTGCTCTGCTGCTCCTGGGATTGGTACTATTCTCTCCATGTCTCTGGTCAAGAGAGGACAGGTCTTTCTTCTACATGTTTAATGTTAATTAACTGTTCCAACATCCTTTGGTCTCTCCCTGGGAAGAAAGACTGCTGGGATCCTGCTTCAGAAGTCCTGCTCCTGTTCTTAGCTCTCTACACAGGCAATCCCAGTAGCACTTCCTGTAGGAGGCAGGCAGTTCATGGACCTCTGTAACCATGGCTTTGCCAAGAGCTCCAGTGCAGTGAGACTCCATGTGCTTCCCTGCTTAGGGAAGTGTCCTAACATGCAGTGATGCACAGAGAAATGGAGAAGCCTGAGTCTGTCTGCTTTTCACTGGGTGTTGGCTTGTCTCATGCTTGTTAAAAAGAGAAACATTAAGCCAGCTACTTGTGGCGGCCTCATTGCAAAGTTCAGGTTGTCACCTAAAAGAATCTAAATCTGAGGTCATGTGGACTTGTGCTATTAAGACATAAATAGTGTTCACAAGGACGGAGTGCATTGTTCTGCTTGAAAGCAGATTGCCCAGTATTGTTGGGTCAATTCAAGAGCCCTGTCATCGTGCTAACAACTCCAGTTATTTCCCAGGTACTGACCAGTGTGACTAAAAGGATCCTCTGAGGGGAAAGAGGTGGTCTCTTAGTCCCACTACGTATAGAAAATTGAGATTTTGTGATCAGTTTCAATTAGACCAAGAAAATTTACAGAGGCTGTGTTACTTGTATCACCATTACATGCCAAGCTGCCGAAACTTAGACTGCCATGGTATCTGAAGAACTGTTTCAGCTACTTAAGTTTTTGTATCCATTGAGCACCCATCATTTTAATCCAGGTGTGAAAGTCCTGGTTCTATGCATTTTATATTTATTTGCTGTTAAAGATTGGATTCAGTAACAACATTAGTCCCGCTCTTACAATTTATTTTTATAATATTTAACAAGACTTTATTGGCTGTGAGTGAAAGACAAAGAAGTAATTTTCTCAGGTGAAGAAAAGTTTTAACTGTTGTTGGTCTCTCCTTCAAACAGGAGAGTCAGCAGATCTTTAGAATGTATCAGACCCAAATGCCATAATTTCCATTTCTTATCTCTGTTTAAATGATTAACTAATGGCACATAACCATGTAATGTATCCGTGATAGCAAGTTCCCTCAGAAGACTGCCATGCACTAAGGTTAACATCCAGGTTCATTCCACAAGTTTATGAAGCAAGAAATACAACCTTTGAAAAGTTTTATAGGAAATATCACATTGTTAATGCCAAGCTGAACCCTTTGGAGCTGTGCACTCCCATAAAACTTTGTGTCTGAATAGGTACTGACCTCTTAATCTTGAGAACGTTTTTCTTTTGCAGCAAATGGCTGTTTCTGCATATTACCTTTCAAATGAGGTCCTATGAAATGATATCTGTAACGGGATGGGGTGTTGTCACATTCTTAGTAGCAAGTTTCAGTGGTATTGCAATGCCCAAAAGCAGCACCTGCAATTTGGGAAGGATTTCCCAGATAAAAACAAGTGAACTTGAAGTGTCAAGCAAACAAGAATAGGAGTATATTCTATGGAATTCTGCAAAAGCTGTAACACAGGGTTTGTATTGCCAAGTAGCTTGAAGTTGTAATTGTGCAGTTATGTCCTGTAAAAGACTTCTGAGAGCTTCTTGTCTCACATTATTGATTTATTCCAAGTTTATTTAACAGTTTGTAAGTTCTGACTTTGGGCCTGGAAATTATGTTCAGCTAAGAAATTCTGTTGCCAGTAGTAGTTGTCTCCATTTTATTTGCTCCATTTCTGAAGTCCCTCATGAAGATATTCAGAAATGTGTAAGTTTATTCAGAGCCTTGTGGCAACCCACTGGTATCTTCTGTCTGTTATGAAAATGAGTAATTGAGTCTTGGGCATAATTTTCTCTTTTTTCTTGGGCTCAGGGTGTTTAGATGAGTTGCTTCTCATTCTGTGTTACCTAAGAGCTTCCTGGGAGATTGTCATGAAAAGTGTGTCAGGCTGTTCTAGTGTTGCTCTGCTGTCAAAATGTTCAGCCTCTTCCAATAGGTAAATGAGGCACGAGCAGATTAGTTTAACTCTCTCACAGGGATGTGCTCATGGCAGGCAGGTTTCTGTCTTGCTGGAGAGGTGTCCCTGTGGGTTGCCATTTCCCAGCTGAGGCCAGGGATGGCCAGATGACTGCTTCTGCCTCTCTATTCCAGTTTGAAATCAGACAGGTTAGATTAAATTGTCTGTGGTTTAAACTAATCTGTTTTGACTCTCTGTTGGAACAGATCATTGGCCCCAGCTGGGAGGCAGCAACCACCAGCGCTGCCTTTCACATCCCTGCAGAAAGGCTGGCATTCCCATGTGCCCGACCCCCCATGGCCACAACAGGGCTGGAAAGCTTTGACAGCACTGGGATTTTGGTGGTGTCAGTAGGCAGTAAAACCAGGGGGGGAACATGGCACAGGCCTAGGCTAAAAAGAGTGGTAGTCTGAAAACAGCAGGAGAATGCAGCAGCAAAGTGAAGGCTGCCAAGGAGGAGATGCATGTCCTGTAAAGTTCTTGTACTAGATATTATGGAGGAAGAAAAGGAAAAAATAACATAGATATAATTAAAATATCGTAAATCTCAAAGCAGATTATTTTGTTGGGAAAAGAAGTGTTTAGGTGCCAGTTAAGCAGAAAATGGCCAAATAAGCCTCTCCTTGCTGTAAAACTCCTGCATGAGTTGCGTGGAGGCAGACTTCTTTTTAATTCTCCTGGCCTCAGTGCTTTCTCCTATTCTGCACCTGTTCCTGTTTGATTTCAGGGACTTCTCTGAACATACTCTACTAGTGACATGCACACAAGGAGTCTTGTAAAGGCCTTTTCAAAAGCACTGATGAATTAATGAATTTTGGAGATAAATGTTTGAATGGACTCTAGGATCATAGCTGCTTTTTTGATTCAGTTGGTCACTGGCTAGCATCTCTCCTTCTCCCTCTCCCTCTCCTCCCCTCTCTCCCCTGTGCCTGGCTTACAGCAAAAATTCTAATTATTTCTTATCTTTCATACTATTCCTGTCACTTAAGGTGATTTGGCTCTTCTGACTTGATTTTTTTGACTGTCATCTTTATTTACACCATCTCCACAGCACTGTCAATTGAAGACCCACCTTTTGTACAAAGGCTGCTAATGAATCTCATAATTTCAAAATTGATGTTCAAGGAACTTGTTGATAAGAGACCATTATTGCATGACAATAAAAAAATAGCTAACAAGAGAGTGGAGTTGATTAGGTGACAGTGAGCACTGATTTGGCTCTCCAAATGTTTATTTGGTAATAACTAGTCTGAGGATGGACCTGGTGACTCTCAGATGATAAAATTATTTTGGAGGACTTGCAGCCAGAAGAAAATACTTTTATTAATGAACTGTGTGTGCAGCATTCTAGAAGTCTTTCAGAGAAGGAGAAAAAGACATGAAACCCCATAATTATAAATTAATCGTTTACTCATTGTAAAAGGCATTTAATGGAAATTTATTTAATTCATTTGGAACAGGCAAATGAGAGCTTAATTCCTTTAGATAATTTGTGTAACTGTAAACCTTGTCAGAATAACCCACACTAATTTCTTGTCAGGTTTAACATCTGCTGGTGACCATTGGAAATGAAAATAATAGGTCTTTATCATCAGATGTTTCAAAAGACCTTTCTTACGGCTGGATTTCTTTCAAGATGCCTTGTTCTGAGAGCATCTGTGGCAACCTGTTATTGACAGATGTGCTCTCCGTAGCTGGTATGTCAGTCCTGCTGCTGTCTCCTGCTGACTAATAAAGTTTGTTGCTGGTGTGTATTTGTAGAGTCTTTGAAGTCTGTTAGGTTATGCAGTAGCCTTCTGAAAGAAGTAGTAACTCATTGCTTAACTACTGGAAATTAATTGGAAATGCTACTTGATAATGCCATGTGAATTATCTGCTTTACTTCCAAGGAAAGAATGGAAGGGCAAGAGCAAGGTGTCTGGAAAGCCTTTGTGAAGCATTAACTTTTTTGCAAAATTATCTTTCATATCCTGCTCATAACCAAGAGACTGCCCACAGCTTAGTGACCTGTTGTCATTTACTGGCATGCCATGGCTTACACCGTCACTTAAAATGGTGATCTTCTGTACCTTCTTGTGTGAAAGTGGGAGAATATATCCCATTGATAAAGCTGGGGAGTAAGTTCTTAAATGAAAGATGGAGATTGGAGAGTAGAGAATGTGATAACTATGACTGTGGGGAATGCAGTGCTTATCACTACAAAAGCAAAAACTCTGCGTTCAAGGAAGATTCCATCCAACCATCTTAGGTTTGGTGTCTTACCTTCTCAGCCCCAATTAAGTCCTTCTTGGAAAAATCAACATTTTAAAATGTAAGCCAGGAAAGTGTGAAAGTGGAATATAAGTGCATGCTAATAAATCTATAGCAACAACAGCTGTTCAGAAGAGAGCATGTCCATGTAGGGAGCGCATGTGTTTCTTACTGTACCTGTGGAATAGAACATTCAGCAAGTATTTTAACTTTCTCTCCTGTAGAAAAAGGAAAATCACATAACTGCTGCTGATGGGCCGCCTTTTGGTCTTGGTCTGAGATGCAAAACAAAGCAGGTTTTGCACTGAAGACCTGTAATATTGATCATTTCAACAGCTGGCTTCTGTGTACGATGCTTATTCACAAGTCCCACAAGTAGTTGTCCTTACGGTCTCTTGTTGGTCTCGTGTTGTTTATGTACAGTATGATGTCAGGAAGGCTTTATGGTTGTGATGCTTATTAAAATTCAGTGCCCAGATAATGAGCAAAAGGAATAATTTGCCCTAATTTTGGATGCAAGAAGTAATTATTGTGAATGTTTGTTGTTAATTTTAACTTGAGGTGCTAGTGACTAAAGTATGTTTGGTATCAAGCAAGATAACCTAAAATATATGCGTTCTACATGCTGTCTTAGAAGCCCGGTGTTGTAGTAGTAAAATACCACCTTCCCCATAGACTTTTCTAACAGCTGTTTATTCTTGTGGTTATTTCAGTTGGATAATAAAGTAAGTGACTCTTTCTGGCACTCCCACCTGCTCAGATTCTTTCTGCCCAGAGCTCTGGAATAGCTCTTTCAAATCCTTTATCCTAAGGAAACCAGCAGGTGTGAGGTATAATAAGATATGTCTTTTCAAGATTATCTAGTGCCTTGATGAGGTAGGTTGGATGTTGCAATGGGAAAACACTGCAATGTATTCATCTGTCGTGCTAATCCTGTGCTCTGTTCCTTCAATCCTTTTATCACAAGGGTCCAGCATGGATGAAACCTTTCCAGGTTCTTGGGTGTTAGAGTTGAGTGGAGAAGTCTAAATAGCAATCAGAGCTATAACTTTCTCCAGCTGTAGTGTGCGAATGTTCACTGTTGTGTTGCTGTTCCAAGGGGGAACTGGGGAAAATTTCCTTGTGGTAAGAGTGCCTGTCAGCACAGGATGCAGAATGCTTTCAGTAAAACTGGCTGCACAAAGTGCTACAGGCAGTAGAACTGGTATTACGATATTTTAGCTTTGAGACCACTGGAAAGGTGTTGGAAATATTAACCTGTTGGAGACCATAAAAACACAGAGCCTTGCTTTTTGGTACTACAGTTCCAAAATGGTGTTTTGTTTACAAGCAAGGCAATACTGGAATTTATTTTTCTGTATTTCTTTGGTTTAGATGTTGCCACAATTGGTCCCAGTGAGGAGAAAGTCCTTGGAGAGAGAACAGAAATGATAAATATATTGATGAAAAATGCATAAGCTGCACACGGGGTGGTACTAACAAAAGCTGTTGCAGGGGAAGGTAATGAATTGAGGAATGCACAGTCCAAGGTGACAAGACATCCAGTATAAAGAAGGTCAGGAGCTGGAACAGAATCAGCTTTCTAAAGAGAGCCTGCATCTCCTTCACTTTGAGTCCTAGGAGGGAGAGTAGTGCATGCCAGCAGTGCTACGATTCATGGAAGTGCCTTCCAGATGGAGCTCCACTCTGAATGTGTGACAAGCCAGGCTAAGCAGAGCTGCTTGTTCCCTGGAGCCTGTCTGGAAGGAGACGAGTCCAGCTGAACCCCTGGCAGGTATTAATACACTGAGAGCTACATATGGTAGAGATTAAAATGGTTTACCGGGAAGAGTGAAGAGGTCAGCAGGGAAAGCCTTCACTTGCATGGATGTTGCTTTGTTAGAAGATGGGGTGCTGTCTCTGTCTCCTGGTTAATTTGGACTGAGATTTTCTGTAAGAAAATCAATGATGTGAAACCTATCTGGATTATGCATGTCACTGACAAACTCAGCATTGAAGTTGTTGAATGGGTTGAGGCCAGGGGGAAACTCGATACGTGTTCTTTGCAAAGAAATTATTTGGTTGCTTGATTTGGATGTGAATTTGTCCCTTCAAAAAGTAGCATTGCAGAGAATCTTAGCTGTTGCTTTGCCTGCAGGAGTAATCTGGCCTTGTGGAAAAAACAGCAGTTGTTTTGCCTAGACGTGGTAGGCTCAATCAGAGTCCACCTGATTGGCATGTACTGCGCATCCCAGCATTGTAACTTCTGTTGCCATGTGTTCCTGGTCCTGAGGAGGAAATTGCTGATCAGATGAGTAGTATCCAGACTTGAATTAAGCTAACATGAATGAAATCTTCATGCTTTGCAGTAGGACTTTCAAAAGGTAGGAAAAAATAAAAGGGTTCTGGAGGATTTGTGTTTTTACTAATTAGACACTAAAAATTATAGAAGTACTAAAAAAAACCAATAAAATAAACCTTTAGCTCTTGCCCCAGGCATGAATTTACTAGCTTTAGTTTGTTGTGCAGTTCGGTTCATTGATCTTGTCACAATTGATGATTCATTAAGTTGTGACTACTGTAGAAATTACAATGCACAGATGTAGCTGAACTGCACATCTGTGTGTTCCCAATGTGTTAATGATTTAAAAATGCACTTTCTCTCTGGCCATCCACTGTGCTTCAAGTGCCAACTGACATTTTGTATTACTGAGCCGTTTGTTGTGGTTGGCAGAGAGAAAGTCTTTTGGTTCTCCTTGTACTTTTTTGGTGACTTTTCTCCATATTTCAGATAGCTGAATTTGATTTTCCCAGCAACCTTGGCCTTGCAGAATGCGAGTTGATGTCTGTCCCTTTGTAGGCTGCCACTTTTTTCAGTGTCACCTCTTTTTCTCCTGGTGTTTGCTTGCAGCATTTGGGGTTATTTCATGCACCGAATCATGGGGAATATGTCAAACTCAAAAGCAGGATTTTCTGGTTTACTGACTTCCCAGGATTCTGAATTTTCATTTTTGAAGTTTGTGTGAGGTGGTGTTGGCTTTTGAGAAGACCTCAAAAACTTCCAGTGTGTTGACTTAAAGGTTGATTGGCACCAGCAATTCAAGAATGTGTGGCAACCATGTAATGTCTTAATTGTTAAACCTACCCCTAGCCTCTTCCCCTAATTCAAACCAGTATTCAGACTGGCCCATATTAGAGACTTGCATTTGATAAAAGCAGAAATCTGGAGTTGTCTGTCTAATGGAGTGTGGCTTTGCATTGATGAGTCAAGCTATACCCATTATTAAATCATAGTAAGGTTATGGCTGTGTTGTGTAGTTAATGCATTTTCTTGTGGTTACATTCTGTCTCTAATACCACTTTCCACTGCAGCCAAACCCATAAGACTCTTTGCTTCAGGCCTTTCAGGGAGTACCCAGGGAGAGCAGACTGCATCTCTTCAAGCACGTACCAGCCAATGTAGGTGGCTCTGTGTCCACTTCCAGTTTATCTTTGGCTCTGTGGTGAGAGGGTTCATGTCTGGTATCTCTGACTCGCATCCTCTTTGGTTCAGCCATGCAGACATTTCTTAAAGAGAGATTAAAGGATGTCTGTAAGAAATTATATACTATACCATCCAAAAAAAGTACAAAGCAACTGTAAGTCCAGCACTAACTGATCAGTTTACTCCAATCATTTATATATAATTCCAGTGCTGAAACTGTATAATCTCAACTCCAGTCCAAGCCATTTGTCTCTTCCTGAGATTGTAAACCCTCTTCTCTGCCCTGTGTCTGAGATCCCTTTGTCCACGTAAGCTTCTGTAAATTCTCTTCAACAGGCTGAACATTTGAGCTCATTAAGCCCCTGTTGTTTGGCTTATTTTCTAGCACCTGGCTTCCTTTTTAGATCATCTTGAAATTCTCTGTGCTGTTTTTGTGCTTTTCTAGAAGTACATGCATCACAATTGGCGCTGTATTTTGCTGCCGTAAGAAACAGCTGCAATGATGGAAACTGAAAGTTAGTCTATCCCACTTTTTTTTTTTTTTTTTTGGCCAGGAGTCAATTATGAGTCCCAGAGAAGTCTGTAAGGACTGTGCTTGGAGCAACGATTCCTTCAAGTACATGGTTCTCTGGCCTCTACTGATGTGTACCTCAGGCATTTTTGAACTAAAGGCAGTGGGTTTAGTCAAACTAATGAAAAAAGAATCTAGTTATGCTTTGAACTTTAACTTCTGGTGTGCATATAATATCACATATAGCAAGATGTTTCCCAGCTTCACTGTGTGGTCTGTAAAAAAGATACCTGTTAATGTCTGATATCATTTATGCCCTGCAGTTTTTGTACTAGAAGGGACAGTGGGTTGTTATTATTATTAGAAGGGACTCTGGATTTAATTGCTCTCTTTGCATCCATGCTTATGTCTTCATGCTGAAAAGTGCTGGTATATTTAGTTGTGAGTTAACCTATGTTGTTAGCATAATTTTGCTGTTTGCAACAGCAAAATTGTGTCCTCGTGGTAGAAACAGGGCCTGGCAGCACTGTGGAGTAGCTTTGCCTTATCTGGCACAGTACTGAATATTGTGAGCCCTTTCAATTGCCGTCTTCCAGGACTCCTTCCATCTTACAGGTTGAGCATATGGTTTTGTGCATTCCTGTGACAACTGAGTACACATCTGGAAGACTGCAGGAGCCTTTTTTGTCCAGGTGATTCAGTGTACAGGGTCAGACTAGACAAAAGATGAAAGTTCAGGAGAGGTTTTATTATGAGCAGTAGGAGGGAATTTGCCTCAGTGGCTCAGGGTATTTTTTCCAAATTCCTTGTGCTCAGATGACTTTGTACTCTCTTTTATTCGGATGTAATAAGTTGGATGTTGCCTCATTAATCCTGCGCCGTTTGTAGCAGTAGCCTGTCTTTATTATTTATAATGCAAGATGCTCCATGATTGTGAGGCAGGGTGTGCTTTGCATCTTGCCTCAGTAGCTGTGATGAGGGTGTTTCCCTCTAAGGCAAGAGCTTAGCAGCTGTGGAAGGCTGTATCCGGGTCTTCCTTGCATCGATTTTGGCAACAGAAGCAAGCACATTCCCCATCTCCAGACTTGACCAAGGGCTTTTACCTAGCAGAGGCAAATTTCAAAAGCCATCAAGCACCAAGGCAATTTCTCACTCCCTACCTCACTAAAATTCAGCCCTGGATCAGTGAATGTGTCCTAGTATTCAGGATCCCCAGGATCTTGAAAAAATTCAAGATTTTGAGCTACCTGATGCAAATGAAGGATGGTAAATGACAGTCACCCATCAACGCTTGATTGAAGTCAGTTTCCCCTTTTTTCTTAGAACATTTAAAACCTAACACAACTGAGCTGTTATTTGTGAGGTATACAAATCCTAAGCAGTGCTGCAGTAAATTGAGGAGTGGAGCTGAGCTAGATAGAACAGGTTCTTTTGATCTTTTCTTCTGCTTTTATATGCAGAAAGGCAAGAGAACTCAGGAGTGTCCTGTGTCCCATCTAGTCCTGTGCTGCTGAATAGTGCATTTATCTGACCAGTGGCAAATACATAGAGTTAATAAAAAAAATAAAAATGGCATGTTTAACAAAACTGTCTGAAACATAAGTCACAAAACTTGACAGCTCATCTTCTCCACCTTCCTAACGACTGTGTCACTAACACTCATTGAAGCACAGAATTGAAATGCCTTCTCTTATCACTTAACCTGTTCTTTTATGGTACACATTTTTTTTTTGAGAATTGCCGCACTGTTGGCCTTTAGATCAGTGCTGCTATTCTAAGCCTGGCAAGTGCTGGTTTTCTATGGCTGAAAAATGAGTCTGCAGAATCTGAATACAACCTAGCAATTCATTACTTTATGCACTTTTCAGCTTGAGATATGACATGCTGAATTTCATGGAAACTGGACCTCACTGCCAAATAACAGAGTTTGAACTTGTTCTCCTTGTGGCATTAATTTACAGCTACTATGGAGGATCAGATAGAGGGGTGCAGACACAAGATTCACCAGCGGAAATTACCCGGATTCCAGTTACACAGTTAACAATGACTCTGTAGTGCTGTTAGTGTGACCCTTTCAGCATTTTTAAATCTATTTTGGCATTTCTTGTAGAAGGCCATTCTGTCTTCATGACATTCCGGACAGATACTCATTGAAAACTGGGATGAAGCTCTATAGTTAAATACAAGTTTCAGTAGAGTTTTGGCTAAACCATAGGAAGTTTTGCCAGTGTTTCATCCCATCACCAGTGCATGTTCCAGACTGTTTTTCATTCTCAGTTAGGAAAGGGAAGTGAACATTGTTTCTAATTTAAGTTCTACTGCATTTCCAGTAAGTAGCATTTAAGAGAGTATGCAGAAGTCCAAAGTTTGTTTAGAATAGAGGTGCAGCTCTGTAGGTTGACTGTGCCTATCTTTAATATGCCAGTCAGCTGCCTTAGATGATAACCTTTCACTTCAACAATAGAATTAAAAGCAGCTTTTGTTTATTCCTATACCATAATATTTTTATGAAAGAAGTCTGCATATGATCTGCTAATGCTTTTCAGTGAAGCAGAAGTATACTAAATGCCATTTTTCAGGACATATTTGTGTGTTACCATGTCAGCTGCTTTGTGCAGCAGTGCAGGGTAGGCATTTTACTTGCTGCTCTCTCAGTAGATCTGTTGTTTTTCATGAAGATACTTTCCAAGTGCCTTATCAGTCTGCCTTTTCAAGTAAGTGTAGAGGGTTCCCTCTATGAACTCTGAGTATTTTCCAAAACAAATAAATTGAAAATTACATTTGGCAAACTCTAAATTCTGAATAATGCAGGTGCAACAAATGTTTTTATTCTGCTTCCTTCAGTTAGAGCTTAATTTCTTGGTGCTGAGCATTTCCACCCATTATAGGAGTGTTCCTTGCTCTAGCATCTAGGTGCAATTGGGTGATACTGCTAAAGTAGTTGTGTCCAATGTGACTCTTCTTTGTTTGGGGTTAACTCAGTACTTGATTTACACCAGTAATGTAATTTGCTATTCCAGTTCTGAGACTCGGCTAGGTGGAAAGGCTCTGGATAAAAAAAGTGAGCCTTGCACCATCTTATTTGTGCAACTTGAGTTGGTTTCCTGGATGGCAGTGGAGGAAGAAGGCTCAGCTCACAGAGGGGACACAGCAACCTTGTGTGCCTCTGTTGACTGTGTCATTAGAGTAATGGAGGCTCGGATTGTGGAACCTCATAGCACAGCCCCTGAACCAGCATGGCCACGCAGGCACAGCATGCTACAGTGAGCTCTGTGCAGCTGTCTGAAAATCCAGGGAGGAGACAGAGCAGTAGGTGGGTACACACAAACCTGTGCTTGTGACACGAGAAAACACAGAAACAAAATGATTGCCTGGACTATCACTGGTTACAGCATAATTGTTGCACAAATCCTGAAGAGATCCAGTTGGAAAAGAAGGATTTGTAGTCCTGTGTCTTGGTGAATGTGCTATGGCGGAGCCTCTGTCTTAGCATGGGAAAAAAAGTGAAGAAGCTTGTGTGAAGATATGAAGTGTGTGTGATGAAGCATTGCGGGTGCCTGGTGAGAGTCAGCACCTCAGTGGAATGCCGTATATCAGGGAGAAGCATGACTCTTTCAAACAGAAAAATTGTGGAGTGTTGTCTTAGAGAGCTCAGGATAGTTGCTGGACAGCCCTTACTGAATGGTCAGGCCTCAGCAATTTAATACTGGGTAGCTTCGCAGCTCTGCCTGACAAGGATATACTTTTATTCTGTTGTGCATTAGTGTAATCCGAAGAGAATTTCCAAAGAGCCTCTGAAACCTTTTTAAGATAACTGCTTTAGAGAGTCATGACATTCAAAATGTTAAATGCTGAAAAAAACCTTAAAGAAATAAGAAATTTTATCATGTGAATATTCACATTTTTAATAAAATAAAACAACTAGTAATGGAAGGAAAAAAGAGGCAGCACAGTCTCAGGCAAATGATTGGCAGAGTTTCACTAGTTAAAAATAAGGAAGGTTCTGAAGTGTAATGGAGTGCATCACTTATGACCAGTTTTACGGTAGAGTAATCTGACATTTACTTTCAATGGTAAATACAGAAAATGATAGTGAAATGCTGAAAATGCGATGTCATAAAAGTTACAGCCTCCTCATCAAGTTTATTATGCTTTGGGAGATACAAGGTCTTGGTTGCTCCCTGGAATAGTTAAGATGTTTGAAATTTAGACACTGAAATGTAAACTAGTCCTTTGCTACCCATAGGTTTCAAATGGTCAAATACAAGCACAGTTACGCAGCCGAGCAGTTCTGCTCGAGTGCCCATTGCCTGCAAGTGGCTGCACATCAGTTGGTTGTGATCTGCAGGTTTCCACGGAAACTGCATGTACCACTACCTGTGAATAATTGAGAATGGCAGCTGTAATGAGAGAATTTGGGGCAAATTGTGTAAATACTCGTAACTAGATTACAGTGGTAAAATATTTTCACTCTAGATGAAGATTTAACTTCCAGGCTTAAGGAGATTAAACTGAAGAGGTCTAGGAAAGAATCTATCCTTGTGAAATCTGGGGATGAGTGTGTTTTAAAAGCCGTTGTAAATTCCCAGAATTTTTGAGCAGGATTTGGGAAAGTTTTTTTCTGTGTGCTACCTCAAGGGTCTGATTCACTTTGTATTTTAGTTCTTGGGGGCAGGTAATTGAAGGGCAAAAGCACTGAATTTGTTGGGTCTGTGTTGGCTGGGAAGTGACTGCTCAGACCCCATTGCTTAGGGGCAGGTGCCTTGTTCCTGTCCTACTTTCAAAAACACGTGAGGATACACCAGAGGTTTGGAATAAAATGCCCAGGTAGCATCTGCCAAGTCTCCCCTGATTTTCCTCTTCAGCTTATCTATTTATTTTTTTAAAAGTTAGATGCAGTAGCTTAATATTCAGAGCACTCCTGTGCTCTTCAGTGTGATCTGCATAAATCGAAGGAGAGATGCTACAAGCTAGCTTTTTCTATAAAGACAGCTTTGTGTGTAATAGAGAGGAAAAGCCAGCTGGATGTAACAGGATTCACTGTGCTTGCTGCTCAGATACTGTAGACGTGTATTTATGTTGGGTTGAAGTGACCTGAAGAATTTCCATTGCCCATCTCTGGGCAATACTGTCTCTTGCACTGAGCTTGCAGAAGAAATGTGTGCAGTCATGCTAGCAGGAGATACGTGTTTTCTGTATTAGCATAAGGTTAAAAAGAAATGGTGACTGTTTTGTGTGCTGCAGCTAATGAAAAGGTTTGGGCTAAGACATCATAGTTAATTTTATACAGAATTAATTTGTCTTTTGAAACTGGTTTTGTTTTATTTTCTGCCAGCAACAGTTTCTCCATGCTGGTAAAGCAGTAGAGTCTATTTTTGTGTCAGCCTAGAGCAAGCCGGGGGTTGGCATTACCTGGAAGAATATCTTCTTCATCTGGGAAGCTTAATAAGTTGGTCCTAGACTCCCAGTTCTCATAGCCTCTCAAACCACAGGAAGACTGGGGAAGTAGCTGCTTGTACACTTTAGAGAGAGAATGTTAATTGGTGTAACTGAGCTTTCCTCCTCGGAAGTAGTGAACTCTGAAAAATCCCAAATCCTGAATGTTGCTAGGCTAATTGGATGGTTAAATTTAGCAAAGCTTCCACTGTGCCTTACTGAATAAAACAGAGCTGCCATTTATTATTTAAATATCGGTTGTGACATGAGGTGGTAGCTCAGGGTGGGCTACCTTGCAAACCAGGCAATCTAGTAAAGTTATTATTGACTTGAAAGATGGAGCTTGTCATGAATTGCATCTGCAATGATGCTGTCAGTTAATTTTGAGCCAGATAGCTGTAACCAGCTTTCATTCCACTAGCAAATACCTGGGGATATATGGGTTATGTACTAGCAGTGCTTGGCTGAAGAGGAATTAGTTTTGTCTTACAGTCAGTGATCCACAGCATCCAGCAAGCCTTAATAATTAAAACCAGAACATGTCTCAAGACTCTGATCGGAGTATGTAAAAAAGAGGTACCTTAAACTCTGTATTTTGTTTTAAAAAAAACCTCAACTCACAAAAGAAATGCTCTGCTGATGACTGAAAGGTTTAATAATAAAGAAGGTTAAATGGGAGGAAATAGTCTTGCTCAGGTTTCCCTCTGCTCATGGTGCCAGAGCCTTGTCAGAGTGAAATATGTAACACAGGCTGAATGGCTGAGCAGCTTCCATCTGCTTCAGGATCTCTCAAAGATAATCAAGAATGATGAAAATTGTTTCTTCATTTTTGACCTCTAACCAACCTGTTAGCCTTATGTCTATAAAGCAAGGGATGTCTCCAGACTGGACATAAATTGTAATGCCAGTGTAGATCACAACTCCTCTATCAATATTTGAACTGGAAAGAGCTTATATCAGTATAGCAGCAGTTTATTGTATTCATGAAAGGAACTTTGTACCCTTAAGACTCATTAATTTGACAGAACCCTAATAGCAGCTTGCAAATCTTACTGCCATTTCTTGCAGGAAGTGAGGTCTTTCAGGATATGCTGTCCTAAGACTAGAGGAGCCATTCACAATGTACATAGCCCATGCCTGCCATCCTTCTGCAAAACAGGAGATTGAATCTTTGCTACCACAAGGATTGGTTTCACTGGCTTTACTGACAGCGCTGATGCGTAGCTGACCCTATAAAATGATACATTATCTCATACCTCTCATTTCCCCAAGTCTTGGTTTTAATTTCTCTACATGATTTGTGTGCTTTGGGCTCCAAGCACCCTGAGGAGAAGGAAAGCTTCATGTTAACTCTATAAAGCCCCATGCAGACTGTTGGTAAGAGGTCTAACAGCACAAGCTGTCACTCTGGAGTAGCATGTCTCTGTAGAAATGCTTGCTTGGAGCAGAACAAAGCTTGTGCTAACTCTTTACCTTTTCTCCAAGGGTGAGTGTCACCATTTTCAGGAGCTTTTCATCTTGTTGCAGAAGTTTTGCTACCCTGTTGTGCAAATGGTGCATTCCCTGGGCTGGTTAGCACAGCCAAGGCAGCCTGTCTGTCTTACACTACCAAGCCCCTTGTGTGGTCTGAGCACAGTGAGTAGGAATGTGGATGTTTTCATACATCTCCACCTCACTGTCAGACCTTCCCAGCTGTCATTCAGGTGTCATTTTGGCTACCACCTACTCAAGTCTCATTTGCTTGCATTTCTTGAACTTTCTCTGTGGTAACTCTCAAGGGCTAATAGTTAAAAAAAAGAAAAAGTTGAGTCTAAGTATATTTGGGGAGATGTTGGAGACTGGTAACCTATTGTGAGTGTATTGGCTTAAGAAAGATTTAGAGGCCTTAGGTAACAAAGATCATCTTGGCTGTGTAAGAGGAAAAAACCCTTAAATATTTTTGCAGTAGATAGAGAAATCCCTGGAAAATTGAGTATTTCAGCATAGAAGTCATTGAACTACACATGAACCTAAAAAAAACTGAACTGGAATATGCATTGTCCTTTCTGTGTTTCCTCATGGCCAACGCATTCATCTGGGCCTTGTTTTTAGTGTGGAATGAAAGGAAAATGCATTGCTGTAGTTGTAGAATCTGAAGAAAAATAAACACCTTTCCTATGTCTAATATTAAAAAGAAAGCTCAAATCTTGGAGGCACTGTGCAGTGCTCAGGCTGATATTAGGACTCACCTCTGGTGCTTCTTGTTTTGGATGGGACAGGTACTCATTATCCTGAGCTCTCTTTGTGGCTGACTTTCAGAGGGAGTACCTGTCCTGAAGATGCCTTTGGTATGGCTTGGAGATTTCACTGTTGGAATATTTTTTTCTGACAAACATAGGAAGTGAATGGTTCATTTGAAAGGCTTGTTTGCTTGGTCCCTCTTTGGTAATTATTTGTGCTGACAACACAGCTGTTGGCTCAAGCAGCCTATGTACTGCGGGCTTAGTTATAGGCAGCAGTGCCACTGGACTCCTACCAGAGCGATATTTGTTCACCTGTAGCAACAAAGTGAAATTGTGTTTATAATTCTTGCCATTTCCCTGCAGAGCTGTCTCATCCATGCACCTTTGGGGCTTATGTGAAGAGACGCTGTTGCTCGCTTCCCTGCACCGAGTAGCAAGGGAGGGGTTGTCCATTGCCTGACTGAATTTGTCTCCTTCTTTTGCACTACATTCCACAGAAGCATCTTTCATTACACTCATGTTAGCTTCTGCTCCCTTGAAAAAGAGCAGAGTCTTGTGGGACACTGGCTGTGTTGTTCTGAGCCCTGTCCTAGTATCCCCCAAGTCACCTGCTTGGACTGGTAGTGGTAGAGACCAAGTGTGCCTATTACCATGCTTATACTAATGGTGTTGTCCCTGCTAAGGGAAGCAATGAGCATTTCCCTGCTATGTCCCCAGGATATGTGCCAGTCCAGCCTGTAGGAGCTTGTGTTCTTTGATCTGCTGCAACACATCTGCTCGAAAGGATTAGCAGAAAACTCCCTTCTCAGCAGCTTACAGTTGTCATATATTGACACCTGTATTTTGGTATTTGCAAGCTAAGCCTTGCACTTATACAAATAAGCAAGCTCAGTTCTACATGGGTAAAATTGTAGGATGAGCCTGTTTTAATTAGAGCTGGTGAGACTCCTCAACACTCCTGCTGTTTGCTGTCATAAACATCTTGCATATGTTTGCAGCACAGTGAAAAAAACAGACTTATGGGGCAGCTGCTTCTTTTAAAGCAATAAATCAACTCCCAGATAATTGAAAAAGCCACAGTTTTTTCGAGAACAGGTAGAGGATACAGAAGGAAATATCATTGCCAAACATCTGGTCTGCAAATCTCATGAGAGGAGAGCGGGGAATACCTTCAGTCCTGGGTCTCCCTGGATGTTTGTCTTTGGAGTTCAGACTGTTCCCTAGGGGCTGTTTGGTAAGCAACTTTTCTGGTAGATTTTAAAGCAAACAGGGTTCAATGTCTGGATTTTTCTTTCAGGATCAGCCTAAGCTTTTTCTGTGGTCAAATATGGGTACTTAACATTTTTCAGATCTGTTGATTCATAAATCAAACTGGGAAACACTTGCAGTACTAAATGACTACTATTTAAAATGTGCATCACAGTATCACAGCCTACAAAGCAATGACTCCGTGCTGTACCTGTTCAGTCCCTCCTGTCACAGCCTGCAGCAGGAGGTGGTGGCATCTGCCAGTCAGAATAGTGAGCTTGGTTTTTTACCTCAGAACAAAAAAACCTCTTTATTCCCTCCTGTTTCACTTGGTCTGTATGAGAGCTCCATTGGCCACCTCTTGCTTCAGACATGTCAACTTTCTTCCTAAGTAAACATCCCACTTTACCTTAATGTTATTAGGTAGTAGGTTTCTTCCTTCTAGTTTTCTGTGCTTGTCACTTTAATTAAGCCCCTTAGCTGTGTGTTCCTCAATGTGAGGAGAGTCCTGCTCATGCATATATTCCTGTTGGATATTAGTGAGTTATTCTGTTCTCCTTTCTGAACTGACTTGGCTTTGCTGTCCTGAAATACAGTACTGCTGCTCTGCTGCATTTGGAGATTATGGAAGTCAGAAAGCTGTGATCTCTCATGCAGGCTTTCTCTGGATTAATTCCTGTTTGAACTTGAAAAGATATTCTAGAAAAGCATCCCATCGTAATTTGACAGTTGTCTGCAATGTGCAATCCTCTGCAATTCATGGGATATTGTTTCAATTGTTAATGAATCTGTTAGAAGTTCGGCCTTTCAGCCTTTTATCTATTAAGTTTCTCTAGACTCTAATCACATTTCTCTTTCCATGATGGCATTTAGTCACTTTGAACTGGTTACCTTTCAGTCTTCTCTTTGATAAGGTGAACAGATTGAGACCCTGGAACTTCTCTCTTTAAAATGCTGTGTTTGTCCATGCTTGCACCATTCTCACAGCCCTGGATGCAGTGTTAGCAGTATCTTTGTGGGATGGGTACCAAACATGGAGGAGGCAGTGCAGTGTGTCTGCTCATTGCAGTGTCTGGGTGCAGCCCAGAGCTGTCTCCTATGGTTTTCTCCATAGAGACCAGGTTACAGCATCATGTGCTGTGTTCAGCATGTAGCTCCCTTTCACAGAGAGGCTGTTCAGACACAACGTCTGTAGGAAGAGATAACATTTTTATTAGACTAGATAACACAGATGGAAAAAATGAATGTGAAGCCCTTCATCAAATAAGATCCTCCTCCACCCCTGCTAACTTAGCTTTCCTTGCATCTTTTCAGCTGCCTGGTTTTACAAAACTGGTGGCAAATACTTTGACCTTTGTTTTCAGTCTTTGTGCTATCCTTTTTCTGTGGGATTCTTTTGGCCCCACCTTTAGCCTGGCAATGAGGCTCATCATGTCAGGCATTCGCATTATTTAAGGGATCGTGATATTTCTTTTGCTGGATTGCAGTTCTCCCTGCCTTGAAAATTCTGTAGTTGACATTCACTCCAAGCACTGCAAAAGCAGACTCAAACATAGGAACTAAACATGCATAGCGCAACACAGAAAAAAGCCCTTATCTCTTAGCTGGTTTTTCATTACCTCCTGTGGCTCTAATCTGATTGCTTTGCATATATTAATAAAGAAAGAAATAAAATATTCGAATAATTGATGCATGGCATTCTGAGATTGATTATTTTCCAAAAAAACATGTTTTAGTATTTATGCCTTTAGGTAGCCTTGGGATACTGGTGGTAGTTCCTTAGCTGTTCTTGGGGCCATCGTGATGCAATGAACTCTGTTCCCTGGTGGCTGTTCTTTTTATAGGATTACCAGTATTTGGGCCATGACTTTGGTTTGTGGTTTTGTTCAATACTTTTTATACTTACAAAGGAGATGCCTCCTCACCGGAATTTCAGAGCCATTCCTCACAGACACTCTTTTGAAATAAAGGGCTGAAATGAAGGGCTGCAGACATCCCTCCACCACACCCTGGACACTCACCTCCAACTTCAATACTGAAAAATAAATGCTTGAAACATTTTGATACTGCTTACTTAATTACAGAAAGCACAACAGAAAAGCCAGAGGTTTCCAGCAGAGACAATGAGAGAAGGATCCAGGCCTTCCATTTCTGGTCTCCTTTATGAGCACCAAATTTTTTAAAATCAGATTTACTTTAGGGAAGAACAGATGCTTGCACTGTGAGAATGTGACTGATTTTAACATTATCCAGGGCTGTCAGTGGGTGTTGAATATTTATATGCTGTAGGGAAAAGGTGATGGACTAGTTTGCTTTATACTAGCTTTTTCTGCAGGAGTGAAAAAGGCGAGAATTCTCAGATGAGGCTTCCTGTTAGTTGTTTTCAATGCATGAATAGCAAGGATCATGTGGAAGAGTTTGTGGGTGATGAGGGGAAACTCCCCTGGGTTATGTAGAAAGAGGTTGGGGCAATTCTTACCTCTCAGCATGTTCTTGGTTTGACAGTGAAAGTAAATAAGAGGGACCTAAGAATGAGAGTTCTTCTATTTCTAAAGGAAGCCTATGGAAGTGTTTTGTATCATATTTTGTTACAGTCTATAGAAGCTGACATCCTCTGATTTTAACCTCTACAGAGCTGTAAATGCCACAACATATTCTGAAGGCACAGTGATCGTTGGGTCACTGATTGCCTATGGAGATGTGCCTTTTCAGACACCTAGCTGCTGCCTTGGAAAATCATAACATAGCTACCTCACACTTGAAATGTTTTTGAGTCCTCAGTTTCTTTTCTCTCCCAGTGGTGATAAGTGTAGAAATATTGAAGTGAAAACATCCATGCCTTCTTTTTGTAATAGGTGAGATCCTGAGCAGATGGAATATTTTTACCAGGGGCCAGGTCAGGACAGTCTTTTCACAGTAGGTGTGTGCTTGAACAGGTCTCTGTTGATGTGTTTGTTTCCCCTTGAAGGCAGTTTATCTGCAATGAGTGGGGTTGTTGTAACCCTTCCCTTTGGAGGAGGAATGTGAGAACATGCATGCAGGCCTGTAGCCTCTGTACCATGCTGGTGCTGCTTGCCCATCACCTTGTTTTGATTGCTGCATTTGTTTTTTTGAAGACTTATCCCTAAGTGGTTTGCAGTCTCACAGGAAAATGTGGTACCTCACGGTGTTGGATGATGAATTAATATCTTTAATCTCACCCAGTGCTGCAGAAAAGAAACTGATGGTGAGAAGAAGCTGGCAATAGCAAGTGAAGTTCCCTCTAGAAACAAAGCGTTAAACTACACGACCTACATGCATCTCTGTGAATCCCATCCTGGCTGTTGTGGTGATGGGAGGCTGATCCCAGTGCTGGGGCTGAGCAAGGGGAAGCCGTGAGGAGCAGCACAGGGCTTGTCATGCTGGTTAGGTGGGGTTGTGTGGTGGTCTGTGCCAAGATACGCCTGGGGTGCCTCAGGAGGGTGCAGCTGAGGGGTTTCTCTGCAGGAAGGCAGGAGATGGATGGGATATGGGGGTTATAGATTCAGGGTTCTAGCTGGTCCTGACAGTACCTATATGTATGTCAGTCTGAAGGCTAACATTGAGAGTGTAGGGGAATTTTATAAATTTGCTAGGATGCTTAATGAGAAGTAAAATTGTCTGTGTTTATTAACTTTGTTCATTTGCAAACCTCTGAACCAGGTATTCTGGGAAGGACTGAGTTCCACAAGCCAGTCTACATTAACTGTGTATTAACACAGCTTTATCACAGATCAGCCTGGTGTTTTAAGCAGAAGGATGGTCCTGGGAAATATCACCAGTTTCTCAGAACGGCACTGATAGGCTCAGTGAGCTCTCAAGGTTTTGCCTGGCATTGCTCTGTGGGTTAGGAAGGGTTTGGGATGGAACAGATTTGATCTCCTAGTGAAAATGATGGCTGCTGTGTGTTTCACTCTCATTCTCTGCTGCAGTGAAAGGGGGATTATGGCTGTGCTTTTAAATGTCTGCAAGTTGTTGACAGGGACAGCAAGAAATCTCAGATGCTATCTGTATTGCTGGATCTCAGTTGTTTTATTCAGTTCTAGCTGCAATAAATTTCAATGAGGAGAGGAAAAAAATGGCATGTCTGGTCCCTCTATTCTGTTTCAGTGCCTTTTGGGCAGCTCACTGTCATCCTTGGGCTGTTAAGCCATTAGCATTTCCAGTGCTCAGTTTATGGAAGGCTGGGAGTAGGAAGAGTTGCCCAGGAGCCTCAGTACTATCTATGTGCCTTTCATGGGCTCAGCCTGGGGCTGGCTGATATGCAGCTGTGTTTCAGTTCCCATAGCAGGAATGGAAGTTGGGTTTGCTCTCCTCCGTTCCTGAGGGAGGCAGGAGGAGGGCTCATCCCATGCTATAGGGCGTGGAGATCTGCCTTTCCCTGAAGAACAGGAGTTTTGAAGCATCCCAGGGGAGATGAGGCATATTCTCATCCTCAGGTCCCTGGAGCAGGGGATGGTTGGACCATGAGGGCTCCTCATTCAGGTGGAGCAGTGCACACATTGATGTGGGAGAGAGGTGATCAGTACCACATTGAGTTCAGCTGGTTTGTTCATGCTTTGATGCTGTCTTGACCAGCATGTTGTGGAGGAGATGGAGGCGTGCACGCTGGGATCATGGGCTTGTATGTCACCCCACTCAGGTGGGAAGAGGCCAAGGAGAAGAGGTGCCTCTGGCACGTGCCTGTACAGTGGAATCCCTTTGGCACAGGAGCACATGGCCAACTGCCCAGCCCGGACAGGACCCAGCAGGGAAGAGCTGCTGTGGCTGTTCAGCTGTGCTGCACCCAGAGCCAGCCTGATTTCTCCACTCAGGGTTCTGAATAAATCCCTCATGAGTGAAGTGGTGTTGGCTTCTTCGTAAGTGCTTGCTTGAAGGCATGGTAGGTTCATGGAATAGATGGGAGTATTGGGGGCTGTTTGAGCTGTAATTGTTTGAGGTACAATTGCATTCCTTAGTCTTTGACAATCTTTTGGTGCTTATAGGAAACCTTAACAAAAGCCACTTTACGAGCTCCTGCCTTAGGAATCCTTTTACCTGAAAGGCACCAGATTTGGACTCTAAATCTTAATCTTCATTTCATGAGGCACCTGCTCATTTTTAGACTGTGTGTGACTATTTTAGAGAACTTGGAGCTTACTTTTAAGCCCAAGATCCTTCTAGGAAAAGTTTTTAACTTTGGCAGAAGCTGTACACAGTTGTAATACTTTTCCTTTGGGAAAGCTGGCACTGATCATTTATGTTCTGAGAAAAGACTGGTTTTCATTTTACAAAAGAAAGGGAATTAAACCACAGGTTAGGAAGAGTAAGAATAAAGAATTCCCCTGCTTTTGTTTGTACAGGCCACATACTTCCTTACACAGCCCCAGTGGCATGGAAACCCCGTGGTGACCTTGTCATTGTGCAGCACAGAATGGAGATTAATCTGGAGAGCAGTAGGTAATGAAATGAGTAGTTTTAGCTTTTTTCATTGTGTTCACAGTGAGGTTATTAAGGGCTCTAAGTGAGAGAAATACATTGGCTACTGTTTTGGGGGGTGTTTACCTGAACAGTGAGCTTAAAACATCATTATACAGAAGTCTACAACCTCTTCTATTTGTGTGTGTATTTTTGGTCAAAGACCAAGAGCTAGGAAATACTTGTTATCAGAAGGAACTGCAGGTATTTAAGGCTGTGGTGTTAACTTTAGCCATTAGGATGGCAAGGGACTGAAGAGGTTTTTTTTCCAATGCTTTTACTATTCTGCCTCCTTTTGCCTGCTTTTGTGTTCCTTAATCTCTTTGTACCTGGGCTTCCTACCTGTAAATGAGAGTGAAGATTCCTGCTAAATGTTCTGGTTTCCCAGAGAGACAATAAGAACAGACAAGTTAGGGCTGGTTATTCCTAGCTAGCAGCAGGTTGGAGGTTGTAGTTTGCAAAGAAAAATACTCAGCTGTTGTATTTGCTCTGCAGTTAAATTGGCCTCATAGAGCTTCCTGATTAAAAAAGAGATTTCTGATACTGACACACGACAAACAATCACAGTCTGGAGCAGACACTTCATGGACTTACAGCAGAGTTTGTTGTGCTGCTTTGAGCTGAGGTCAGTGGCTACACAGCAAAGTAGCCTCCTCTATCCAGGGAGCAGTTGCCTGTCCGAACAGACAGCACTCACTAGAGATCTTGGAAACTGGACAGGCTGTACTTGGACTTCTGACACAGTGAGGTGCCTTTTGGACAAGATCCCAAACTGCCAGTCTCTCTGAAGTATATGCAAGAAAAATCTGTGTGAAGGTGTTTAACATCTTGATAATTTCTTTTAAAAAACTCTTTTCTTTCCAAATCTAAGTGTTGGAAGAGTGAATGTTTTGTTACTCCTATGCTGGTATCTCCTGGGATAACTTTCACATTTTATGGAGGTGATGCTTTGAAACTGGTCTCTTTACTACTACTTGTCTCATAATCTTTCTGTTCTCCCTCAAGCATCTCACACCAACCTCCCTTTTGTGCTCCATTTCCTTTGTGATTACATGGTTCTGCGTCCTGAAGATTCTCAAAACTACCTAAGTACGTACAGGCAGAAAAGATTTCCAGAAATCAAAATTGCTTAATGTGTTTCTCATTAGCAGGAGCTGCATGGGAGGGTAGAAGGACCAAAGCTGAAACTCTTCACAGCCTTGTGTGTGCTTGCTTTCCTCAGTCCCTGACCCAGGAAAGTGTCTTTGCATTTGGCTAAAGACACAGCAGCAGTTGTATTCCTGAGCTTTGTAATCAAAGTTTGGTCACTCAGCCTTTCTTTCAGGGCCCATTGTGCTCTGTAGGTGAGGTGGAGATGCTGCTGTGTGCTGTAGATATTGACCCTCTTAGAGTCCTCTCAATCCTCTCCAAGCTGGCAGTCCTGTGGTTGTGATGCACAGTCTCATCCCTCCCAGCACCTGCTCTTTCTTAAAACAAGGCTGGGAGCAGTGAATGCAAGACTTACAGGAAATTGTTTCTGGGCTGGAAACAAAAGCAGAGGAGAAGCCTGCCACAACCAGACAGTGAAGTTACTGAATTAAAGGCTGCTGTCTCCCACTGAGCACTGGATACTTGCACATTGTGTCATTTTCTTGGCAGACCAGTACTGACTTATGTTACATGGGGATTTTGGCTTCTGCAGCTTTCTCCCTGCTGCCTTGAAGAGCCAGTTTGGAAGTTTAGGGCCTCAGGGTGAATAAGTAGATGTTCTGGGGAGAGGGTGAAACTGGGAGTGTCACATGTGAGAAACAGGAATCCCACCTTTTCCAGGCCTCCCTGATTTTTTGTGTCATTGGGTAGATAGGACCAGGTGTGCTTTCTGCTCTCCACATCCCTTCAGGGCTTTTATTCTGAGAGTATGTTGCATTCTTTATGACAGTGGCCTGTGGGAAAAGCATGACAACCATGATAAAAAAGAACTGGAGGAAGAAACTGGGATTTATATTACTTTTAAAGTAATACCTTCTCTTCTTTTTCATGTTTCCCTGCTTATCTATGATGTTGGCTCACTCCCTCACAGCACCTCTGAACAAAATGAATTGTGCATATGGCTCTGCACATCTCTAACAGGCCTGTGGCAGTAATGTCTGTTGGGCTGTTTGCATGGGTGCCCATCACTATTCCTCTCTGCTTCTAACATGTGGACAAGAGACTGAAATGCAAAACGTGTGTGCAGTGGCCAGGCTTCCCAGCAGCCTGCACGTGTTGGTGCATGTGTGCACAGTTCCCCGTGGGCAGAAAACTCAAGTTTATGCGCATTGGTTTGAACTTCATCTTTGAGAGATGTCATGGGTCGAGTGTGATGTGGCTGAACAAAAATGAACTCTTATTAATTAGAGTGCTTACAAAAATCGAACTTCAGTGGAGAAATGCTTTTGTAGCCTTCATTTTATACAGCCTCCTCTGCAGTTAACAAGTTATTATCGAAGCATTATAAAAACATTATGTGCACAGTACTCATGCTTCACATAAACCCAGCATAGTTTAACTTCTACTTCAGTCCCACAGAGACCGGACAGTGAAAACCTGATGCAAAGACAGCTTGGAAAGCCAAGATAAGGCTTTGCAGTAGAAGGTGAGCCAGGCTGCTTTTGTCTTTGTGATGAGGGTTCCGTGCTCTAACAGGACAGGCTGTGTGTGGATGGCAGCTTAGTTTATCTGGATCCCATAAGAGGAGTTTTGCTGTCATCCAGATCCTTTCCTGGGAGGAAGGTGTCAGGTCTGCTTTCCTTTTTAGTAGCTTGATCATAAGTCTGGGACTGGGGGACAGGAGGAAACAGGTTAGAAGAGACCTTTGGAGGTGACCAAGCCCAGCCCCCTGCTCAGGCCAGGACCAGCTTCAGTTGGTCTGTGACAAGAACTCCTGCAAGCTGGGTGGTGCATGCAGCCTCCCAGGGCACAGACATCTGCCAGGAAGGGGTGATGCAAATTCCTCTCTGCATGTATAATGAATCTTCTGCCTTTTTTGTAATTAGGTGCTCATGCCTGCTCTTCCCTGCAGACATTAAAGGAGGTGAGTGGCTTTAAAAAAGCCAAATACTAAAGAAAGGAAGCCTGAGAGTGTAAGAATTGAACTTTTTTTCCCCAAAGGAAGGAAATTTAGGGTAAGTTAGCAGTTAGGTATTCTTTATATGTGTGAGGTGTGAGACAGCTCATTACATTTCCAGGGCTGCCGGTGAAGAGTGCTTATGCAGGTGCTGACTACCTGGAGCATTTTGGTTTTCCCTCCCAAGGAAGGCATGCCTGCAAACCACGAAGAGAGACCTTCTGGCAAAGCTGAATTGCCTAAACCACCTGACCAATGCTCAGGGGAAGCAAACTGCAGGGTCCTTGTCTAAGAGTGTAAGAAAAGGGATAACCTCCACTCATCCTCTGTTTCAAACCACTTTTTGAATTTAGTAGGTTAAAATCTCTCAGAAACTCTGACCCTCTCTATGGCTGTAATTGGTGCTAATTAGAAATATTTCCCTATTAATTGTGGGGTTATTTCCAGATACACTACCTGGAGCCTGAGCTTTAACTACTGAAAAAGTGTTTCCTGGTATCTTTTTCTCATGCCTCCCACTCTGAGGAAGCTGCAGGTGGGCATAGCCTGATTTCAGAGAGATGGAGCCAGTCCACCCCAGCAGTTTAGTCAAGAAAGTTAGTATTGGTGCCTGTACTGTCCTCACCAGTTTTTGAGCAGCTCGCACTCAAAGAGATTTCAGGGGGTAGGCAACAGTTAGTTCACTTTTGAGTTCAAATACAAACAAATATTGCAAACCAAAAGTACTTAATTTATTGAACTTTTCTGCTAATTGGTGATGCTGTAAGAAGTAGCTTGGGAAGTTTAGTCAGGACTGATTACCTTGACGCATATAAGGTTATACATTAAGTATTTCCATTGCATCTTTTGTCTTTAAATGTGTTACTCCACAACACTGCTGGAGAAATGACACTTCAGCTTTGGGGTGATGGGCAAAATGCATTTTTCTTAAACTTCAGATTTACTTAGGGGTAGGATAGTGGGGTAGTGTTTTTTTCAGAATTAACAAAGCATAGCATGGGAAAGATGATACTGTCCACCTACAGTCCCTGTCTATGCACACCTCTCCTCCTTACAGGCAATCTGTGGGCTATAAGAAATGTGACTGCAAGATTCAGTAAATGTGTGCTATGCACAAAAATGATGCAAAGGAAGGGAAGGAGAATTCAAAGACGAATATTCAGTAGGATGATAAATCAGAAGGCTGCATATTGTAATTAGGAGTAGCACTTCTAGGTTTTTCATGGGGTGGTAATTTCTTCATAATCTGAAATAATTGAGTCAAATGGTATTTTTATTTTTCCCCCCTTCCCTAGGGAGAATAGAAGGGACTGGCTAGTTTGGTCCCACCCATACTTCATTCTTCTGCAATCTATTTATAGCCTCTGCAGAGGGCAGGGAAGGAGGGAGACCTTGGAGAAACAGAGAGGCTTAGCCTTGTTTGTTTTACCGTTGAAACCCTGGCTTTAACTCCTTCCTTGCTCAGCTGCCCCATGAATATCAGAAATCTTTTACCTTTGTCAAATAAACAAGCACATCTCTTGCTGTCAGTTCTAAAAATGAAATATGTATGTTTTAAATTCCTCATTATTGCAGAGTAACTGCCCCTCATTATTTATGAAACTGTCATGTGTTGGCCTCATCTGTGCTGTGAGTGTGTGTAGCACACATGGGAAGCTCCCACCCTCTCCAGAGGTGCTCTGTGGGCTCCACCGCGGCAGCGGGTGAGAGGAAGAGCGAGCCTGGCTGATTCTTTCAGATTCACTGTGCTGAAGAGATAAATGGAATTGCCAGAGGGTTACTAATACCCTTTAAAAGAAGAAATATTCTCTCTCCCAAAAGGATGTGGAAAAAATTAGAGCAATTACATTTGTATCATGAACCTCTGTACTGAAGGGAATGGGGAAGGGGAATAGGGAATGCAGTGGAAGTAACAGGGTGTGGAGTTCCCATTCTGTGCTCCACGCTAAATAGCTGTGCTTAAAACTGGGACAGGAGAAAATATTTATCAGTAATTTTCTTAAATATGTTTTCTCAGAAAGGAGAGGGATGAGCAGGGGGTGACTTTCCAGTATCACCAGGATGCAGAGTGTGTTACAGCTGCATATTCTGACACAATACAGCACTGCTCCTCTGCAGCACTGTTTGTGTGCACAGAGAGAGCAGCCTTTCTCCAGCACCCTGTGTTGGTAGAGCAGCACTTCCCTAAGTAGGAATGAAAGCAAAGGTGGCTTTTTTCCCAGGTTAATGCCAATTGATTTTTGCTTGTTAAACTGGGTTGTCTCTGCTGCAGCCTCTGCCACAGAGTAACTGTAGATGCCCTGCTTCAAATGTCTGGGAAGTCAGTCTATTTTCCATCTGTAAGTAATGTTTTAGCGTTTAATGCAATTTATCTTCACTCACATCGCAGAAGATGTCAACACTAAAACATTTGCTACAGACATCATAAACTCGAGACATTGGCAGGCACTGCTGAACAGAGCAGAAACAGTGGCAGCAAATACATATTTTTAAACCATCTGGTATGCAAGTAGTGTTGGATCAAAAATTAACGTGGTGTAAAAAACTCACCACTGTTTGTCAGATGACCTTTGGGCAGTCAGCAGAGAAGTTGGTACTGCATATAAATGCACTTGAAACAGTACAGTGTATCTCAGTTCCTACTTCTGGGCCCTGTTCCCTCACTTGCCAGGTTTTGGAAACTAATAGGCTTATTTAGTGAGGTTTAGAAGCAGCTCAGATAAACGGGTGCCTTGAGGGCTTTGCGCACCACTCGCCTCTCTGCATACGCACTTCCTTCCCTCTGTGGCCTGCAGGGAAGCAGAGTTTTGAGAGCTGTGGGTGGGAATGATCCCTTTTCTTTTTTCTCCCCTTGTGTGTTTTGATGTTTAGCTTTCAATCCAGTTTTCTCTTTATTGGGAGCAGCTTACATAGGTGGTATATACACATGAATGTGTGCTCACAAACACGGGCACCACTGTGTATTTTGTCTTTGTGGTATATGGCTGTAGTGGGAAGAGGACTCATGGGGCTCATCATGTTTTGATGGAGAAGCCCCTTGAAAACAAGTAGCCCTGTTATTGCCAGTCTTTGGCAAAGGGTACCATATACTTCAGCAGGGACATCTCTGCAGACAGCTGTTTCCCAAAATAAATGTTGCAAAGTCTCTAGATTTCTCCCCTTTTCTTCCCAGAGGATTTCTAGCTCATTTCTGACCATGCATCAGATGAATGTGTGCTTACTGCTTCCCATAAGCAGCAAGCCAGCATGAGAGATTGTAAAATTTCTCAGCTAGCTCCTAGAGCATGATTGAAAGTAGAGGCTATACAAGCTAAAAGTTTGAAAAGCTGTGTGTGCAGTCTCCCTCAGTTACAGGTGTCTCAGAATGACCCCAGAGAAAAGTGGCCCATAGCTCCTTTCATGAAAAAGCCAGCTACTACAAAAGCCTGGCCACCCCCGCACACAGCCACCACAATTCTTACTTTAATGGTTAAATTAGGCTTTAAAATACACTGTGTAACAAAGATTGCTTAGAATTCAAAACATGGTAAAAACAATAAAAGGAAAATGAAGCTACTGTCTTTCTGGAGTAGTGTCAGGTTGTCCTACAGCATCTCACTGTCTCAAAATGTGTATAAAATACAATGTCCACAAGAGGCTTTTGAGACAAACACCCCATTACTCCACAGGTATATGAAGAAATCCTCAGCACCCTTACATTTTTTTTTTTTTTTGCTGCAGCTTTACTTCATTTTCTCTTCCTTTGGAGAAAGAGGTAATTCCTAGATTAATGCTGTCTCTTTGTGAACAGACTTAACTAGGTTGCACTATATCTCTGTCTTGGAGGCTGAATAATACACAGTGATAGCAATAGGAATAATTTGCTCCATTAAAAGCAGCTGATGCTACATTTTCATTAGGAAAAAATGAAGAGGCTCAGTATGGATTAAGCACCTGAGTTTTACAGTCTCTGCTTGGTAGGTTTATGTGTACAGGGAGGACAGCAACATCTCTTGGAACGTGAAGTTGCCCTGAATTTACTGTCATCATTTGGAAAGTACTTCTGTGGACAGATATTCCTTGCTGGAAGAGGGCATTACTCAGTTGTGTAGTAGGAGGAGGAATGGGATGTCCAAGTGTCTTTGGGATTAGGAATGGGATATGAATTGAGACTGCTTCCAGAGCCCTTTGCATTCAGGGGACAGAGAGATGAGGAAATAACCAAGGACTAGACTTTACTGTTGTACACAAGCACTAGTAGCCTCTGAATTTCCACAAGTTCTTTGACAGAAATGCATTTGAACGTTCTTCCTCCTGGGCCTACTGAATCAAATGGGGAGGTGCCATAGGGTGTGCTGAGGCATTCTTGGATACTGTTTTCCTTATTCTCATGGGAAAGATACTGGTATCGTTCACATCTCTAGTTCAGGCTTTAAATAACTAAACTACAAACCTATTTTTAGGTGGCTTTAAATATCCTGACATGTTTACCAAGCTGGCTTCAAACCAGCTAAAACGTGTAAACAGCTAATACAACATATTGCCAAGACAGAAAATTTTTGCTTTCTTACAGTGTGGGTTACAAAATGCTTTTCTTCACCACACAAGCACTAAAAATGAAGGAAAATGTAAATGTAAGCAACAGTGACACCTGACAAGTGTCAGTCTCCAAGCATCCTCCTAATACATGCTAGCACCACAATACCTTCTCCAAAGTCACATTTAGTATTCAAGCACACATCGAAAAAAATAAAAGCTACAATGCACAGCCTTCACTCTAGCTTTCTAATGCTATATTGCTTAATAATTTAAGGACAGTGATAGCCTAAAAATTGCAGTCTTAGCAGCTTCACATAACCTACATTAGACAGAGGAGGAATATCATATTTATTACGTACTCAAGATGTCTGACTTTATCAGGACAAAATCTTCTCTGTGTTTGGCACTAAATCACTTAGAAGGGCTCAGCTATATGTTATGTATTACTAACAAATCCATCTATAATCATTTTAAGAGGCTGGTATTCATGGTCTCTGCTTCCCCCAGTGCTACTCATGGGGCCTCACTGAAATAAACAGCAGCTCTTCTGGGACAGACAGGGAGAGAGTGGAGCCAACTCGATTATCACAAGCAGTAGTGTTGTGCTGTCCTGGTGTCTTGCTCCTGGTGGTTTTCCGGTTCCCACAAACATGCCAGTTCCAGCTGGATCCCTCTGCCTGGCAGCTGTGGCATCAGGAGAAGTGTGGCTGTACTGTCACCAGCCCTGCTGGCTCTGCTGCTTGGGTGCTTTGCAGACAAACATGGTATTTTCTGGTGTGATGCTTTTGGAAAGCATCTTTCCAGTTTTGAGGGTTTTTTTCTGTTAAGGAAAATGTGACATCAGTGTAGGATTAGAGGTCACGGGAGTCACTTTTTAGCAAGGTAATTTCTGAGTTCAGGGGTCTTAGAATTCAAATTATAATATATCTTTATGTTCATACACTGCTACGGTTCTATCAGTACTAAACCAAAAAAAAATACATTCACCTCTTGAGAGTGCAGATGCTTCATGGGGCCTGCTGTTGACTGTAGCAGAGAAAGAATGTCATTTCTGGGCTTAGAAGATCTGTAGAAAGAACTGATCCCCTTGGGAGATTACAGTATTTCCATAAATATGGCAGGGAATATTGTGGTATTGGCAGTGACACACACACAAAAATCTGTGTTCTTCTCATACTGGTTTCTTCTTGCAGGCTTTGTGACTTTATCTAGGTTTTGTTTTTCGACTGACAGTCGTCCTACAATCTTTAGCTCAGCTGGAATTACCTGCTTGGATTCCTCTTGATTTTCTCAAAGAATTCCCAGCCTTCTGGATTTTGGCATTACTGTTAAATGTTTGCCACCGATCTCTCTGAGCTCTGGATTATGCTGCCGGCTGGCTGGGTTGGAAGAGTCTGTTCCCCTTTTATCGTTGTGGTGATTAGCTGTTAATTCAGGTGCACTGTGCAGCCTCCAGATGCCTTCTTTGAAAAGGCCTCTGTGTTTCAGGAAGGATTGAATTGCCTCTGCTCAGAAGTGTTCCATCTCCTCTGTTCTGTGCTGTGGCGGGGGGCAGCAGCCTTTATTTCCAGCAGGATGGCGGGAGAGTCGCCTGTCACGGCACAGCTACAATGCCATACAATGCACTCGCCAGCCCCAGTAAATCAGCACAGCCAGTGCTCGCTGGGCTGCTGTCTGATTCAGTATATAACTCTTTTCACCACTGCAAAACTCATTCCTGAAATGTGGCATTGGTCAGCTGAATTTGCAGGACAAGGGATCAGCTAAATGTCACCGAACCGCGATAGCTCACATTCCTCTGTAATGTGGCAGCGGTGACAGCGTTATTAATAGGTGTAGGTACCTGTTCTGGATGCTTTATGGGAGCACAGTGGGCATAAATGGCAGTGAAGGGATTTGTTTGTGGGTTGAGTGACTTCACAGGATAAAAAATGGTATCGGCTGCCACGCTGTCAAGGACACAATTAATTCTGGTTGCGCGGTACAGTTAATTTGGTATGCATCTCAAATGTTTTCAATGAGCTTTGCATGCAGATTCAGTGGACCGTAAGAAAAGTTTCTTTTTAGCCCTCAAATCTGCCTCATCTATTTTAACGTGATTCTAAAGGGACCTGACAGTGTCCCTTTATGTGAAACAGAGCTGCTGGTTGAAGTCAGAGGCACTCTGCTCTGTGCTCTCCCTCTCCCTGGGGCACTTGGGCTGATTGCCTTTTTGTAAGACTTCAGACTCTGCCGTATCAGCCTCCTAATCAGCTCCTAGAGCCCTCTGGGTGCAGGACCATCACCCACGAGTGGCCATCTATAGCCTTGGGGAGCTGCAGTTAAAGGGTGATGCTGGCCCTTATTAATGGAAATGAAAGCCTGCTTTAACCATTCTGTTCAAATCTCTCGTGTATTTCTAGGGCATCAAATTTAAAATTGAAGTACCTAACACAAGAACTCAGCTTTGTACGTGTTGGAAAAAATGTGCTGATTTATTTATTGCTATTCTTATTTAATTCATAGTAAGGAAATGGTAACACACGGAGTAAGAGATTTTTAATTACCATTCTTCCTAGCCATCCTCTGTCTCTTTTGTTTTCCACTTAGGTAGGAGAAAGTCAAGTTTGTTGTTATAACAGCAAACTTGGTAGTAATGGCAGCAAAGAAAGAATGAGCTCTTTGTTTAGGAACTTAAGTGTGGAGAGGCGAAAAAACTCGTAAAAAATAAAGGAAGACAGGGAAGGGGTAGTAACTTAAATGCAGCTATTAAGCCATATTATTGGGACCCTGGGTTTGTTCTTAATGGAAGGAAATTAGCAATGCAAATATTTCTAGTCACCAATTATCCATGTTATAAATAGGTCGGAAATTTGCACTGTTAATACCAGCCGAGTTGAAACCTTTCCTAAGCAGTTCATCAGCAGAGAGATTTTGGGGTTTTTTTCTGATTTGTATTCCTGTGGCTTGTTAAAGGCTTGAAGAGGGGGAGGAGAACAGGAGTAGGAGAAAAACAGGTTTAATGGGCTGTAAGGAGCAAAACTCACTTCTGTTACTTCTACTGTAAACAAAACAATCAGCTGAAGGCTGGCTTTGTTTAAAAAAGGGAAAAAATGTAAATAGCAGTGATTCTCCTGTGCTCTTCAATACTCTAAGTGCCTTCCATACAGGGTTTTATCCTTTAAATATAAACCAGGAGACATTACAGGCACATAAGTGCCAGAACAGCTCTCCCCAGCCAGTATTTCTGTAGAGGATACAATTAATCCAAGCTGTGGTGAGGTTGCAGTGCCATGCTGATGGGAACCGTGCATCAGTCTCCAAAACTCTTCCTTGGTAGGTCTTCAGAGCTTTTCAAGGCACCCGAATATTTTAGAAACTACTTATACCCAGCAGATTTTGCTGAATGAAATATCTTACTCAGGCACCAGATGTTTCTGTTGAAAACTGAATACCCACACAGACACATGGAGATGTGCCTGCTTTCCTGTCTGCTGTTTAATTTTTAATTATATGAATCGAGCGATTGTGGGTTGCATGTTTTGTTTCAGTCTGCTCTTTCATGTTGCATTCCCACTAAGAAAAACAGCAGCTTTTCTGGTGCACAAAATCACAAGATAACCCAACACCGTTGCACTGACAGAAAAAGGGTTTTTGTGAATTTGGCATTTGTATTATGGCACATGGTAGCTCAGGCTGTGGAATAACTCTTCTATCCTACAACATACTTGCTACCTCTCCTAGAGAGATGGGGTCCTCAACCCTGGGTGATTCTTTGGAGTAGCCATACATTCAGAATTTTAAAAATAAATAAAGGGGAATGTTAAGGAATTCATAGGCTTGTGTTCAGATCTTCTTCTGGAGGCTGTAAGTCACTGGCTTACCCCATGGGAAGAGGTAGGCCCTAAGCTTTTGCTGGGACTTCTGCTGTAATAGTAATGTTATTCTATATGATATATCACAAGTGCCCAGTGAACTAGGAGAATGGAATTAAAGACTGACTGCACAGATAGCTTGAGTGCTTTCTTGGTCCTGCAGATTCCTAGCAGGTGTACAGATTGTGCGTGTGCTGTATCTGCTGTGAGGTGGGTGATGTGTTCTAGCACTGATGAATTGGGAATTTTGCTATCCCTGAGGTCCACAAAGAGACACAGTCCAAACTCAGGCTTAAAGGCAGAAAACCACTCTATCCTTGGTTTCATTCCAGCAACCAGACCTTGCTGTTGGAACGCAGGCGCACAAAGTGCTGTAAACAGCATTTTGGATCATTCTGTGAGCAATTCCTTGGCTTGCAAAGGAAGTGTTCCAGGTGAAGACTTGGCTTCCCTGATACTTTTGGAGTGACAGACTGGGGTTCAAATACGTGTATTGCTCTGTATCAGTTTTCTCTGCAAGGAGAGGTGGTCCTATTGCCTTGACATTTTTTACCACATTGGCTTATATGGAATTAGTAGGGGTGCTCACAGAAGTTTGTGAGTGTGGCATTGAAAAGTCAATAACCAGTGCACTGCATGATACCATTTCCCTGTTGCACACAGTAAGAAGTGTTTGCAAGGGCTTTTCAGTAGTGCTTGGATATGCTGGCACGCCAAGCCAGGCTGTGATCCCTGCCTGCAACTGGTCTGGTCCCATGCAAGATAAATTATTTGACAAGAGTGTGAGTTTTGCCTGTTGTGAGTCTGCATATTTGTCTGAAGCTGGTCAAAGCAAAGTGGTCCTTTTTCCTGATTGTATTAACCTTGTAGTTAGTAAAATATTCTGCATCAATGGTTAACCACACTCAGACATGGAGGAGGAAGCCAAAGGCTTGGGTCTTATCCTGCTGGTCAGTAGCTGTGTGGTCTGTGCATTAGGGATCATATGGATCAACAGTTTTATATAGAAACAGTTTTAACTTGATCCTAATATACTACTTAATCTAAACTCACCCTTTTAAAGGAACAGCACACAGGGTGGGGGGAGAATGGTGTTCACAAAGGCTTCTGCTCCTCAGCCTTTCCTGAGAAGAGATGTAGCATCTGCTCCTCTCCCTTGGCTGTTTGCTGTAGGATCGTGATGCTCTCATTATTCTCTGTTCTCAGCTGCCGTGTCAGATCAGGCCATCGGTCCATCTACTGCAGGGCTGTGCTCCTGTTTGTGAGCTCATCCACACCACTCCTGCACTTAGCTTAGTAAGTAACACCAAACACATGCAAAGAAGATGAATTTCTCCTGTCTTCCCCATCCTATCTCCTGGCATCTGCTTGTGCCTCAAAGCACTTACCCTTCAGTGGGAGCTGAACATGAGGAGCTGTGCTGCCACAGTGCTTCTGCTGACAGAGTCCTAAGACTCTAGGGTTGTCCTGTCATCCTCTTCTGTGAATTCATCATGTGCTCTACGTGCACCTACGTCTTGGACAATTTGGGAATCCACATACCTTGAGAAGCTTTTATTCTAGTGCTTTAGAAGGGAGAATTATCATCACTTGTCAAAAATAAATTTTCTAGGCAGCTTGTCTCCACATGCTTAACCCAATGAGGGATAACACCTCTCAAGGGATAGCAGTTCCTATTTAAAAGCTAAAGAATGATAATTTTCATTCAAATATCCTCAGAGATTTGCATGTCATTAGCCCATGCTCTCAAAGCTGGCAGACCCCAAAACACTGAAAACTGAACTAGAGCACTAATTTCTTCCTAAAAACAAAGATGACAGAGATCCTCCCTCACACTCAGAGGTTAGGAAAAAAGCACAAGATTGTTAGGGAAACGAAGCAATTGCAACTACATTAAACTCCAGGAAGGACAGCTTTCCCCTTGTGTGCTGTTCACTATGGAGCCCTGTGCGCAGTTCAAGGGATAACCTGTATTAAAACAATTAATAATTGGATCTTGGATGCCTAAAGGAAAATAATCTCTCCAGAGTGTTGCTGGAGAAGTGACAGCAGGAGTTGGGAAGTTTACCCTGCTTGGGATGAAACGAGCCTGTGACGGCACTGCTGGGCTTGAGTTGTGTTGGCTTTAGGGCAGTTCAGGGTGAGCAACAAGAACATGAGGAGAGAAGCCCAAGGTTAACTTTTTGTTATCTTATGCAACTCTTCGTTCTTTTTCAATCAAATTTGTGATTTGGTGATTGGGGATTTTCCTGTCTGCTTGTGTGATGGGATGCAGATGTCAGGCAGGTAAATGTGAAATGGTGGCAGAGAAGCTTGCTGATGGCATCATCAAACTGTCTAAGTCATGTACTTCTGCAGGGAGAAAGCGATACTGCTGTGATAATTCACTTAGTTTGTGGAGCCAAGGAAGTCTGCATAGCCCCCAGCCAGGAGAGCTTATTGTGAAAGCACTGCCAAGCGATGCTTTCAGCACACTTTGTTGGCATGGCAGTGTGACAAACTTCTGGAAAGGGCAGAACTGAAGAAGAGAGAAATTGCCAAGCCCATGTGTATTGGGAAAATTATGTGTATGTGTGAGTTCACCCACAGAATATTGACAACATCTCTTTCCAGCGTGCTGAGCCGGTTGTTACTGTGTGCCAGTCCCTGAGTTTCATGCACTGATGTCTCTGCCTAGCAAGCTTCAACTTCGTATCCTTCCCTTCAAGGCTTTCATGCTTGCAGCTTGGTGCTTTTGTCTATCTGTCATGGCCTCCTCCTGTCTCCTTAAAGCTGCCTTTGTTGTCGTTTTTCACACACAACTTCACTTTTCCTATCACTTAATGGTGAGGCTGGACTAGCTAGGCTTGAATACTCGTGAGTACCCTGGTGGGCAAGGGCCACTACAGTAAAAAGTGGTGATGGAGAAAAAGCCTGCAACATCTTGAGTCACTGTTTCAGTTTCTCTTGATAAGGGTACAAGAGGACCTGGGTTTGTATTATGTGTAAATGTTGATCGGCGCTGTTTGCTTAAAATGAAGGGTGCTAGAAGTCACATTACAAAGGCTGTGCATTTTTAAACTTCTGAAAATTGGAGGCTCCTGTTAATAAAACTTAAAATACTAGTGAAGTCCTTGATAGACTAATACTTTAAAAAAACCAAGTGGTTGACCCAATTAATTAAGCCTAATATTTGTGTTAGATCAAAATATTTTTTTATTTTGTAACATGTTTTGTTTATAAAGACCCAGGGTGTCTTTATAGGCAAAAAAAAAGCCAGTTCCAGTTAGTGTAGATTTATAGAAAGTGTTTCCATCTTTTGACACTGCAGGTTTAATTTATAAAGATAACTGTGCAGTAGTGACATACTAACTTCTGTAAGGCATTTGACTTAATGCATCTGATTGGAATTTGTAGTGCTGAAAGATAGTGTGTCATCTTTGATCAGTGACCAGAACTAAGAAGCCATTCTTGTTGGACAGTCATCAAACAGGGATGTTTCTAGTGGGACTTGGCAGGGACTGGTACTGATTCCAATGCTAGGCAACTCCTCCATCAAAGAAAGAGAGATGGGAAATAAATCCAGTATTTGTAGATGACAAATGGAAGGTGATTGGTGCAGAGGGTAAAATTTTTACATGGCTTTATAACTAAAAGCTTTTCCAGAGCCATGCACAAGGCTGCACAGTCTTTGGGCAGAGTAATCCAGCTTTCCATCATACAGAAGCAGCCCTTTTGATGTGGTGCCTGCAGCTGGGTTTTCCTTGTGACTTGCTCAGCATTTCAGCCTGGTGAAAAGGACTACAGTGTGTCCTTGGACCTAGACAGAAAAGTCAAAGAAAAATCCTCACTTTGGTACAGGGAAGCTCAAAAGAGCATTTAGTTTTCTGTGTTTTAAGAGGAGTACTAAACTGGAGGTAAGAGAGGTGCTAACATAATCTAAGATTGAGGAAAATGTGATGTAATAGTAGACTGGAGGAGATCAATTTGCTTGCTTTATTAATATGAAGATGATGAGGGATTTGATTATGGTTTATAAATCATTTCATGGGGAGAAAAAGGAGTTTTTAAGGGTTTCTTAATCAAGTGAAAAAATGTATTACAAGGACTTAATAGCTGGAAACTTTAAATGACAGCAAATTGAAATGGAAGCAAGGCACAGGTCTGTAGCAGACTAGGTGGTCAAGGTGGAACAGTCCAGCAATGGAAGTGACAAATTCTCCATCTTCGTGTGACTTTAGTGATGCCTGGATGATATTCTTGGAGATATTTTAAAGCATATATTTTCTGTATGAATAGCAAGATTGTGCTGCTTTACAGTCTGTGATGAAACAAGGTATCAGACTGATGATCTGGTGTTCCCTCAAGACCTTAAAATCTCTTTTTGTATCTGGGTATACAGCCCTTTTTTGTATTCCTTGGCTGGTATATTGAATAAACTGGGAGAAAAAAACCCTAGTGTATCTGGCACTGTTTCCAATTCAAGGAGGTTCAGGAAGGTCAGCACGCGGAAATATGCAGGTGACAGCCATAGGTAGAGCTTTACAGGAAAATATGGAGATCTTAAATGTGTGAGGGTAAGAAAAGCAGAAGATGGTGCAGTGCTTCCTGTGGAAAGGAGCTTGAGCAGAGCTCACAAAGCATCACCTGAGCAGCCAGTAAGGATGAGGATTACTTGCTGGTTTCTTGGGTGGATTTAGAAGATCAAGAGAGGAGCTACTGTACTCGTTGGGAGACAATCAGTGCAGTAACTTCACAGGGCGAAGATGAGAGAAAAATGGAGTGATTTTAATGTAATATAGGATGGGAAATGCATAGCAGCCTGGAAGGCCAAGGAGGAGAGACCTCAGGCAGGACAACAGGGACAGCACTAATACTGGCAACTGCCAAGGAAACTGAAGGGAGGAAAAGGAGAACTGGGAAAGATGGGCTGCTCAGCCTTCATCGTTATGATGCTGAGTGACAGCAAGGCAGAATGTTGTAAAGAAAGGCTTTGAAGGGAGTCTGGCCATGTGATGCAGGGAGAAGTTTGAGATTTCTGCAGGCCCTCTGCCTCCCCTGCTATGTTGTTTGTATCTTCTGAAAGTGGTTGCAGAAGTTGTGTTAAATAAATACTGTACAATATAATGCCCCTAATAGTGGCTGTCAGTCAGTAGGGATCTTGCACTGTTGTAATATGTTTACACCACAATTATCAGAAACTAAAGGGCCAGGGATGAAGAGAATACTCTGACAGTAATCTTGGCTGCTACTTAGCTAAATGACAGATACAAATCCTAAACCCAAAAAAGGAAAAGTTATCTGGGCAAACAGCAGTAATTTGTCTGTAGATTCATTTTACAGCTAATCAAAGTTGGATATAACAAGCTTGTAGCATCTGGCAGTCTGTAAATGGTATGATGAAACCTTTAACTCTGACTTTCTGACAATGCTGCTATGATTTAAACAACTCTCATGGAGTGAAAAGACAGGACAGAAAAGAGAAAATTGTTCCATTATGGAGCGTTACATTTTTTGCAGTGACTGTTGTTCTTTCATGCACACGGGACTCAACAGAATGTAACTCAGATCTTTAGCAAGACCTCTTTGTTTTACAAACAGCAAAAACCTAGAGCTCTAGTTCTTGCCCATGAAACTCACTGAGACAGAAGACATCTTGGAAACAGATTTTCATCTTTAGGAATTCAGTTCATATCAAGAAATTGTTAACATAGGAAGACGTGCAATTCTGTCAAGTACAGTAAGACTGCCTGCTTTGTAGCTTTAAAAAAAAGTCCTTTACCAAAAGGTGGCACCTTTTAATACCACCCCAGCAGCCAGAAGGCTATGGTGTAAACACTCAAGTAGTTAAGTTCAAATGGGTTCTCTGTTCCTTCTGAGGGAATTCTGCTGGGCAAGTCATAGGTGTGTTGCCTACAGCACGTATACCACTGGGAACTGTGTAATTTCACTGTTTCTTAATGCAGAAGTCTGGATAGAAATGAGTGGAACCTCTGAGAAGTAGTGACTTAAAATTAGAGACAGTATTTTGAGGCTGAACAATGTTTTGCTTGGAAGAGTAGTTTGAGACTTTTATGCATATACAGAACTGCAGCTAACCTGATAGCAGGAGAGATTATGGGGGATATACAGTGCTTGTTCTTATCCATTTTTTAATAGTTCTCATTGTGTGTATCTCTCCTTGATAGATGCAGAAGGGTTTCCTTAGTGGTATTTGTAGCTACTCTTCTTTACTCTCCTTATTCCTAAGCACTTATCAGATAAAGTTCCCTGAAATTCTGATGCTGTTTTAATGTGGTTCTTCATCTTAACTTTGCCTTGTCCATATGTAATCATCAATCATTATTATAGCTCGTTAAGCACTGGTAATGTGCTTGGCCTTGTACATCGCAGAAAAGGAGAATGACTGCTGGCAAGATGAACTAATAGGTTGGGGATGTGCTGGGAAACGTCAGAGGAGGGAGAAATGTGGAGGTCTTAAGTTTTGTATAATTGTTACTATTGACTACCTTTTTCTGGCCACTCTGAGTGAGATTTCAGGACCTGCCTTTTCTCGTCTGTCCCTCCAGTTACTTTGTTTTTATTCTGTTCTGTATTTTAAATTATGGTGAACTAAGGTGGAGGAGGTTTTTATGCTTCATTTCTGCAGCTTTTTTTAATTCATCCCAGGTTTTGTATAGGTATGGCTCTGCCCCAGCAGATATTTGTGCAGAGAATTTGGAAGCGGTTCACCGAGGCTTTCCAATTGTCCACCTGTGTAGCACGATTTGTGTAGCTGTGAACAGAGCAGGCTCTATCTCAGGGAAGGACAAGGACTTAGGCTCATACTCAGAGTGATTGGCAGGAAACACCATTCTTAGAAATACAGTAGGAATGTCACACCAGAACACTTCGGAAGACAGAGATATATATAGAACTCCCTTTCATTCAGCTATTGTCTAATGGAGTTTCTGCCTATTACCTGAAGCTAGGGAGTGTGTTCATTATCTAGTGCATAATGTGGTTGATTGCAGGCTTTAAAGTAGGCAATGGTGTTTATAAATCAACAGAAGTTGGCCAGAATCAAAGCTGAAGTATCCGTAATGATGTGTAATCAGCTATTAGGAACAGTTATAACAGCAGTCCTCTGTCAGCTTCCCCTAAAACAAAGCACGTAATCTGCCAGTAATAATGATAAATGTCCTTAGAGATGTTATGAATTGAACCTCAGTACTTCCAGTAATATTTATTGAAGATTCCATGACCTGTTCACTGTCCCCTTATGCACCGCTTATCTTCCATTGCTCTTTGTATCCAAGATCTGTTTTGAATTTTTACAGAATACTCACTTCAGCCGTATTTTTGAAAGGGAACATGACATCTAGTCCCCTGGAGTCCTCTGAATGAGCATTTTATCAGTGAATCAGCCTTGAAATGTTACAATGCTGGTTTAGTATTTGTCAGCATCCGTATAAAACATGCACAAAGCCAAACCATAAAGAACTCAACACTTAAACAAAGAACAGTAAGCATCTGAATTGCCCTGAGAGCTTGAGAGCTTACTTGAGCTTCAAAGATTACCACGGGCATTTGTTTCAGTGGTTTTTCCTGGCTCTTGGTGTAGTTTGCACCTTTGCTTTCGGCAGAAAGGCAGTCCCCCTTCTGTCACAATGGCCCAGAAACAAGTTACTAGGGGAGCACAGCTTTTTCTAGTCACACTAGAGTACACTGAATTGGTAAAACTGCTGAATACAAGGCTGAACTATCCTAGCTAACAATAGTTTTTCTGATAGAACGCTTGATTCTGATCCTGTTGAATTGATGCCCTTTTTTGGCCTCTCTTAAAAGTAGGAGTTAAAGTGGATGTCATCTTGTTTTCTTGAAATACAGAGATTTACTCCCACCTCCATTTGATCTAGCTGTAAGCTTGCTTCGAGCTGGAACAAAGCACTCCTTAAGTTTGGGCAGTGATAGCTTGAGCTACTGGAAAGGGGCCAGTCCAAAGCACTTGATGTCAAGGAGATATAATATAAAGTTTCTCCTCAGAAGAATGTGAACTTGCTGCCAAAGGCCTTGATTGAGACCATTTCTAAGCCTGTTGGACATTGTCGAATGCCTTTCTTGGTAATATAATTAGCTTTGTAGGAAAGTTTAGTGTCAGCTCACTAAGAAAAGAGATGTGGAGAGAGGATATTGCTGGCTTTCAACAGTAGGTTAAAAGTGTCATGTGAGAATTCAGTTTTTAAAGCATTTTTTCAAGTATTAACCACATTTCTCATAAATCACGGAGTAACAATTTCAAAATTATCCTATACAGGCCATGCTGAAGAAATCTTAAATGAAAGCTTACATGAAATGGTGACTTGGGTTTGCCCCAACTGTAGGGACTGTGTGACCGGTACGTGCTGAGGTATGGCAGAGGAGGTCATGGAGGATCTTTCACAAGGGTGAAATAAGTAGGAAATACAGAAAAGCTGGTTGAAATGCAGCTGCCAAATATAATCTCTGTAGAGATGGCAGAAGGCAGGGTGATATCTCCTTTTGTAAGAGGAACCATCAGTAGAGCTGTGCCCCCACAGACACATCCAGGCACTTCCTCGGGGCCATTGCAGGCAGGGTGCTGCTCTGGCACTTCAGCCCTGCTGTCAGTGTGCCAGCTTTAAAGGCACAAAGTAGAAATCAGTGCATAGTCCTGCCTTAGTATGGGGCAGCTCTGCTGTCCTGCTTGGACAGAGAAACTCGCCTTTTGTAATGTTTACATCTTCTGTTTCCAGAAGTAGAAGCATCATGGGGTCCTGTCCTGCGTAGTAGAGAGCAGAGCATAAAATGGGGTCCCCTGCTGTGTGGGTGAGGGGACAGAAAGCAAAGCATGGGGGTGCTGGAAGCTGAAATCACAGTCTGTCACTGGGGTAGTTGTGTGCACCACTGCAGCATGAGCAATGTACACCTGTCCTAGGGTAGGATTATAACCAATGCTCAAAGATTGTTGTTCCATACATCCCCTCAAATCATTAAGGCTTACATCTCTCTTCTGAGTCTTTCTAGGCAAGGCAGAATCTTTTTTTCATAACAGAGAAGATTAAAATCTATGTTGCCATTTTGAAAACATAGATGATGATTTCTTCGTCATCTGAAATGTGCTGTTTTCAAGTATAACAGCTTGGCTTGGAGGAGGCAGCAGAGAGGATCCCACCTGCAGCATGTCTGCACACTTGCACGCAGTCTTTACCAAACGCTGACTCCATCTGTCATGATAGAGTAAAAATAATTCCACAACACTGTATGCTCTGCAGTCTCGCTAATATAGAGTCATGCTTAGTAATAAATCAAATGCTTAGGTGTCATGTTTCATCCCATGCAATTAAACTTCATAAAACCTCTGAAAAATGTATTTTCACATAATAGCAGTTCACTGTGAGAACCTCTAGTGTGTGTTTGTCATGGTCAATTCAAAAATTCATGTGATGCACTGAATGTGACAGTGATTAGAGGATTGTCATTTCAGTATTCATGCAGCTTCATGATTATTTAATGAAGTTCCAGGTTAGCTGTATGGAAAATACTAATCTAACCTATTCTATATATGTAATAAACATGCCATTAAGCCCATGTCAGGTCAGTTGGAGTCACCAAGCACTCACTTTGTTTTTTTCTATCACTTTTTACATAGTGACTTTTACAGTATTGGGCTGCAGTGCCTAAACTCTTCCGTAGGCTTCCTGAGTCATGTTTGGAGTGTTACTTAACCTCATCTCGGTCCTTGGAATGCTGGCTGTTTAAAAAACACCCTATGTATTTCATGCCAATAGAGAGCTTTTTCTACATGCTTCACCGTCTTACAGAGGGTCTTTGTGATTTTTGACATTTCTGTGATGGAGCACTAAGTAGTATAAATTTAAGCTCATAAGGGAAAACAAAAAATAAAATTTGCATGCAATTCCAGGTTGTTTTCATAGCTGGTGAATAAGCTCTGCCATTAGGATGTAGTTTTGATTCACTCAAGTAAAAGGTCATCAGCAGATCAAAATGAGAGCTAAATACATTGACAAAAGTAACTACCATGGGTCATTTTTTTATTTCTTCTTTGAGCTTTACTTCAGGAAAGTATTATAATAATCTCTAATACGTAGCATTTCTACAGTGAACAGCACTCTTACTAGGGCTGTGAAAACTGGCTTGCTGCTGAAATGATCTGTGGTAGGGAGAACCCAAACAGTGTGGTTTTTCTTAACAAAATAGAAACACAATGAAAGCGCTTGAAGGACTTTCCTGATTATTATTTTTGTATAACAATATTAAAAAAAATTAATATTTTACAGTATCCTGTGGAGTTACTACTGGTATTCTGTAAATAAAATATTTTGACACAGTTGTGATGTGGAGTGTTGGAGCTGTCTGCTTCACATGGGCACTGTGTAATTACCCATCCTAATCGCAATTATGTAATCTAGTGTGTTGTTACAAGATTAGGGTATCTATTTATGTAGCTGAATCCCTGAAACATTCAAAGCACCGAAAATTACTGTGGGGAAAAGAAGGAAACATAAACAATTGAAAATTCCATTTATGAAGGGCCATTAGGGTTAGACGACACGCTGCCAAAATCAAGGGTACGTGCAGTCAGAGGGGAGTCGGCGCATGTAGGCACAAAGCAGCGCTGCGCTGCTGCCAGCCTTGCTCTTGTGCAAGTCAGGCTGGCTCCTGCCTTGCAGGGAGCTCTACAATCATTCTGGCTGTGCCTTTCGAGCCACCCAAAACCTGACGTACTCACGTGGCTCCGGTGGTTCACGGCTCTGACCTGGAGTTGACGTCTCAGGAGGATGAAGCCTCAGTTTAGTCTTTGCCACTGCCAAGGAGTGGCTCAGGCCGGCTGCAGTGTGAAGGCTTGAAGGTTGCTCCTTTCTCTCTAATTGTCTGCCTCATCAAGGGAAGCTGTTCACTTCAGGTCAAAACTTGGTGCCATTTTAAAATTAAAGTTCATTGTTGAAGGCTCAGGTCTGAGATTTGTTCTTCTGTGACAGTTTTTCAGTCAGAAGTGCAGTGACTTATTCTCCTGCTGCTTCCCTTGCCAGGTAGGGAGTGAATAGATTACCCAGGGTTCAGCCCTTCTGCTGGGAACAGAAGCTTCTTGCTCAAAGGGAGACTGGTCATTGTATGCTTCGACCCAGCCCATCATGTCAGGCTATTTCACTGAGTACAGAGGAGACACATGGAGAGAATTCTACGAGGGAAAGTGTTTTGTGCTTTAGGGAGACAGTCCTATAGTAGGCTGGGAGAAGAAGCAAAAGAATTATTCACAGTGCTTATAACTCTAAGGGTCTCAGAAGAATAGAAGTCTTAGACTGGAGGCTTTCATCATGAATGTGGATTTGAAAACAAGACCAGGTTTTTGACCTAACTTAAGCAATCCACACAGGAAAGATACCCTTGCAGAAGTGGTTAATGCAAGCAGAGGGGATGATTAAATGAGTTAGACCTTCTAAAAGAATCCGTTTATTGTGGCTGTGTACTGGGGGAGCTGCCATCCTCGAGAGGCTGGCAGGGGGATTTGCAGAGCCTTGCTTTGTAGGTTATGGCTTCCAATTTGTCTTAACTTGCTGCTGATTAAAAGTTAGTAGTGAATCTCCCTGTATGAGCTGTCTGAAATGAGCTTGTTACCTCAGTATTGCTGCAGCAGGTTCAGCTTTTTGCAGTGTAAGAGTTGCCATCACAGTGGCCATCTCCCCAGCGGACTCAGCAGACAGCTGGAGACACAAAACCCTGTTTGGTCTCTTCTGGGGTTGGGTCCCCAGAGGCATTAAGGGTATCTGTGGCTCCACAAGAAATCTGTTTCAAGTGACTGTAGAAAATTACTTTATTTCATGGGGCTCCAGGTCTGTCCAAGGGGACTGTGGTGCATCCTCTTTTACAAACCATCGAGCTCTGTTGAAGAATAGTGCCGTGGGAGAAATGTGAAGGTAGTGGGGAGGGATTCCTGGAGTGCAGAGACAGTGCACAGGTCAGACTGTATGACGTGACTTTTTAGTGTATTTTCTAACATTTTTTTATATCTGGTCCCCAGCACCAGCCACTTGTGTAATGCCCTGGCAAAGACCTTATTCCCCACGGATGAGGAGTGGGGGGCTAGCAGCTTCTCTTGAAGTCATCAGTATTTCATGCATCCAGAGCAAAAAGTGGTCTCTTGGAAACAAAAGAGAGGCAACCAACAAGAATATCGTCAATAGCAGATCTCTTGTTCTTTCATGGTCTCTATGCTCTCTTTTCTTAATGTGCTCAATATTTCAGCTCTAAACCAAATACAATTATTCATTAATACCAGTCAAGACTTGCAGTGGAGTTTTCAAATGAGACAATTGTGCTGAGTCAGATAGATGACACATCCTCCTTCTCATGTTATATTGCCTAAAATAGAGATCTTCTTAGAAGCAAAATTCGAGTGCATCTTGTCTCATACTTGCACGGGGATGCCAAAAAACGACTTCTCAGGCCACAAAGTGAATTCACTGCAGATTCAAACATCTCCTGTTTTAATAATATATCTTACATGAGTGACTTATTTTAGGTGTTGAAAGGGTAGATAACAATGGTTTAGAGGAATACTTTCCCAAAGGCTCCAATAGCTGTTTGGTACTTATCTCCCCAGTAGATTTTAATGGGAATTAAGCACCTACAAGTCATTTTTTTGCCTTAGAAAATCTTTCCTGCAGGCTATAGAAGAAGATTGGTAGCATTAAAAATGATGACATTTATCCAAGAAATGGCAAAAGGGAGCACAATAACCCTGCACTTCACAGGTGCTTTTCATCAAAAAAGAAACCCCGCATCTTCACAAATCCAAGATACAAATGTTGCTGTATCCTGACGTTTGACCAATTCGGTGAATTCTTTAAGACCTTGTATCAATGCTACATGCCAGCTAAGGGCATGAAGTGAGGTATGTGTGCTGCCTCATTTCTCACTGCAGTGTATTTTGACAGTGAAGTCAGTGCTGTGATCCGAACAAGCAGGGTGAAAATACAGTACAGTCTGAAACATCTTATAATCCCAAGGAAAATAAGTGGTGTGTAGGTTATCAGCAAAGATTCCAATGCCTCCTCCTCCTCCCATTAGGCACTGGGTGGGTTAGTGGTTAATTATAACCTGCCACTTGGGTTTTCCTCATGTGACTAGCAATGATTTCCCTATTCCTAGATTAATTAAAATGTTAAATAAGATCTGTCCCTAACACCAGTCTCAGGGATAGCGTGATATCATTTATCTTTGCCCTTTAGTTATGGACATTTAGTAAGTTTTCAGCCATCTCCACCAGAATTTAATGCCAGTCAGCTTCAGGTTTTAGAATGGTTTTAAAGAAGTGCTGTAGCACACTTTTCTTCTGTTGACTGTGTAATCCAACTAGAAGGAAAAGCTTGCTTTACTCCTTCTCACCTGCTGTTTTTGTATCCCAAATGAGTCCTGCGTTCCTGCTAGCTCTTCAATATAGGCAGGTTTGTCACTCACATTTGTTGTTACAGTGTTGTCATTACAGGGCAGTGATTCCTGATCACCCTTTTTCCTTCTTCTTGCAGTAGGTTCTTTTGCTTTTTGGATTCTCAGATGACTTACCTCTCTACATATTTTAAAATAATTTCAATTAATATAGTAAATTTGTTAGCTAATTCCCATAACACGTTGGCATTAAAACTGAGTTTTCTTTCCTATACTTTTTTTTTAAAAGGTGCTGAGCAGCTCCAGCACTTGAATCCTAAATGAAGCTCTGTTCTCCCTATTTTACCAGACCTACTTTTCTGTTACTTAGTTCAGCTATCGTCTCATTTCCCACAACTTTCATGGCAACACTAAGTCATTCTGGATTTTCTACTTTCTTGACTCGTCTGTGCTGCTTTTTCTTGTTTTGAGCCTGTGTTGTTTCTGTCATGCTTGGAGTTTTTTTTAACTGCTTGTTTTGTGGTGGAGCCACGCTGCCCTCCCCGTTCCCACAGGCCAGGCTGACTGAGTTGGTGGGAGAATCTGTCTACACAGAGCATATGTATAACAAATTTAGTTATTAATAAATGACTGTATGACAGTTACTATTTCTGTACCACTTCCTTTTGGAGGAGCTGCATGTCAAAATCTGCACATTACCAGAACTCTCTCTAATTTCACTTTTCTTGTGACTCAGTGGCAATAGCATGTACTCTTTTATTTGGCCGTCACAGGGGAATGGTAATAGATTTTCCTTGAAACCATTTTCCCTCATCATTTCCCGTTACAGCAGGATACTTTGGCTTATAAGGATTTGCTCATACCCTTCTGCTGAAACAGTTTCTTGTACTGCAAAAGTGGTGTAGCAGAGCTACATTTGCCCTGAAACTGTCTGAAGATTTTCATGCCGGTTTTTTATCTAAATTCCATTTTAAAAAATAGCAAAGTAAAACCTGGGAGGAGGCAAAGGAAGGTGGTTTGTTTCCTGTGATCCCAAATGGACATTCCTCTGTTGTCTCACACTCCAGTATGTTGGATGTTCTAAAACGTTTTGAGTTGAAATGCAGGGGGAATATGAACACACATTAAAGCTGGTTTCCCCTGAGAACTGTAGCAATCATGTACTGGTTGTTTTGAAAATGGAGGATTGCAGTAAAAACTAATTCCACCCTGTGATGCCTTAGCAGTGCTTTGAGATTCTGCTAGTGTAAGAAATGATGGGCTGGGGAGATTTAAGAGCAGAAAGATGCAAGCACCTAGGAATACAAATAAAAGTGTTTCTGACTTCACCTTAATAATTGTGATCAAAAATATATCCTGGCATTGATAATGAAAGCAAAAGAGCAGCTGGCAGAAGTCAGCTGGAAGGCACAAGGATTACCTGGTGACATTCTGATCTGTACAATTATGTGGATGCTATTAACATTTAAATAGTTTAAAAATCAGCTCACTGAAATACGGAATTGTGTGCTTGAACTGAAAAAATGCTGTCATTCTATCTGACTCAGTGATAATTGCCTAGTAAGTGCTAAACGTAGTGAAATTGCAGCAGAGGCTCAGAAATGCAGTCTAGGAACCAGGGATGGGAATGAAAGCAACATTCATCTTAAAACAAATTCAAAATAGCACTGAGTTTAAAGGCAAAAGAAAGAGAGGAGGAAAAAAAAAACAAAACAAAAACCACCAAACCAGAAAACAAGCTTTTAAAATGCCAAGTTTGATGCAGCCAAAAAAGAAAATAAGTGGTGGTGGATTTCAACTGAAGGAATCAAGGGTAAAATCTTCACTTGTGAGTATAGCTGTTTTCTCACTGTCACACACTCATGCATGCACATGTGTTTGCTCATATGCATGCTGGACCCAAAGGGTCTTCTCCCCACCACATTTTCTCAGCCAGAGTCTGTGCAGATGCTTGAGTTTGCCCATGTGAAAGCAAATTTGCTGCATAAATCACAGTTCTGTTTGGCAACAAGTCACTGTTGTTAGCACATCGGAAAACTCACTTCTTCACTCTGTATCTTTGCTCCTCACGTTTGGCTTTGCCTGGCTTGTTGAAGGTGATCTGCCTTGCTGGGATGGTCCCTTGGAGTTGGGCTGCCCTCTCTGTGCAGTCAGAAAACAGCCCTGCAGAGCTTGTCCCTTCCAGTGGCTTTGCATGTGTGCTGAGCCTCCTGCTAGCCCAGAAAGGTTCTTTTAATCCAGGGACCAACTGCAGAACTGGACACAAGATGTGGAGATAATCCAGAGGGTTTCACAGAATTCAGGAGATGGGACCCAGTGGTGACCTCTCCAGATTTAACTCACAGCCCAGTGACAGGGCACACTTCCTGTGCTGCTGGAATTTGGTATTTGCACATTCAGGCTGACTGAGGAATGGCTGTAGGGATCCTAAGAGGATAAACAGCAGCACTCTTTTCTTCCTTAATAAGAAAGGAAGCATGTACAGGCAGCTGTAACTGTGTCTGTTTCAGAGCTGTAAGTCTCTGTCAGCTTCAGTGCTTGGTGCATTCTTCATACAGTTAGTGCAGCAGCTCCTGGGAGAAAATATGGTCGAAGTCATCTGCAGGCTCAGCCAAAATAAGCTGAATCAGGAACCATCTTGCTGTCACCCCAGCAGCTGCTTCAGTGTGAGAACACCTTGGCAGGAAGCTGCTTCAGAGAAACTGTCCTGTCAGTGTGCTTGGAGATGTGTCTGGATTCAGAGTGCATCTCCCTAAATCCATAAGCTCTATTTAAGGCATTTTGCTTGAACATACATGCCAGCTCTTCAGAAAAGCTTGCTTTTTTACTGTCATATTTCTACAGAGTTCATCTTATTTGGAAGGGCGGGGGATGTTTGTTACTTCTATCTTTCACTCCAGATAGAGAAGAAGAAAGGTTTTGACTTCAGAATGAGAAGTTTGCTGGTGGTAGTCTCTCTGCTTAGCACCACTGCAGGCTCAGTGAAAAACAGAGTAAATCTGGGATATTACTTCAGTGATACAGCAATTCGGGATTTTGCATGTAATTCTATTAATGATGTATGAGCCAGAATAGATGCCAGCCTTCTCTCCTAGAGCTACATTTATTTTGCAAAACAATAGGATGGGAAGATGTTTAGCTTCATTTTTGTAAATATACTTAGCAGACATGACTGATTACACACAGGGAACAGAACAGTTATGTTAAAAAAATGATACAGTCATTTTTTCTGCCTATAGCCACATTTCAAAACCACAAAGGATTATTTGTAGATCACTGAGAAGTATTAAATGAGTTCATTGAATATTCTATTAATATGCAGAGATGCAAAAACAAAAGATGCAAAGGTAAGAATTTCTTTGCATCTCTACTTTTTCATCAGAGAATACCACAGACAAACAAGACATTTAAAAAAATATAATCACTTCTTGCAGGTTTGGGTAAGGGAGGAATTAGAACTGTTCCAGAGGGGTAGAAGAAAATTTAGATAAAATAGAACAATTTACTTTTTCTTGCTAATAGCAATTGGCATTGACTACTGTGAGCAGGCTGCCAGGACTGGGGAGGTCAACTCCAATGCAGAGGCTCTCCTGTGAGAGTCACCTCAGCAGCAGGTCCTCAGGCCAGGAAATCCTTGATCCACATTCAGTGGATGTATTTCTCCTGTGGACAGTGCATCATCTCTCTGCCAGTGCCAGTGGAGAAGCCAGGTGTGCTTTGTGACACTGCCTGGCACAGATGGGAAGATCTGTGATCCTCACATGTGTGTTCTATATTTCTGCATATCTGAAAAGGCTGAACTGTACTGCTGGTTTTGTCAAGAGGTTTCATAGTGGTTAATATTTGACCAGCTCCTAAAAGGTAATGGAAATTTGTTTCTTCCTATTCAACTCCTGCCACACACATCTGAATTTATTTTCTTCCTGATTGGCTTTAAAGGTGTGTAATCATGCGGGACTTAGACTGTTGACAGCGCAATTTTAATTCTTAACAGCCAGCCAACAGGCAGTTCTCCTGCAGCAGGAGCAGAGTGCAGGTTCCCACTGTCCCCTGGCTTTAATAGATGCACTGCTAGCTCAGTTTCATTAGTTGTCTCCCCTCTGAATGCAGCATTGCAATGGTAGCAGCTTTTCTCTTTGTCTTTCATATTCCTGCCATGCTCGTGTGCGGCGGGAAGCGAGCTGCCTGCATCCTTGTAAAGCTGAGGATACACCTGCACCACACCATGTGGCTCAGTGCACAAGTGCTCTGCTGGCTCTCAGAAAGGATCTTGTTCTGATCATGTGGAGATAAGCATGGGCTAATTTACCTTGCTTGGGAATTACCCCCGTTCAGCAGCAGTGTACTTGAGATTTCTGCCATGGCTTTAGGCCAGGGTTCAACTTTGATAGACTTGGGCTATGCTGCTCCAGTACAAACAGGAGATGTTCTGCAGGGACAGATTTTGCACTGGCATTCATATCTGTAGCAGGAACAGTTTCATGCTTTCTTGTGGCAGTAAACAGTCTATGTGTCACAGCTCAGCCAGGACAGGACAGGAGTCCAGTGCTGAGGCTGCTGTTGTAACTTAAGTGGAGCTGCCTGGTGCCCTGAAGCTGTTTGCATTAACTGCTATTTCTTTATTTTCTTCACTTATTTTTCAACTGGAAATACCAACAATGTCTTCTACTTTTTTTCTTTTTTTTTTTCTTTTATAGCACCTTTAAGTGCTTCTAGCTCTTTGACTTTAGATATATATCTATCATCAGGCAGGTTGTTTTAGGTCTGCCTGTGTTTAGCCCAGTGCATAAAGAGAAGTATTACTGCTGTTCTCATTTTCAAATGTTACTAAGAGGGAAAATAAAATTACTGCAGGTCATATTGAAGCAGGAGCAGGGTTTGTAGTCAGAAGCAGTGTTTCAGTGTTGCTGGGGGGAAGTGAACTGATGACAAAACCAACTATGAGAAAGAGGCCTTTGATGCTTTTAGCAGCACCCTGTGCATCTACCTGCACTGTCCATCCTCTCCAGTGACAGGACACTGTTCATAAAGCATTCTGGGCAGACTGAGCTTTGTTTTGAAGGATCATCTTTGAGATACGTTGATTATCAATATTTAAAAGGGCTCAGTTAGAAGTTCAAGCATATTACAGAGTGCATCTAATAAGAGCCATGGTGGGAAATACAGCAGCACTCTGGTGGTGACACTGTTACGGCATCACAGTTAATGACCAAAATATTAAAGAACTTATTGAAGTTCAATCATCAATCAAGGTAAATTGATTCTTCTGGCAAAGAATGCAAATGTGTTCTTTTGATACTGTGTGAATACCAACCAACTACCCAGGCTTGGCTCACACTCATTTCTATGGTTATCAATTTATGAACAGCTGTGTGAGCCATGGTGAAAGGAAGAGGGCAGTAGCAATAATTAACATTCCATTTTACTAATTACTGGCTGAAGCTGTCACCATAATCCTGATTGCTAGATTTTTGCTCAGAATGTTGCTTCCTCCTTTTTGCATGTTGTCTCCATTATTGTCTCTGTTGAACCTGAGGCTAATTTCAACAGAAGAAGTTGGAGAGGGGGTGAACAGTTTTAAGTCTTTCTGCAATCAGTGTTTCCTTCAGACGTTTAATGTGTGTGAAAGTGAGACTAAGAGTCTGTCTTGGTCAAAGCTGCCATTATAATCAGGATATCAGTGGAGCAGAGGCTTGTTCCCCTGCTGTCAGGAGGTCATCAGTGCCTCTTCAGATCCTGCTCTGGTTCTCTTTAACCTTTCTCACACAGTTTGCTCTGTTGGGCCCTACACTCAAGGATCTCACACAACTTCTCCTCTCCAGTAGTTTCTTTTACTTAGTACTTGGGCTGTGCCAGTACAATCAGCCTTTTGCTTTGTTCACCAGTGTAGATCTTGCCTGTAGCTGTGGTGTCCTGGGCACAGAGGTTACCTGACATCCCTACTCTGCTGTACACCTGGGGTGTTCTCCCTGTCTCTCTCTGAAACCTGTAAGCAGAAGTACAAAGCCTTCTACTTCAGTATGATCCCTCCTTCTCCTAAGCATGCTGTATTACTGTCACGTGGGGTAAATTTTGGGGGTTCATTGTGTTTCACAGGATGTAAGCTTCAGGACAAGATGAAAATCTTCAGAGGCTGCAGCTGGTTTCCAACAGTGTGACACACTGCAGGTTAAACATGGGGGTTTCAAACATGCCCATGCTTGTGTATCCCCTGTAACCAGCCCTGCAGTGGTTGAGCTGAGCCACCTGGCAGTGGCATCCCCACGGGTTCCTTGCAGAAGTGCTTTGTTGGTTTCCAGTGGTTGAAACAGGATCAGACTGTCCTCTCACCTGAACCATTGCAGAGGCCTGATGGGTGTTAATGATAAACACCAAGCTCCTCTCATGCTACTTATACAAATGTTGCATTATGTTCTCCTAATGACAACCAAGAACAAGCCATTCCTCACAAGGACAAGGAGCTGGCACCCTGACCATGGCTAGACACTCCTGAAATCCTGCCAGGACTGATAATATAAAAACCAAAATCACTGTAGAAAGAATTACATTTGTCATATTTCATAAAAAATACCCTCATTAAACATTTTCTCTGAAAGACCAAACTGTCAGAAATACACCTAGGTTTATAATTGATTTTTCCTGCGTGGACTGCTCTCCTTCCCAGTCTTCAAATGAGCCTTATTTATATGGGAAGTACATGTTGAGCATGTGTAGAAGCTATGGAAGAGGAGGACAGAAGAGCTCAGTTGTTGCTGGGAAAGGAGGAAGCACAAATGAGAGTGAGAGGTCAGCCATTCTTCCTAGGATTACAGATTTTATTCAGGAGATGGTTCTTGTCCTTTGTTACACTGCTCAAAGTTACCCTAAGGACAAGTGCAGTAACAAGTCTTTCATGTGCCCACATTTATTTCTGACAATGAGGAATGCAGGCCCTGACTACAATATGAGGTATGTAAAAGGCCACAAAAAGTAATCTGCAAATGAAAAAACATTCCCTGCAACAGAAGACTTGAAGTTCTGTGTACTGCACTAAGCAGGAAGAGGAGCAAGAGGCGAAATATTTGTGGAGTACGAGTGCCTAAAGTGAGAAAAGGTGCTAGCTGCAAGGAATGGCTGTTAATCCATCAGACAGAGCCAGAACAGGAATCAATAACTGTAAGCTGAAACCAGAGAAAGTGAAGCAGACATAAGGCTCAGATCTCCGACAGTGGGACTGATTTGCCACTGGAAGTATTGGCTTCTCTCTCCCTTGATGTTACCTGATGCTGAACACATTTCTGCAAGACCTTTCAGCCCAGAATATGTGGAAATAGAGCACAAGGTGAGTGTGAAGGGCTGCCACATGAAATTTGCCATGGCGGGTCAGACAAGGTGATCAAATACTCTTTCTGGTCTTGTAATTTTTACCTGAAAATATAGCTGATAATTTCTGGATTAACTTAGTTTTGTGCTTCTTGTTAGATCTTCTCCTTGGAAGCAGCAAAGAACTGATTTTCACTTGGGTTATTTTGAAGTGTCAACGAAATTAAATTTGTGCTTATCAGTAAGTAACGTCTGATGGGGTGGCATGGAGAAAAACCAGAAAGCCATCGTACAAATTAGCAGCAAATCATCCTTTCCATCTTTTCAGGCACACTGCTTCGATCACAAGGTTAACTAGGTCCTTCCATCTTGCAATTTCATCCCTGCATCAGATGGCAACTTAAATTCCTCAGCAGTAAAAGTGCAGATCCCCGCTCTGGGGTCCCAGAAAGATGGTATCTGTGCTAAAACCTCACACTGCTGGATTAGCATGCCTTGAGTCTTAATGGGATGTCCAGAGTGGGTGTTCGTGTTTCAGGTGAGAGTGAGCCATGGAACTGGCTCAGCAGTGATCCTGGGAGGCTGCTGTAAAACAGTGTGCAGTGCTGGTTTGGGACTTCCCAGTAAAGCCAGAGTAATGGGAAGGGCTGACTGTTGAGACCATGTTCTGTCAGAGATTGACCACTAACAACAAACCTCTATTCTCATCCCATTGACATGGAGCATAACTGAAAACAGCTAATTCAGGAAAGGATAGCAGTGATAGATGGGATACATGTATGCAGGGCTCACATGTCATCATTTTCCCAGAAAAGGAATCTTTCTCAAAGTTACTGGAGAGAAATTGGCAGCCCTGAGAGTGGGAAATGATGTAGCTGCAATGCTGCAGCTGGTAGAAAATATTGTCAAGTTTCCTCAACTGTCAGTTAGGAGGAAAAGAAAACATAGCACAGAGCTGCCAGCACATCTGGCATAAACTAAAGGTTTAACTAGAGGATCCATCCTCCAGCTTGGCTGGTTACACACTACCCTAGAACAAACTCTGTTGAAAACCTGACAGGTAACAGATGGTGCACTCAACCTAACGTTGCTTGTTGGCTCCTACCAGTCATGCTCCAACTAGCAAAAGCACCGCTGCTCACCTGAGTTAGGTGGCCTGTAGGAGCACTGCTATGGGCTAAGCTAAGCCTGTGCCAGCAGGGTTGTTCTCAGGTTATCTGACACTGGCTGCCTTGTTTGGCATGTCAGTAACCTCAGCTGTCAGGTATGGATTTTGATATGTCCCTTTTTCCTTTGGTAATGGCTCATAACTACCATGTCACGGTTCCATTTTTAGGTTAAGAACACAAAGCTCACCCTTTCCCCTGCAGTCATTACTCACTATTGGGCTATTTCCATCAAATTACTGTATGTCTCCTATTACTTGTACCTATAGCTAAAATAACACAGAAAGATGTTAGGGTCATTTTCATGCTTGGTGGAACCAAGACCCAGACCCCAGTGGTCCCATGATATGAACTTGCCACAGTGTTTCAGGTCAGTTGACTGTGCTCAGGCAGGAGCAATATCTGCTGCACTGAGCAGGAAACAGCTAGTTAAGAGTAAATGGAGCACTCAGAGATGGGAAGCAGAAATATTCCACCACTTATTATCACCATCTGCTTTTTTCCCATTGAGGCATGTGGCATACTTCACTTGAACCTAATGCCAGCTCTGCCCAGAGGGGTTTAGATGAAACATGAAATTCCTTTCTTCAGAATACTGTGTTTGTAAAGCTGCCTGACCATAAGTCTTTGCCCTTTTTCCCCAAGGTGAAAACCAAAACAGAATTTAAAAAACAAGTTGTGGGGACCCTGTTACTTTCTACCTCTGTCTGCATTTTCATAATGACTTAATGCTTTCTGGTAATCTGATGTGGTAAGTGTCGTTTTGGAGGGGATGACAATGGTTGCATTTGTGTTTAGACTTTTTCCCTTATTGCTGGCATCACAATCAGCTTATCTGTGCACAGTCATTGGGATGGTGTAGGTGCTGAGTTACTTCAGGTTGGTGCCTAGTTAGACTCTTTATTTCTAGAAAGATGTTTAAAGGCTTACCAAACCAGTCCAGTCAATTGTGTTCCCATCCAGTCTGTTCCCATTGAGGAGAAACGTGGGAAGCAAACTGGCACCTGTGGCCATTTCTACCTTTTGAGCTGAAGAGCAACTTTGAGACTTTTGTGGACTTTAGGCCATCTGGCCCAGCCTGCATGTCCTTATGAGTTCTTCTTTCAGTTGATGCCTTGCCTACATCTTCCCTGCTCTCCCTCCTTCTCCCATGTAAAATGATAAAGTTCAGTGGCACATTTCCTCATTAGCACAAATTTCTGTGGTGGCTGAATTGTGTGCAGTGTTAAAATCTGGGCTATGGTTGTCAAAGCCAGGATCCTTAGAAAAGAATGGCTTTTTGCAAAGCCATATGCAGCTCAAGCAAAATTTGAAAAAGAAAATCTGTCAGTAAAGACAGCACACACTTAACTGACTTTTAAAAAAATATGTATTTTAAAGAGCTTACAAATATCTACTGTAACCACAGCCCCAGCTTCCTTATGAGCATGCATAGTGGGCAGTAGTTTTCCCTGGGCATTTGAGGATGTGTTCCATGGGGAGAAGGCAGCAGCTTTGTTGTAGACACAGAGCAGCAGCGTGTGGAAGCTGAGTTAGGCAGTAGCACATCCTAAACTCCTGTTCATACAGAGCTGCATTGCTCAGGATTGGCAGTCCTGCCCACTCTCTTTGGATGTGCAGGGGTTAATAAGCTGCATGTGCTGCTTCAGCACAGCAGCTTTTCCTCTCCTGCCCTATGAACTATTCAAGCTTTCTCTGTATCCTCACTGCAGTTTATAAGCTCTCTCTGCCAAGGATGCTTTGGAGCACCTTCAGCTTTTAAAAAAAGAGTTGTCAGGAATATTTTTAAATATAGACAGCCAGTCTCTTAGAAGTACTCAAATACAGATTGTTAAATGAAGAATTCCACTAGAATGCTTTGAGATAGTTGTCTAGGAAAGCTGTGAGAGTTTGCAGCCTTCTCTCTAACTCCAAGATACATATTTATTTGATTTCAGAATCCCTTCAACATTTCTGCTTAGTACCTTGTACTAAGTGATTCTTCCACTTGAAAACAGTGCAGGTAATTAGCTATAAATATGCAGTCACTGGCCAGTTGCCATGGGTAGATACATACCACTGAAATACAATCTGGGAATTTTGAGATTGCTGTAGGTGCTTTAGAACATTCAAAATTAATGTCCTCAAATGAGTATCCCATGGCAGGTTATGGTAATACTGATGTCCTCTTAAAACTCAGGATTGTTGAAAACACACATGAAATAATGGGTAATAAGAATTCATATAATCATCTCTGAAAAGTTAAACATGAATCAGCAAGAATTGATTGCTTTAAAAGACAGGAGTTTAATGATCCAAAGAGCAGCAATAGTAGTACTGTTCTGTTCCTCAGTATGTAGCCCTGAAGAAAGAATTACCGTGATGCCATATAACAAAAACATTAGAAAATCTAGTACAACTGTTTAAAACTCCAATTTCAAGAGGTTTTTGATGATTATGAAAGGAATTGCACCAGATTTCTGCTAGTGCAATAAGTCCCTCTACAGTACAATGAATGGAGCTGTGTGAACTGTGAAGCCTTAGGATTGCAGTTTCATAGAAAGAGGTGCATACCATGCCTCCTACTACATTATGTATAACCCCCTAGAGTGCTTCCTTCTTGATGAGTTTCAGGATTTCAGGTATGGAAAAGACAAGCTGTTACATTTGCGAAAAATCACTGCCTACAATCAGGTATCATTCCAAGAGCTAAGTCTGAGTAATTAGGAAAGGGAGCAAAGCGCTTGCTGTGTTGCTGTGGTACAAACTGGTATGAGGCAAATTGAAACAGGACAGTGTGGGTTTGGATTGTGTGTACATGGGGCAGCTGCAGGTTGTGTCACAACTGAATGTGTCTGTTAGCACGTGGTATCCCTCCTCTTCAAAGTGTTTTATGCTGTTGCCTTTGCTGGCTTGGAGGTTTGTACAGGCAGCTATTCCCATACAACCAGTAGTTGCAGATGCCAGTCCTTTGCAAAGACAGCCAGCTAGGGCAGATCCCTGTGCTCTTCGTTTGGTTTTAGTACTTGTGCACATCCCCAGCATGGTCAAAATGGGGCCCTTGTGCTCACTTGCAATAGGCTGGGCTTAGTCTTTGGTCACCAGCAGCCATCCCATGACAGGGCTGTGAGGCTTCCTGCAGGGCTGGACGCTGAGTTACCCCAAGGTCCCCAGCCACCTTTTGAGAGCTGCATATAAGAGCTTGTTTAGGTGCGGTGTCTATCAGAGAGGCATTTGATGTCCAATCTCCCTTTCTCCCTACAGGGTGGCTTCATTCAGAGACTGCCACCTATGGAGAGGGGTATCATTCAGAGTGAAATTACAGACAACTGACACGATCCCCATCCTCATAAATCCCTAATAATTGTGACAAATGTCTGGAGCGCCGCAGGCTTGCAGTGCTCTGCCAGCTGCCCTGCCGGCCCGGCAGCAGCGACAGGGCCAGCAGTGAGGCAGTGGCAGCGGGGCCCTGTCCCAGGGCTGCCAGCACTCACTGCTGTCACCCAGGCTGGGGCTTTTAACTGTCTTCTGGCAGGCACAGAGGATCAAATCTCGTGAAAGCAGCCCAAATGGTAGCAGTTGTTTCCTGCGGCCTGATTCATTCATATTGATTGCAGACCCCAGTGGAAACCCACGGCTGAAATAGCAGAGTTTGCTGCTGGTTTTGCTGCATCAGCAGAATCCTGGGATTTTAGTAGTGTGAGATCAGAAGGAAGATTAGGTCATCTCTCGCAATGTCTTCACATCTCAGACAGTCACCAGATAGTCCTGTGATACACACAGGCCTGTTCTTGTGCAGGAACCTATCCCAGCAGAATGGAAGGCTCAGGGGAGCAGCTCATACCGAGGTTCCTAAGAAGCAAGGGGGGGTATTTGCAAGGGGCTCATGCCATCCCTGCAAGCTGCACTGGGCTGCTCTGGTGGGGAAGCAGTCTTTCCTCTCCCACAGACTCCTTTGCTTTTTCTCCCCAGAGATCTGTTACTATTTCTGATTGCTCAGCTTTCTGCGGGTTTCATGGGATCATTCCTGATGCCACCCCAACCACTGCTCCCAGCCCCATGATACAGCTATGGCTGCTCTCTGCTGTTTCGAGAAAAGCTGGGAAGGAAACAAAATATTGGGCACGCTACAAATAAAATTTCTCCCTGAGCAAAGTAAGCAGTTGTTGGAAGCCCTGAGCTACAGGAATTGATGAGAAGCCTCCAGCCCTCTCAGTGATGCAGGTGCTGCATTGGTTTCACAGCCCAGGTGGCACACTCAGGCCCAAGAGCCCAAACTTCTTCTACACTTGTGCACTAGAGATGCAGCTTCTTCAGCAGAGAAGGAACTGTTTATAATTTTCTTTAATCTCCTCTGAAAAATCCCAAGCAGTGGTGAATCCATCATCCTTCCTGGTAATGACTCAGTTTTGACTCAGCTTTCTGAGGAGGATTTGATGCCTGTCCCCAGGGTGTCATGTAGTTCTGGGATGGAGGGCAGCAGCAGAACCACACCAGTGTCTGGACAGCCATTGAGTCAGCCCAGCACCCTGTCAAGTGTCATGGGCTGTGGCTGTGTGGTGGAAGGAGATGCAGTCTCTGTGACACATTTTTCTTTCATGCACTCATATTTGACTCTAATTTTAGCAGCTGGTAAAGTATAGGCTAAAAGAACATGGAGGGTTCTGTCCCAGTATATTGTTCCTCTCCTTTTGATGTTGCATTGAACTGGTTTACTTAGGATTTTTTTTTATTTCCAAATTAAGGAAGTGAAATTCCTTTCGTTTTAGGATATTAAAATACCTATGGGGCTGCCACATTGAGATCAATTCCTCCGGAAAGAGTGGTATTTAAAGCTAATCTAGCTTCAGTTTGTAATTGCTTATTATATGTGGGGCTTAGGTCTTGAATCACTTTTCTTGGCCAGGGTGCTAAGAGCTCTAGGGGAAGAAGAGGAGTGTGAAAGGTGCAGCTGCATTTAAAACTGAAGTGCTCATTTTGAAATATCTTCCTGTAGGGATGGGAATTTTTTTCCCCAAAACAAGTATTTGGTTTCAGGCTGGCTGGAGACACATCCTTGAGGAAATAAAAGGAAAAAAAGAACTGTCTGCAGATTCATTTTTCCATTACTTGGAAGTCATCTTGTATATAATTTAGATGGGTCTTAACGAGGCATAAAGTCACTTTCAGAAAATTGATGACTCTTGGTTTGCTTCTCTAAAATGAGGGCCTGGAGCCTTTCCTTTGTTCCTTTGGTGGGATCATCAGATCTGATTGCAGAAACTTGATGAAGCTCTTAATCCAAGCACCAAGTAACCACAGCTCTGGCCTTCTCCTCTTTATTGATCTTGCGGCCGGGCCGCATTTCTATTTCAGCCTAGTATATACTCCATGTTTCCTTATCTCTAGTGAAACTCATCCCTGGCGTTTTTGGATTTGTTAACTCTTTAGTCACCAAACGTCTTGTAGGGTTCAGAGAGTCTGGATGTACAGAGAGGACTTCTGCCATCTCCAGCTCTGAATTTGCAGTCATGTGGACAGAGCAGGACACAAGGCAATGAGGGAGTTGGGGTCTGTGCTAATCACAACATATTCATAGCCTGCAGTTCCACCTCTTTCTATTTCTTTCTCCCCTGCTGCAAAGCAGGGTGCTGGCACTGTCCTTGTGGCCACATCATGGTGAGTCTCTGGCACTTGCCACGTTCATGACTACAGTGGATTTGCCTCAGCAGCCTGGCAGGTAGGTGAGCCCGAAGGAAAGCCAGGGCCTCTGAGAGATGCTGCATGTTGTACATCCCCTGGCTCTTGATTTGAGAGTTCAGGCACACCGGAGATGTTGGCAGGTGTGAATTTTTCATGGCTCTGTCCTCACTGTGCCCCAGCGTGCCGTGAGCTGCAGTTTGCCAACTTGCTGCTTCGTAGCAGGAAAGGTCAGGAACCTCATAAACAAGGTGAGAAGCAGAGTGGGGCGGGCACGGCCACCCGGGCTGCTGATTCCTCCTGACATTAGAGTGCTAATGAATGTTCTGTCATGGTCCCGTGAATATTGCAGGAAGCTTTCGCCTCCTGCCTCCCCTGCCTTCGAGTTACCAAGGTTACCTGACGTGACTTTCCCGGGAGAGAGGAGCGATAGCTGCAGGTCGGCTCTCGAGAGCATCCCGCCTGCACAGCGGCGTGGGGAGTGTGGCCAGTGCAGTGTGCCACCCTCCTGCTCCCTTTGGCTGCTGCCATTCCCCTCGCTCCCACCCCACGCTGCCTAAGGAGTCATCAGTTTCATTTTATTTTAGAGTTTTTTTGAGTAAGGATCATATTAATTTTGTTTTGCTTGCATAACCCGGACTGTTATCATCCGACTAATTACTCACATTTTCCTTCAGACAGCAAATGGGAGAGATAAAACTGCAGCAGGTTTATGTGATTTCTGCTTATCAAATTACTGTAATTATTTGAAGAATGGCTTAAAATTGTATGGAGTAATGAATTTAATTATGAGTTTGCAGCGATGCCTTGTGTTGCATGCAGCTTGCAAATGGGCAAGTTTACGAGGAGCTCTTCACAAAGCAGCAGCAGGCGGGATTGCAGCACGCTCCTGGGAAGAGCCTCCAGCACCTCCATACCAAGGGGGGGTGCGGCACGCTTTGCAGGTTGGCTTGACAAATGGTGCTCATCATTCACCTGATCAGCTCACTTAGTCCAATGTTAATACAAAGCAAGGCAAGACAAAGTGCCGGCAGCCACCTGGTTGTGGCATGCTGCAGCTGGTTGCTTTTGCTGATCTGCTCAGCCCCGGGGCGTGCGGGGGACCGGCTCCTTTCCTGGACCTCCACACCCCCATGTTCAGAAGATCAGCCTTGCGGGGAGCTGTCAGGGAAGGCAGCTCAGGCACTGCTGACAAACCTGTCCCACCAGAGCCACAGCCTGTTGCAACCTGCTCCAAACAGAGTAGTGTTTGCCACCTCTCCACTCCACACTAGGAACAGCAGATATTTTTCAGTACAGCTGGGAGGTGCACAGCAAGCTGCCTGACTCCTGTGAGCTGTGGGGCACATTCTCTGCTCCCAGGATGTCCCCAAACCCTGCAAGGCAATTAATCTTCCCACGTACTTGTACTTTTCTTTATACCCCTGCTTAGTTCCAGGTGCTCTAGAAACATGTGTACTGTACTCCACTGAAGGGCTCCAGCCCCTATTGAGTTTGGCAAATGGGGACATTGAAGCTCTCCGTCCCCACATCCATGTGCCAGTTAAACAGCTCCCCATTCCTGTGGGCTGCTTCCTGCCTCTTGTGCACGGATGTGGAAACTTCGTGTTTCCTGTTAGTTGAGGTAGTGACCATATATGAGATTTTAGTTCCTTGGTCTGTTGACTAAAATACAGATGGCAATGAGATTGTCGTAGGAATAGTGGGATCTACAGGCAGGTGGTTTGGACTGGACAATATTTTTAATGCCTTTTTTCATTACATGCTGCTGGTATTTGATGCAGCTGGTGCTAAGTAACTGGATAAATAGCTAGAAAGGCTAGTCCAGAAAGGTGCAAATCCAGATGAAATACTGTCAGGATTGTTTAAAAAGCAGGAATTTGTTCCTGAGAGACAGCCCAGTAAAAGTGGACCACACTGACATTCTCAACAAAAATATTGTGGAGATAGATACAAGGCAAATAGAGTTAAGAGATTTGGGATAGATACCCCAGAGAATTGAAACTAGGTGTATAGAAAGTAGAAAAACTGCTGGAACTTCAGATCTCTGCTGAGATGTTCGTTGATTCATAAAGGATTATTGTTTCATCTGCTACAGTCTGACTGTCATCATGTCCTGTGTGGCCTCAACCCTCATAACAGGGTTGATAGTTAAGGCTTAATTATTTAAAATATCACATATGAAAGTCAAAAGAATTAAGTGGCCATGGGACATCCAATGTCTGAAACCTTTGCAAGGACAAAATGGCTTAGAGATGATGCGCATAAATGGTTCTTGGTCTACAGCACAATGATTAACTGTTAATTTTGGGAGGTTTTAAATTAAAACAAAGGTAGCTACCTTAAGAGGCTACCAAATTTTGTAAGCGCAAGCATGCCCTAATTTGAGATACAAGCAAAACTGACCTCGCATGCAAAGACAAGAAGGCATTAGCAGTCAAAATCCTTGTCTTTCTTGACTCATGAATAAGGGAGTTTGTGTGCAGGATGGAGTTGTACATGATACTGTGTCTGTCTAAATGCAAGGTCAAAGCAGATTCTAAATGGTATTGACTTTTCAAAGAGCATGTCACAAGGCAAACCTGAATTCTGCATAATCCCTGCAGTTTTATGTAAGTGAGGAAGAAGTACAATGAGGGCGCCAAAAAGAAATGTTGTTGAAGCCATAAACCAGGTGCAATTTTTGGCAGTCTTTCCACAGACCTGCTCAAGGCAGGAAGAAAGAAAAGCCCGCTTTCATTTGGAAAACTCATAAAGATTTGTGCAACGAATGCTGCAATTGTGAGTGTGTTGATGGTGGTCATAAATACAGCTGAGAGGAGATTGCAGGGTGTAGCAGCTTGCCCTGGGTCTGGCTGACTGTGGCTCCCAGGCTGACCTCCAGCCATGGCCAGCCCCTGGTTGTGTCTCCAAGGAGAGTTGTTTTCTCCTTCCCATACTGATGTGAACTGTTTCCACCATTCAGCATGTGGCACGTGAAGCACCAGAGTGGGAGATCTCATTACCCTTAGTGTTTTTAGCCTTTTTAGCTACAAATGTTATTAAATATCATAAAATTGACCAGGTTTCTTTAAGTTCGGCTACAGCACTTTTCCCAATTTGTGCTGAGATGAAAAAAGAAGACAGCAAAAGCTGTCTATGAAAAAATGAGAAAATAAGAGTTATCTTAGATTCTTAAAAGATGTTTGAAAACATGAAATAAAACTAGCAATAATATTTTGCCCACAAAGCTGCCTTCAGGAGGGATCTGTATCAGAACAAATAATGGTGGCTAATGTTTTCTTCTCTCAGTCATTTTTAAAGGTCACTTCATGATCAAAATCTACTTGCTAATTTAATTTCTATTCTCAGTGTAAATGTAAGATGATGCTGTTATTCTCTTTGCAGGTGGTTTGCAGGGGAGGATCAATCCTTCGTGCTTGATGTGTCATGGTTTGGGTCCAAAGCTTGTGCCTGTGGCAGCTCAGCTTCCCAGGGTGGTAGGGCCCTATTTCCCAACCCAGGGTTTCTCAGGTGTTTTAATCAGAGGGCTCTATGACCTTTCTGTAAAAAAAAAAATTACACTATCCAGTGTAATGTTGCCTCATGGTACTAAATAAAAATTGTATTTTCACGTGCTTCATTTATTTTTCTGGTTTTGCTTGCTGCTTGAGTGTGTGGGCAGGCAAACTGTTGATTTGCGATTCTGTAGCAAACCAGGGTTGTTCATAAGCCACAAGTTGAGGGGGAGCTTCCTTGCTCTCCCTGCCTCACATTACCTTAGAGATTTTCTCTCCCTAGCTCTTTCCATTATTTTAGGATGCATGTTTCTGTCACAAGGCATAGAATCAGTTATGTTGCTGAGCAGAGTTCAGCAAAAACGAGAGAAAGAGAAGAAGCCTAGGAAATGAAATGTTTTGGAGAGTGGTATTAGCTTTGTGTCAAGGACTCAACAGACAATATGAAACTTGGGATTTTCAGCTCTCAGATGGCAACATTCATGGCTTTTTCTGGGACATTCCCTTCCTACTTTGTCACGGGGAATGCATGGGTTCTGTAGAGATCTGCCTCAGGTCTGCTGTTGGGGAGATGTGGTGAAAATCCCAACAGCTGCCTGTCTGTGTGCTGGAGAGCCCCGTCTGCATTGTGAAGCTTCAAGAGCAGTTAGGTCAGATTGCATGGGCTTGTGGTTTCCCTGCCATTTCTATCTCCTAGAGAAACCCCTGAGATCTTCCTCCAGATGCTGAGCCACGGGTCTGGTCACGAGGAACTGAGCGTTGTCTGCAGAAGACTGGGACTGTGTCGATTTTCACTGATAGGATGAGGATCTGCTTTGTTTTCCCTCAGGCAGGTCATGGGTCTAAAATCCCTGTCTGAAAGGAAAGATGGTATTTTCCCAAGGAGTTTGAGCACCCCGTGATCATCTCCACCATCAGAGACTCCTTGTGCAGGGTGTCTCCTCCTGGCATTTTGTATTGTTGTTGGCTCAGTAAAAATGAGCAGCTGAGATTCAGCCAATTCCACTTCTGTCCTTGGAAAGGGTGTCCTCTTGTCCCAGGCAAGCTTGAGGTTGGCACCCCATCAGCTCTGAAAATCCCATCTTTGTCTGTAGGGCTACAGCAGAGTTTGACCTGCAGAGTTTCCTGCTGATACTCTGAAAAGGGACACATGGTCTTGTTTACTTGGTGCATGAGGGATGCCTAAGGCAGGAGTGCCAGCACTTCTCCTCTAGCTGAATTGTCCTGACACCTGTAGCCTATGCACTGTATAGTGAGCTGGGAAAATAAGGATTCACATTATTTTTATCTGCAAGGAGATACCTGCCTCTGACATCCTGTAGGAAAGACTTACAGCGACCTCTCCTTACAGAAAGTTTTGTTTTCTGTTAGTGGTTGCAGCTGGGAAAGCCATGCCTCATCTCTTGCTTGTAATTACATCAGTAGAGTGTCTTGGGAGAAGGTTAAATAGTCTTTTGTATATCAAATAAAGCCAGTGAACTTCACTGAAATCATTTAATGAAAACAGTCCTGATTATCTGTATATACTGCTGTGTGGTATTTTAAAAGAAGATCTTAAAGGGAAACATGGAATTGTTTAAGGCCTCTAAAGACTATAGTGCAGAGGCTATGCAGCAAATGCCTTTATAATCTAGGATCTGAAGTAGGCTTTGAATCCAATTGTGTTTTTTGCTGTTGTAAAACATGAGAGATTTTGATACAGTAACTCAGATTTGATACAGAATTTTCTTATTAACCATTCTTCATGCACCTCCGATTTTAGAGACTGAGCTAAAGGGCTCTGCACATCAAGGGTGGAACTGACTCAAGGACAGAGCTATTAAGGTGTGTAATAATCAAGAGAGGAGAATTAATTGTCTTTAATTTGGCATAAATCCCAGGGACCATAACTTAGGTTATTAGGAATTCAGGGCCTATTTCCAATTAGTTATACCCAAGCACGCTCACATAGCCAGCTTTGGGAGTCTAATCCGTGAGTGTGTTAGCACAGCAATGGTTGACATGCTAATAAAGGACAGCACCGCCTGACCCCTGCCTGTGTGGTCACTGCCAGCCGGTGTTTGCCTGGCAGTAAATCAAACTGTGCCACTGCTTTATCATTTCTGACACCTTGCAGTGAGCAGCTCAGTGTGTGTCAGCTGCTTGGGCAGTCTGTGCAGACAAAATCACCTGGGCCATGCTGGAGCAGGTCAGAGAGGCAGCTGTGCCTTTTACATGCTTTTTTAGTCTTTAAGCTTCTTCCTAAGACATCTGCTCCAGCAAAGCCCGGGTGTCTGCCCTTTAGGTGTATGAAATGTAAATAGTGCAATTGTTATCTGCACCAGAAAATCTGGTCTAACCTGAGCTGGGTTAAAGAAAGATGTAGCAACACTTTTCTGAGTTGGCAGCAGCAGCAGAAACATGTACTGCTACTGTGTGGCTCCAAATGCAACACCTCCATGCTGGGAATGTGGGAAAGTGTCAGGGGCTGCTCAGCCATGGCAGCCAGTCACCCCTGCACGTCCCTGCAGAGTGGGGCAGAGGTGCCACGTCCTGTCCCACAGCAGGGCTGGCTGCTGCATACACACCTGGAAATGGAAAAGAACCACAGTAATATCACCCTTATTGTAAAGCTCTGTGTGAGCATCTGAGGGTTTTAAGGAAATGTGGGCCTGGAGAGGCCTTAGGTCTTGCAAGCCAGGCTGTGTGTGGCCTCCATCAAAACACCAAAAAAGGGCTGGCAGGAGCAGTTGTAGCCATTGTGTATGTGAGGGGCAGAAGGAAAGATGGTTCAGAGCAAGGGAGACAAACCAATTCATGCACTCAATTCCCCCTGTAATCATTTTCTGAGACCTGCAACCCCATGGAGCTTTAGCCCCTGACTGTCAAATGCTGCCTGCCAATCAGTCAGAAATGAAACATTGCTCAGATAGGGCAAGAGCACAGCGTCCCCTTATAGCTGTTCTCAATTTTGTTTATCCTGAACCTTGACTTTATTGCATGAGTAGATCCTGAGAAGTCCACAGTGGCTACCTCCTCCTTACATCCTTCTGTGATTTCCCAAATCAAAAAGAATAAGAATTAAGGAAACCTCAATAGCTACTGTGGAAAATGCTCCTTCCAGCCACTAATGTATGGAGCTAGCACAGGGATCCTCCTAAAGAAAGCTGGAATGACAATGCAGTTGCAAAATAGCAGGTTGTCTTTAAGACTTCAAGGCCAACAATCCTTCCATTTTGAAGAGGAGAAAAACATTTTTAAAGCTTCCCTTAATTTAATTTTCCAGCACAGTGAAGCTGAAGCTTGCCAAATCCAGGTGGCTCTGTCTCTTTCTTGGTTTGTATTGTGCAGATGTAACATTCTGGGGGGAAAGGCAGGGACCATATTTAAAGAAAGTACAACCTTCCACCTGGCAAGTCAGAATTCCATGCCACCAAACTGTGCGGCCCTCCTCACTTGCCAGGGAAAAGCAGGGGAAACCCACAATTTCTGTAGTAGTCATTTGATAAAATGAACCTTTGACTACCAGCAAATATGTCTAAAGTTAGAGAATGCATTTTCCCTGAACAGGAAATGAATTTCAGCTGATTTCCTGATTTCCTGCATTTGGTAATCCAAAGATGAGTGCCACAGGAGCCAAGAGGTGCGCTTTTTTTTTTTTTTTTTTAATCCACTTGGTCTTGATGTGATTTCACTGCCAGCTTTCCATTTATCTGTTGTGTGCTCTTTAATTCATGAGAGCCTGCACTGGGGACTTGTTTAAAACCTTGGCTAAAATTGTCAGCCACTCCTTTTATTGCACATCTTTCTGAAAAGATGGGTGTTGTGGCAAAGCAGTAAATAGGATATTGAGCCTCTGCAACACTTGCTATCTGTAAAAAGAAGAGTATGTCCTCTGTTAAACTCTGAGTAATTACATCATCCCAGCATTAAAAACCATCACTTGTCTGGCAGCACTGTCTTACTTGTGTTTGCATGTAGCCATTGGTTTACTGTGGGCCTTCCTACATCCTACTGTCTCTAAAAGACTCTTAGGGTAACCAGAGTCTCCAGCTAAAGTGATGTTGGAGGCAATGCAATTAATGGATTTTCTAGAAAGTGATGGTTTAACATAAGACATAAAACATAATAACAGGATCTTTCTGTCTTTGGCTCTGGTCAAGGCTTGCTGTGTTTTCCCTTATATAAAAAGTCAGTGCCCCACCAACTAAATAAAGTTATTTACCCAAGATATTTTCTGTGAAGAAGTATTTTGAAACTTCTGCATGTAAAGCAGTGATGCCATGTCACTGATATGTTTGGTGTAGGGGTTAAACTCTTTTTACAGTTCTTGAGTGATTTCCATGCTAGCAGACCCTCTGTGCCTGAGCTGGCTGCAACAGAACAAGTCCACTGAAACTTCACATTTATTGTTTCATTTGAAAATAGAATTTGTCTGAAAAAAATGTACTGGAGAAACTTTATCAGTGTCACAGCGCTACTTTATGTCAATATGTGAATATTTCTTAGAGATTTTTAAAGGTTACTTTCTTTCTGAATACTACAAAGAAATAATGCTTTGGACTATAAATTTAGTTTGTGTTTTACTGTATTGGCCTTTACTGGGACTAGGTCTATGTACTGTTTTTGCTAGGTATTTGATATGATTTATGAGCATTTGCTCAAAACACAGTTTGCTGCAAGTAAGGAAATGGCAGACAGAACCACGTGCATGAGCATCTGTTGATAAGGCAGGAAGGGATGGTGCTGGAGGAAGGGTGTAGAGTAAGGGAAGAGGAGATATGGAGAGGTAGTAGAGCAGGCTGTTGAGCACCTGGGCTGATGCTTTTCAGCTTTGTTGGCTGCAGAGCAGCCTTGCTTTTGTAAGAACTGTGCTCATCCTCCTTTCCCACACCCACACACCTTGATTGCTGGCTTTGGGATTCAAAGCTTCACAGCATCACAGAGCAACTCCATCCCATATCTTGGCAATTTTGGAGGTTGATTCCAAAAAGTTTCATTTTAGTCCTTGAGATCAGAGAGCATGTTTCATGAGGACATTCTTTGGGAGCAGAGGGAATCCTTGTTTTCCTTTAAAGCTCTGGTTGTGAATGCCAGAAGTAGAGTATTTTTGTGCTTTCTCTAACAACTCTCTAGCTCCTTCCCAGCACAACTTTAAGTTTCTGTTTCCAAGCAGGGCAGCTTTCCAGCCACTCTGCCCCCAGCCTGTAGCTCTGTATGGTGCTGTTTTGACCCAAGTGCAGGACCCAACACTTGGCCTTGTTGAACCTCATAGTGTTGGCCTCAGCCAGTTAATCCAGCTTGTCCAGATCCCTCTGCAGAGCCCTCCTGCCCTCCAGCAGATGGACACTTCCACCCAGCCTGGTGTGGTCTGCAAACTGACAGGGTGCCCTCAATCCCCGTGCTGTTTGCTAACTTGCAGTTACCTGGTGCCTCAAGGGGCTTTGTTTGGGGATCCTGGGGAGGCTGAAAGACAAGAGGGAGGTCATTCTCTCCTTAAGAAGTCAGCAGTCGTTGCTCATTCATATTGTCTGAATACTTTCCTTTTTCAGTAGCCTAGATGCAAGGAAAAGCAGTACTTTTTCTATCTCATGTTGAAACAATTGCTGGAAAATAAGACTTTTTCAGCAGGACATTTTGTCAAAACACACAGCTTGTTCACGTCCTTAAACAAAGTTTTTGCTTGAGACTTGCTGGCCAGTGATGCTCTGACAGGCTGCAATGTTCCCCAGAGCAGAAGAAGCTGCTGGATTGACAATGATGCAACAGGCTGCAGAAACTGAGCAAATCAGATTTTAGCACGATCTGGCCCTTTCAGTAGGAGTTAAGTGACCGAAAATCTTGCATTCTGGCCTGTGAAGTGGAAATGAACAGATTTAGTATTCCAGCTGAGTGGCAACAGGAATGCTTCGCTTTAATCTGAAACTTGATGTTAGAAAGCGTGGGAGAGCTCTGCTGTCAGATTAACTCCGTTCTCATGCCCTTTTCCCTGCACTGAACTGCAACCAAACATACATGGATCAAAAGTCAAATGCTCTATTAATTTAACCACACGTTGGATTTAATGGCATATGGTAATGCATTATTGATTGCACATCTTAAAACTGAAAATCTTTATGCTAATAACACCTCACATCAGGGCAGGTAGTATGAAAAATGCAGTGGATTAATAAATGACTTTGACTACGAGTAAGAGCTGTTGCCATGCTTTTCCTTGTAAAGATTCAAGTTTTGGGTGTGTTTCAGTGGGGGTGTGTTTATATATTCTGTCACAAGGAAACATGCAGTAGCAATAATTATGTTGTGTTTCTGAGTATAAAATATTAGAATTCAACAATGGCTTGAAAACAGTTCTACAGGCAGTTACATTCAACAGCTGGTACCAACAAATGGCACAGTCCTGCCTGAAAGCACAGCGTGGTCGACTTTTACTGTTCTTTTACTGTGGAGTCTTAATAGCTGGCTGCAAAACCCTTCTGAATTCATGCTTTTGAAAAACTTTTGTGAGTTTTTTCAATGCATACTTCCAGCTGATGAGGGGTTTTTTTGTAGTAGTTACTGAAAGAGCCTAGCCTTATTTATCAGCTGTTGGATATGACCCAGAAAACTCTATTTTTACCTACTTGAAATCATGCTGTAATTGTGAGGGAGGAAATAAATTATTTTTTTTTTCTCGCCAAACAAGGATTTAAAAAAGGGTGCTTGCTCAGCCAGGGAGTCTTGCAGATATGTTCTATTTCTGTGCAAGCTCTTCCTCATCCACATTTTTGACATTTCTTGATGTAGTTTTTGCTGTGCTATACACTGAACCCTTAAATGACTCTCAGTGCCATACAGTCTAAGCTCTTTTAGTACTTCACTGATACGACCAACTAGATTCTCTGGTCTTTCAGAAAAATGCTTGTTTTGATGTGTCTTCAGCTTTGAGTTGTTTGTGGGCACTGCTTTACACTTGTGGCAGAGTAGCAGGCTTGGAGCAGGAGGTCCAGGCTGTTCCTCACATCCTAAGGCTTTGTATCACACTTCCTAGTACTCTGTGAGGCTGTGTCATCAGCTTGGAGAAGCTCTACCCTGTGGCACAGAGTTTGTTTACTCTAAGCAGAGAAGCTTCTGCTATAATCTTTTTTCTGAAGTTTCTAAATTCTTTTAGATATATTTGGTATCTCAGTCTTGGAAAAACTCGAGTTTAGGACCAAGTTTGCAAGTGTGACTGTCATTATGAGGAAACCAGAATGGAAAGCCAGAAGAGGTAGCTGGGTTGACAGAAGGATGTTGTGGTAGTAGGGATTTTGTAAATGCCACCTCTGACTGTTGCAATCTAATCTGATCAAGTGTAAATAATTATTTTCTTCCAGGATGGGTTGAGGTCTCCTAGTTGGCAGCAGACTATGCAGCTGACACAATACAGGGCAGAAGTTGTTATTGCTTAGGAAGATCCCTAAACTAGGAACTGCAACAGTGGGTTGTGGGTGCATACCTTTAATTTGGCCAGGTTTGTGACTTACCTCTAGCTCTGAGTCAGCTTCAGCAGCTGTTAATCATCTTTGCGTTGCCTCTGTCAAGCACAAGGTTATCTGTGGAGGAGAGAGGAGTTGCCTGTTCACCAGTGCCAGTGACCATGGCAGATGTGGGTTGTTCAGCCCTGGGAGGGGACAGGTCGCCGCAGTGACTGTGTGTTACGTTAGCACCATGCGTGGAGAGAAGCAGCACAGGGACCTGGCAGGAGCACAGCCTGATTCCTCATCAGGGCAAGTTGGGAGGTGCTGCTTGTCTTACTCTTGGGAGCACCTGCCTCTGCAAAGCCATCCTGCTCCTTCTGAAATAACCAGGTGCTTGGGAATGGCCACCTACACTACTGAGAAACTATCGGTGGCTTGTAAATGGGCATTGCTGTCCAGACATGAGAGGACAATGTCAGCAGTGCCCTTCTGGCACTGGAAGGGTAGCAGTGTCTCCATCAGGTGTTTTATGGGCTCATAAGCTCTGTATCAAGCAGGTCTCGTGAGCTCCCACGCTGTGAGCCCCTGGAGCAGGAATCTGCTTGACAGTTTATTCTTTTCTGCCATGTCTAGTCTCGTATTTTCTTGAATTTTCCTTACAGTACTTTCTTTGTTTTGAACTGACTCAGATTCTTTCTTTTGTGAGCTGTTTTGCTGGTGCTGTGATCTTTATAAGAGATAGCAAATACTTTGTTTACTGTAAGCTCTTGTGCAGTAATTCATGTGGTTACACCATGAAACAGAGAAGTCCTTCTGGAGCTTGTTTCCACACCCACCCATTCATCTGTGCCCTTCTCCCCATTTTCAGTACACGGCTTCAGCATGTCACGTTGGCATGATGTCATACAAAGCCAGCAGATTTGTCATTAAAAGCCTTGTCATCAATAGATGACTGTTTGTATTTTCTGCCTGCCTGAAACTGTTTTATACTTGCTAAACCAGTAATTAAGACTGTGCTGCCTTTGAAACAGGTTGGTTTCACTGCCCCACCTTTTCCTTGGGCAATTACAAGGAGGTGCCAGTGTCGAGGGGGGTATTCATTAGCCGGGATGAGGCTTGGCTCCCCCAGCCAGCTCACACAAATGCGCTCCGCCCGCCACTCCCCACATGGGCGGTAGCCCACTACTGGGCAGCCCTTGGAGACCATGAATTTGGATAATATTTGTGGTGCACCTCTTTAGGGGCTTGTGTGAGAAGGATGCAGAAAGAGAGCATTGCCTCAAAATGGCTGATGAAATGCTCTTTGTGCAGCTTCAGTTGAACCTGAACAGAGCGATGTCAGAGTTTTCTTATCATGTAAAGTGATGCCGTTCTTCTGGGCCGCTGGATTGCTCGACTGCTTTTGATTGTCTTGAGGTAATAGAATAGCTGTGCCGTGTAACCTGTGCTGAAGGAATCAGGGCTGTTTATTCAGCAAACAGATGTCCTGCTTTGTGGTGTGCTTACAATGTTACTGGCTTGCGTCTTTCATTAGTAAATATTGCCAAGTACCCAGGCTATCGTCCTTGCGCTGATAATTTTATGTTTGCAAATGCGTTTCTGTGTCGCAAAGAGAGATTTGGAAGCTTGCAAAATTGGCAAAGTAATTCCTTTGATCCATCAGGAAAGAGTCTGTCGGTAGACAAGGGTTATCCCTGCAACATCCTGTGCTACAGTGCATCAAACCACCACATCTGGGCAGGATCACTTCAGCCCTGGTGACGTGAACGGGGTGTGATCCCAGCCTGCCTCACCAAATGGATAAGGAACATGTGAAATAGCTTTTGGTTTGTATATCCTGCTTCTGTGTAATGCTGACCACAGGCAAATACATTTATCAGAGATCTCTCTGCCCTCAATCCATTTCCTGGCTTGTCCTTAGCACCACACACTCCTGAGTGGTTTCAGATAGCTGGCAGAACTGAAAACAAAGCAGCTTTGTGTTTTAATCATCCCTGCCGAGACCCTAAAATTGATGTTGATCTGGAAGTTCCTCAGCTGATGGAGGCTGGCGGCAGCCAGTGGCCCAGATAAGCCATTTCCAGCCCTGTGTGGGGATAAGGCCCAATATCTCACTTGAAAGGAGTTGAGAGCCCCCCTTCCAGTGGGGCAGTGGTTTTGATAGATTGTAAGATATTTACCCTCGCAGCTGTAGCTGTAATGTATAGAAAAGCTACTTTTTCCTATTTTCAAATTATATTTGGTATCATTTTTTAACTCTCCCTCAGCAGTCTGAACAATTGGACTCATGATAGTAAGCAAGCCTGGCTTTTATAGGAGGAAGAATGTGACAAATAACTCCTATAAACGTGTTTACAGTTTGCACTATCATTTCTAAAATACCATTTCCTACGTTGACACAGAGGAAATAAACAGTGGTAGGGGGAAGGTTTTACAGGTGCCAAGTCAGGATATGACCCCCCAAAACACAACTGCCTGGCTGCAAGAGCAGGGAGTGCTGTACAGTGTTTGTGCTGGTAACAATTTGATATTCAACTCCTCCAACTTTTCTGTCCTGTGAGAGATTACAAGTTTTCAGCAAAATCCTGGGGGTAATCCTGCAGGATTCAGCTGTCAACAGCTGTGCTCACCACAGACTCCTCTGCAGGCCTTTTTTGCAAGCAGCTGTTATCTACACACCATTCCATGCTGGGGCTGATCCGTGCTTCTTGTAAGACGTAAATTGCAATTGCCTCTATGTCCCTTATCATCACTTGATATTTCGAGTGATGCAGAAAATAAGGACACACCGAGGGGTATGTCTCTCACAGCAGCATCCTCAGGAAAGGTAGTTTTCTGGGGAGCTGGGGAACAAGCCATGTAATTGTACCTGCTCTAAAGGAGGTCTCCGCTCCAGTTTGGGGCTGTGGGAAAGGTTTCTTACCTTAGCTTTTCCCTTAAAGATGAGAAATCTTTGGCACAAAAGAGCTGTATGAGAGCAGGGGTTAGATTTCTGTCACCTCAGAAAGAAGATTAGCAAAGGGAGCTGTCAAGTGAGAGGAGATATCGTCTGCCCATGCTGTCATGCTAGATGCCAGAGGGACATTCCTGTCTCCTTGGTGACTACAGCTAGCAAGACCTTAGCCTGGTTGTGCATTTTCTAAGTTTCAGTTTGTAACTGCAAAACCCACTCGTTTGTTCTTTTCTCTCTTTTTTGTTTCACTCTCCTTTCCTCCTGCTTTTCTCCTCTATTTCTGCTTTCCTCTGTCATTTCTGCTGCTGCTGCTCCAGTCTATGGAGGCAGTTAGAGCTTGCAGTGCCCCCAAAAATCCTGTTGTGCCTAGATTTTGCTTGCTCTAACCTAATGCCTACCTTCTGAAAGTACCTGAAACCCAGAAATAAAAACTGGTTTCGATGGTATCCACTTGAAAGCAGATTCATAGCCTGTTCTAATGTGCAGTGAAGGCACACTGGCTATCCTCAAATAAAACTAAGTGCTGACAACCTCATTTTCTCAACTAAGAGTATCCTTGTATTGGCTGGAATAGGAGGTTGGCTATTACTGACAATCTCCGTGTGCAGACAAGTTAGTACAGCGAGCAAGGGCTGAAAGGAGCCGAGGCATGACTGAGCCTCATAATTATACCTAGATTAGACTTTTGCCTGAGGGCAAGGCACGGCAAGAACAGCTCTGAACTCCTGTCGTGGTCTGTAGTGTTTGAACACAGACACATCCCTTGCCGTCCAGGTGAAGTCAGCAGCGCCGAGCCCGGCTGGAACAAAGCCCTGTTATCTCTGCAGGAGCGTTGCTGACGGGGCAGGTGTGGGCTTGTTCTGGGCTGTGCTCTGCAGTGTGACCAGCTCAGGTTTTCTCCAAAGCCTCTCTTTTCCAGAAGGGTTTTGGGGGGCTGCCAGAGCCACACAGTACAGGGGAGACATGGAGTGGTTGAGGCTCCCATTTCATGATGGTACAGGTACACCTTGGACCACCTTTGGAGAACGTGCTTGTCCTCCTCTTGAGCTCTATCCCGGATATTCTGAACTTGTCCCCAGCACATGCTTCCTGAAGCTACCACAGAACTAACAGCAGGTGAACTCCAGCCTCTGGGTGTCTGAGGTGTCTTCAGAGACCTGCTGTCAGATTTCCCTAGGCATCTCATCACACAATGATGTGACCTGGGACTACAGCCTCCTGGAATCACACTGCTGCTCTTAAACACCAGTGCTGCATCTGTGTTTGATTGACAAGGGGATCAGGCAAGTCCTTGCTTGGTAGATGCAGTCATGCCAGCACTGCTTGCTGGAGTTCTTCCAGGCATGCACAGAAACGGGGCTATTCCAGTACCAGTGTTATGCCAGGAACTGTGGCTCTGACTATGAAGGATGCGCCATTTTTCTACTACTGTCATTTGCCACAATAATTTTGGGGTTTGTATGCAGTTAAGAGGGAAAAGAGTGTGCACTGCATGAGCCTTGCATGGCTGGCTATGCTTGTCTGTGTCCAGCACGACGTGGGGTGTGGGTACTGAGGATCATCACGTAGTGGTAACCTGTGCCCCCTCTTCAGCTGATGAGTGCCCAGTGTTCTCACCTGGGCTCTGTCATGACTTGGTCTTGCAGGGGGTAGATGGTGTGGGAGTAGCGTTGTATTTAACTTTAGAGTGTAGAAAATGCTTGAGCCAAGAGTTCCAGTACAGCAGAAGCAGCTTTGCTGCTGGGTGTTTGTAATCAGTGTCTCTCTGTTGTACTCTGTGAAGTCAAGGTTAGATGGTGTAATTTCTACTGGTCTGTGGCTCATCACAAACTGCTAATTTTGATTGAACAGTCACTCCAGTGCAGCAGACTGGTCGTGTACCTGTGGATCAGACACTGTGAAGGACTCTCTGGTCTCTCTCCTGTCTGTGGTCAGGGATCATGGCAGACAGGAAAGAGATTTCATGTACAAATGCTGGTTTCAGGTTTGCTTTTAGCTATGTACCAAGCTTCTACACAGACTTTGGACTAAGTTAACTGGCTGATACTTAGCTCAGTGCATTCTTCGTAAAATCTTGTGCAAACCAGAAGAGATTGTCAGTGGTAATCGTGGTGATTAGATTAGATCACTTCAGGGTTTCAGCCTCCCCAGAGTAAACATCTGTTTTCAATACTTTAAATGGCAAGGTGCTGCACTATAGGCAAAGTTAGCCTTAATCCAAGGGACTGTCATTATTTACTGCTTTTTCTGTGTATCTTCCTTTGCCTTTAAGTCTGTACCATGTTGTACTTTTGTGTGTACTCATCTTTTGTTTCTTTTCAGCTATGTAGGAGTGTACATTGTGGTTGCTCTGTATTGAGTGCTTCTGTTGCTTGCTATTGAATGCTGGTGCTGGTGTCATTCCAGTTAAGCTCTATGTACCTTTTGTCTCTGAAAATCAATGGAGAGCAAATTTAAAAGGAAGTAAATTTCATAGTACCTTTCATTTTAAAAAAAAATTCCATTTATGTTTGCTCATGATGAGAGAGGTTCTCAGGAGGTCGATCTGGGACACAAAATACAGTTTGTGCTTTTAATAAACATCCAGAACCTTTTTTCCTCTAGAAAGCCTTGAATACTTCATAGTCATTCTCATCTAAATTATATTTCCAGGCACTTTTTTGTTTCTAGCAGATGTTGCCTTGTGCTACAGTCTTGATGTGCAAACAAGTCAAGGGTCTTGGGAAGTCCCTTGAGATCTTAGGTAGACATATGCAAGATTAACTACCACAGGCCATGTTCATGCTGCAGGTGTGGCAGTAGAAGGAAGCACCTGAGGTGACCTATTGCTGGTATCTTCCTGTGAGGAGTACAGATGTGCAGTGATAGCAGGAAAAATCAGATTGCAGAAAGTTCAGACTCCCCTGGGACTTTGGAAGATGCTAAGATCTTGTTTGTTTAAACACTGCAGTGAGTTTGGAGCCTTGCAGAATTGGATTTGCCAAAGAAGAAGTTTGCTTAAGGTTCCTTAAAACAGGGAAAAAAGAAACATACTGAAAATAATTGAGTTTCTGGTGCTTTAAAAGCTTTTTAATGTTCTTCAAGTTCTTTTTTTCTGTGAAAGTATGTTCTTTTGATTGCAGTTCAGGCTTAGCAGAGTAAGTACATCTTGCCACAGAATGAATAAGTGAGCTCAGTTCTGCAGCTGCTATTGAATGATGATGTTGGAGCATGCCTTGGCTTATCAGTGAAGGCTGCCTAATGTATTCCACCCAGCCTACCTGAGCGTGCTCTGCAGCAACAAACCCAATTAACTATTTTTCTACCTACTGTATGAATGATTTCAGCAGTTAAGGGGGTGCTTTGTTTCACAGTATTGTAGTAAGCCATGCCAGAGCATGCACTGGCCATTTCTTGCATGCCTCTGTTGCTCTCTACAGCCCAGAAAATTCACCAGGAGCTTGCCACAGCACAGTCTGGCCAGGCGGCTCATGAGCAGAGTGTGGCTCATTAGCTTTACATTCATTAGTTTCTAAAAGCCTTCGGAATCAGATTTGGAGGCATGAGGAAGAAATTTACAGGCTGTCCTACCAATGTGACAGAATGATTCTAGTCAAAAAAAAAAAAAAAGCTTCTCTGGACCTTTCTAAGGGGTTTTATTGTTAGTGGTTGTTTTTCAAGATGCTTCAAACTATTTGGCTTTGTGTTTGTTATCTTCAACTCAGTCCTGCCACAAAAAGTCAAATACCTGCTTTTACTTTAGAATTATTAACAACAATGGATGGAGCTTACGTATCAATGAAAATTATGAACGTTTCCCAAGGCAATTGATTTAAATGGAGTTAAATTTAGTGGAAGCTTCTATTGGTGTAATGAATGCTCATTATAGAGCCTAATGTGCTTTAAGGGCTTGATAACCTTCTCAGTAGGGAAGTCAGGCTGCTGTTTTCCAGCAGAGGCACAGATGCTGTAGGGTGGCACTGCTGTCACTGCGACTGTATCCCATTGCTAGGCTGGAGTGTTCGTGTTTAACCTTGTGTGTTTTTTCCTCTTGCAGAAGACCATCTCCCAGCTGGCTTCCCAACCATTGACATGGGCCCGCAGCTGAAGGTGGTGGAAAAGGCCCGCACGGCCACGATGCTCTGTGCTGCCAGTGGTAACCCTGACCCCGAAATCTCCTGGTTCAAGGACTTCCTGCCCGTCGACACCGCCACCAGCAATGGGCGAATCAAGCAGCTCCGCTCGGGTAAGGTAGCCAAGCAAGTAAGCCTTCCCAGCCTCCTCACTCTTCCTCCCTTTTCTCTTTACGTGATGCTATTATATTTTCCCTGAAATGCAATTCTAAACCCAAATGTCAATTTGCTCTGAGCTTGTTTCTTTTACGATGTAAAAACAGTTTTTGGAGCTGATCCTCTGTGGCAGGATATCGTGGCTTGTTAAAATGTCTATTAGAGTGGACGTGCCTTTTGGAACATCACCTGGATATCTCCTTCGGTAGACTGTCTTGATATTGCCCCAAATCCTTGGTAGGCTCAGACATTTCACTACCAACTCAGTGGGTCTCAGGTGCTTTTAATAGGAGCACAGTGCAAATCAGGATAATGAGATACTGGTTGAGATTTTACAATCAGTGGTCACATGCAACTTTACTCCTTATACAGACTCTACAAGACAATGCTCTGCTTTCCGTTGAGCTCCTTGCCATCCTTAACTGTGTGACACCACAAGCATAAAGAAAAATCCAAAAAGGAGCAATTCTGTGGATTTCAAAGGAAGGTGGACACAGTTTTGAAATACACCACTTCTTTTTGATTCTTTTGTTTGACAAGCAAAATACTAGCTTTTGAAATACAAATGGTTATTTCTTGGGGGTGGCTAAGAATGCACTCATTTTAGCAAGGAATTCTTGTTTTTCTACTGCACTGTTCAGTCTCCCAGGACTGTAAGGCCCATTAGAGAATTAAAGAAAATATCACTTTATTCACTGATGAAGTGGAGCTCTGCAGTGTGAATTAGAGTGGCTGTTTAACAAGGCACAGCACAACTACACAGCACCTTTAGTCTGGGGGAAAAAGCCCCCAGTGCCCTACACAAAGTACAGAAGGGACCAGAGCTGGAACAACTTTGGTCTGGAGAGGTCTCATGCTTAAATATGAAGCAGACTGCCTTGCTTGGCCACAATTATCTCTGGGCACTCAAAAGCTATTTGTTCCAAGTGCTGCTGCCAGGGAATCACCATCTTCTAACCAGGGTGAACATCTTGAAACGTTTCCCCATAGCAGGAGCCTTCTGCATACATTTGATGATGCTTGGATAAGTAGGTTTGTACTTGGAGGAGTGGGTAAGTGAGACATCACTCTCAGCAAAAATAGAACCCAGCCTGACACTCCTGATCCCACCTTGATGTACCAGTGAATGCTAATTATACTAATGCATTTATAGTTTATGAAATTTCCCAGTGACCTTTAGCTTATCTCCCCCACAGCATGGTTTAATCTTGATCTGTTTGTGCTGGAAGAAAATATCACACTTGTTAATTATTCTGAGAAGCTTTAGGAAGCAGCAATAGGAAAGTGCACATGGATGTGTTTCACTTCGTAGCTGACTAAATCAGCATCAGAAATTACCATAAATGAGCAGCAAGGCAGCCTCTGATGCACTTGCTGTACGTTCTCCAGCCTCCTTTTCACAGGCACTTGGCTGCCTCTCTACCAGCTGCTTCACAAGTTTGGTGAGATAGAAAGTTTAAAAACAAACTAGTAAAGCCTGTCACAGTGTCCAAGTTTTGATTCCTATTCGCTGTTCTTCAGCAACATCTCAATTGAATATTTCACCTGGGATTCAAACTCTGGAGCTGGCTGCTTGCGGAAGTCACAGTAATTACCAAGGGAGGTGTCAAGGGAACCTTTTAGGAATCAATGAGCAGCACACATCCTCAGAATCACAAAAGAAATTGATTAGCTCTCTAATGTAGTATGGGAGGTTTCTACAGTTCAGTGCAAGAGACTTCCAAATATGAGTTGGAAGTTTTGTTTTCAAGGATCTGGTGCTATGATGCCAAGATTCATGAAGGCTCTGCTCCACCCTGACATGAGTGGGGAGCATGAAGTTTGCAGCTTCTCATGGGCCAGAGATTCAACCCCTGTTTGCCTTTGTGGTTTTTTCCTGAATTTGTAATGGACATAAAGTAGAGCCTACACTTTGAAGTGCCTGAGTCCCGCTTAGGTGTCTGCAGCACCCTGTATGAGCAATGTGATGGCTTGGGCAGTTTCCCATTCATTCTGCAAGGTGTTAATTGAGCTCTCCAACACTAGACCATAGTTGGGCAGAGTTGCTTTTCAAAGAAAAGAGTATTTAAATAGATACCTCATTATATGGTAGAGTTTAATAGTTTGCAAAGTCTCTGCTCGATTAAGATCATATCTTGTAGTCAGGCTGGCATATCTGCATGAATGTCAGTTTATACTATCTCAATCTAAATATACGCTCATTTAATTTCGTTTAATTAAAACCCAATAAAAGTGAGACAGATGTAATATAGTTAAAATAGCTGCAGCACATTGTAGCCCAGTACTGTGTATATAGAGTCTGACCTTCAATGAGTACATAATATATTAGCATTCAGATGTACGAAATATAGGTCACGAAGGTCAAAGCAGCTTTGGAGTCTGATGTAGAGAGGGGGTTGAGGGATGATTCTGTTTCTTCAGGCTCCTACTATAGTATAAATAGAGGTAAAGAAGCAGCATGTTTGGGAAAGGTGCTCTCTTCTGACACTCACAGTTATGTGGGCTGGCAGTGCTCTGGGGGCTTCAAGCAGGTCTTTGAACTTGCATGCAGTCGGATCATGTGCTCCAGGGGGCTCTGAACATCAGTTTCTAGAGTTCTGTTCATCTTCTGTCAAGGTACTAGAGTTTATGTTTAAGACATCCAAGCCACCATCGTGGGCTTTTTTTAACCCCAGCAAACTGGTGTCTTTGTCAGGAGCAAATGGACAGTTTATAAATCTGCCCTCTGTCCTACTCTCCCTCATTTAGTAATTATATCTGTATGTATACGTGTATATGCAGTTTTCCTATTACACCTTCTGACAACAGAACTCTATATTTGGAGGGCTTTTTTAACTATTTCTTACTGTTGGTTAGGTTTTTCTTCCCAAGTAAAGCTTAATTCTATTTTTAGTCCAGTTCTTGGGTAATTTTGCAAGTAAATGTTAGACTAACAGCTATAGAGATGAGAACACAAATAAACGCAGGGTTTCATCTCTATTTTCCTAGATCAAGGCAAAAGCAAGGTCTCTGACTCATGCTGGTTGCAAGCAAATTCTCCCTTGTTCATCTTGCTTATACTTCCCACCTCTTGTGGGGAGGCTGCTGTTCTGCAAGTGCAGTGACTCAGGACAACTCCCTGTTCTCCCCCCGGGGTGTGCAGCTTCACTCATTGCCTCTCAGTCAGTGACACAGGATCTAAGGCCAGCTCTGGGCTGAGAAACCTCCCCAGCATACTAACACATTTTAAATTGGTTTGGCTGAACTGATTTTAAAACTGTCCAGGCACTGTAGTATTGCAAGTGATGACACACATGAGTTCTGGCAGCCAGAGTCAATGCTGCACCTCTAACCATGTTTTAAAATCAGTTAATGATGTGATGGAAGCTCTCTCAGTATAGATCTGATTGTGCTGATCCTTTACAGTTCTTCGGTACAGATTCTTGGATCAGAAGCTCCTGGAGGTCTTCAAAGCAACTCAGTTGGAATTCATACTCTCAAAGCTCTTGAATGTCTCCAGTGATTTTCGTAGCTGAAGAATTGCTCTTCCACCTTGCTCTTCAGAAAACGATGAACAAAATGTCAAATTAGAATAAGTAGCTATTCTGACTGTTAACATAAGTTTTTGCCATGTAAGGAAACTCCAGAAATTCAGAAAGCATTATCTTTCATCTCATAGAGAACTTGGTATTACAAAAAGTATCATTCTCTTTTAATCACTTTCAATTAACTCAGTTACAGAACCATGCCCTAGATCCTAGTGTGACTTTCAGACAATTAAGTACAAGTAAAGCATTAGAGAGGACTCTGCAGGTGACTTCAGTCACTCCCTGGAAAAGTGAAGGTGCCTCTAACACAGAAGCAGTGGGAGCTGGCTCACCATATCACCTTGCTGCATTTGGGCTCTCAGAGTTACCAGCAAGCATTTTCATTTAGGTTTGATTCTATCAGTAGAAACACTGTTTACTTGGAAGCCAAAGGAATACCCAACATGCACAGAGCTAACATGCAGAAGGAGATAGTGCCTCTTTGTCCCAGTGAAGTGGCCATGTGGTGTCCATATCCTGCTTCACTGGCAATACCCAGCAGTCAGCATCCAGCAGATGTTGAGCTCTTAGCAAGGAACAGCTTTGAGTCCAGACATCAAACAGGCATTGACTTGGGTCAAGATATAAGGACAACCTAAAAGAATGGAGATTGTGTAATTTTATCCAAAAGGATCAGGGAACCCACACAAGGATGGATGCTCTCTCAGAAAGAACTGACTGTAAAAGGGTTGAAGCAATATAGTGGCCAACAACAGCCAGTTGACACCTGAAGTTTTGTCTCTTGGAAGAATCTAACTGCACACCTGGGTCTTGCTGGGTGAGGTGGACACAGCAATTGTGGAATACCTTCAGACTCCCAGTGGCATCTGGTGGCAAGTAGTCTTCAACTTTTGAAAAGAGTTTCCCCATAACCTATGCCAGGAAGTAGCCAGAAGCACTGTCAGGGTTCTCTGGGATTCAGTGTCACACTGCTCTAGTGCTCAGTTGCAGCTAGCACGAGCCTTGGTTTCTCTGCTGATGTTGCTTTAGAGTGATTTTTTGGTGGTTTAGGTTCCTACAAGGAAGTGGTATGTCAGTAAGCCTGTGGTGAGTTTTTCAGGAGAGTAAAGTTCCTTCTCCAACAGAACTTCTCAGCACTGGGAAATACTGACACAAATAACCCCAGGGGGTTTTCCTGTGTATCATCCTATGTTTTTCCTTGCTTTGGGTGTCTGACTGGATGCTTCCAGTACACAGAGAATATCAGAGTCAGCACTCATTCCTGACTGAGGTGAATGTAGGGGGTGTTACTCAGTGTCTGGTATCATGAAGAGGAAATAAACTTCCTTCCTTATGAGTGTTTCAAACCTTTCAAACGAGGAACTGTGTTTGAAGTTTGATCTTGGGGTGCCTTTTGCATAAAGCAGCCTGGTGATCACAGGGCACAAGTTGGTCTCAGTAACCATTTGAGTGGTGGCACCTCCATCACTTGTTGGCCTCTCTTATGTTGGATGTTGGCACTCAGTGGCCTGTGTGCTGTGATTTGTCTCTTTGAGGGACACATCCTAAAAGGACAACAGCCAGAGATGGATCATCATGTGATGTGAAGAATAAAGGGAAAGTTCTGTTTGTTCCTTCTGGATGAGGAAATTTGGGGTCCAATTGAAAAGCCTTTTGTACACTCTGTAACAGTGTCCTCTGATTGAAAAGTGAATGTCTTAACTTTGCAAAGGTGTGAAGAAACACTGCAGTAAATACAGCAAGCCTCTGTGTTGCTCCCACAAGGGTTGGATTGCATTCAGAAGCCAGGAGGATTGGGATTTAACTCATGAAAAAAATTAGCCGGCCACATTTAACATTATAGGGAATCTGCTTCAAGTATGCAGTTGCTTCTAGAGCTCTGTATGGACAGTTGCATAATAGAGAAAGGGTTGAGCCTCTGCAGGGAGTAGATAAAAAGATTTCCTGCAAATCTTTTCTGTTCTAGGACAGAGCAACAAACCCTATTTCAGCCAGATGAAAGATAAAGAAGTAATGTTTTCAGCCCCTTGGGCTTGTACTCAAAGTCATTGCACCATTCCCATGGGAAGTGACACATGCTGGTGATGCTTTTCTTAACTCTGAAAATTGGAAGGGATGGAGTGGGGGACACACAATACACCAGAGCAGGAATGCCCTAGACCAAACAGGGCAAAACTATCACTTGGCAAACTTTCCAAACAGGCAAAGAGAAATAACCCTGTTTTCCATGGCTGTGCTATTCCATGCAAATATCTCTGGGTATAATTGTTCTGTTAAGGGTAGCAGTAGTTACTAAGATACATAAGTAAGCAGCAGATTATTATTCCAAGAGAGAGATTACCCACAACTTCAGTCTCTGCAAGATTTTTCCTGATGCTTCAGTCATCTCTGGATAGAAGGCATCAGAAAATATAACGAGACATAAAGTTAAAATGGGATAATGTCATCTTGGCAGAGGAAAATGCTAAAATGAGTAGTTTGAATTGCACTCCTGCTTCAAAAAAGGGACTCTGCCTAAAGGAAGGGTAGTTAGAAAAAAAAAAGAATAAGTATAAATATTGTAATTACTTTTTAAGAGGCAAGTTAAATGTGCTTAAAATATGCCTTCTTTGTATTTACAGAAATTCTTTTCTGTCATTCTTTCCCATTGGGTGATCATTGTTGTGGATAATGGAATGAGCTGTAAATCTGAGATACACGACACTCTTGTATGCATACTGGTATTTATTAATCAATACACTGAACATGATTTGACACACTGTGTCCTGTTTAACCCTATTTTTCTGTCTGTTTAAACTCCTCAGTTTTCTTTGGTAAGTGCTTGGTATTCAGATCCTACAAATCTGCATAAAACCAACACATACCATGAACTGCCTACAGATTAAATTTGCATGAATCTCTCCCTTATACTAACAGCCTTCATATGTGCAAATTAAGACCAAGGGGACAAAAGTGGGGATTAGAAGGGTTCCCTGCCAATTTGCCCAGCTGGAGCTTCTCCATCCTGCTTAAGTATTGATTGTACACTGAACTCAAGACAGTGACCAGTGGAGCCTCCACTTGCTAAATACCTTGACCTCATAAAATGAACCTTTAAAGATTATTGCAACAGGATAATTTAACCTTACTCCCAGAGACGCCCTCCTTATAAGATACTCTTCATTACAGCATGTAAAATTATCTCCAGTGCCTTATAAAGAGGGTAGGGATTCCTTTCTTCTGCTAACATCCAAATTAGACAGGAACAACAGAGGTCTGGCTAGCGTGCCATTGTTACATTACCAGAAACCACTTCATTTCGAAATATTTCTGTATGTAAAGTTAATTCTGCATGACACCAATTTCTTTGCCAGAGGGAACCTGATGCAAGGGTTATGTGAATGTGGAGAATGACTCAAAACTGATTTATTACACTTTCTTCTTAGTTTAATGTTCTTTTAGCAAGCAGATTTTGTCCCACTGGTCATTCTAACCTCAAAGCCAAATTGCACCAAGTGCCCGCAACCATGCGCTTTCCACCCCTCCTGCCCAGCACACTCACAGTCACACAGCCCCAGGACACCCCCTCCTTGTTCTGTTTGAGGAATGAAGGGGCACTGCACCATCTCCCCAAAGTGTCCTCCATCTCAACTGCTTGAACAGCGTGGGTGAATGCAAGTGGTGAGGCCAGCCAGCAGTGCCACCTTGGCAGCTTAGTTTGGCCCCTGTTTGTGAGGGTGGGGGTTTTAATGGCAAGATGCAGGGCTGGATGCTGCACTCCTGAAAGCAATAAGCTTTACTAACCTCCTGAGAGTGTCACTCTGACTTTTATTGCACATCAGTTTCTTTTTGTTTATTCCTGTCGCGCTAATACAAATTCTAGCTTTAAAAAAACTTTCTGCTTTTTAGTTATAATTTTCTTCCTTTCCTCTTTGTACTAATGCTTCTCTCTAATCTTATTTGCATTCAAATTACCTCACCAGGTGGTACACCGATCAGAGGTAAGAATGCTGAAATGTGCCTCCAGTTGTCACGTCACTCCATCTCCTGTCTGCCTTGTCCCTTCTCCTCCGGTGTTTCTCATCTCCAGCTTTTACTCTCAGTCCTAACTCTGCCAGTGCTCTCGCTCATCTGCACTCTCCCACTAGTGTGTTTATTTCAGTTGGGTTTTAGCGTGATTTCTTGTAGACTCATCCATTGCAATTTTGCACTGTTGAAAAGGGGGTTATTCAACGGAAAGTTTGCAAAAGTTTGGGAAATGCTCCCAGGCCTCCACCACAGGAGAGTTGACATCTCTTGCAGCTCCTGAAAGCCTCTGTGCTTCCCACACAGTTGTGACCTTCTGAGGTCTTGTGTCTCGGGGGTTTTAGATGGATTGCTTTGGTGTAAGTGTATGGAGGTAACATTTTCACAAGAGAATAGTCAAATTCATCTCTGCTGCCGCTGATGGTCATGAAACTCTAAATGGAAGGAGAACAATTCTTGAAAGGTTGAGCAAATGTGACTCTGGGATAAGGGGCACCTTTGTGTTCCTCATGTTTCTCTTTTAAGTGCACTCACCCTCTGACGTGATGGCATAGTGGAGAACCGCTGACCCAGATCCCCCTTTCTGAGCTGGACGTTCTGATGTTGTTTTGCATCATTAAGGTTTGTTTTAAATAGATAAATCAGAAGTGTATCTGGCTGTTTAAGCCCTCATTAATTAAGCCCAGCCCTGGTGTGACAGCCCAGCCCAGTCTGGTGCACAGTCCCTGTAGTAGTTTTCACAGCCTGTGTGCACCAGTAATGACTTTCCAATTGGAGTGTTGTTTTTTCTAGCCTAAACACTCAAAGCTGTCTCTTTAGATTAACTTTAGCATGTTAATCAGCGTTATGTGCTAAGGCCCTTCTGAATTCTCTTGTGATTTTGGTTACCCCTCTTGATTGACCTCTGGATTTCTTGACAGAATGACTACTACGTATAAATCAACACAGCCTCGTTCGTTCAGTTTTCCCCCTTCTCCCTTTTCCTCACCCTTTTCCCTGAATCACTGCTGGAAGTTAATAATCTTACTCTTGGAACTGGTTCTGTTGCTGGGGGTTAATGTTTTCAGCTCCCGTTAAGTGATTTTAGAGTAAAAGTGAATTAGTGTTTGATACATATTTGCATTAAGTTGCCTTTGTAGCAAATCTGGGTCAGGGAAGAAAATTGCAAACCTTATTTTTATATGAATGGGCTTACGTATCTGTCATTCCTCCCTTTGGAGCACTGGAGATTGACAGCTGTGATGTTACAAACTCCTTAAAACTATTTCTTCTTCTCCTATTTCTACTGCAAATGCTAAAATGAAGTGACAGATGGAATGCTAACTTGCCATCCGCTCTGAGCTCGCGGCCGAGCCCGCTGAGCGTGCAGCCATCCCAGGGCCTCCCCGCACGCTTTGCTGCATGCCCGTCCTAGCTGATGACATTGGTGACTCAGCACCAGAACCACGTGGATGCTCCATACGTCCTGCTTGGGAACCGATGGCATCTCTGTGAAAAGAACCATCCATCTCATAAAACATAAGTTTCCCGCACCCCCACCCCCTTCCCACCCCCGTTTGAGTCCTGATGAGGTATTTTAAGAGTGTTCTTGACATTATTTAAAATATATGTGTCCTGTTTGAATGTCAAATATGACATTTCTGCGAGAGCAAACAGAAGCCACGTGCTGCTCTCTGGCTTCTCCTAGAGGATTTCTGTCAGCCTGATGCCTTTTATTTAAAATGGAGGTCATTGAATTTCTAAAGATAACGACAGATTAGATGAAAGTGCTTTTATGATGGTGAGGTTGTGTCCATGTAGAAGTGACTGTTCTGCCATGTTCTATACCCAGCTGCACTCTTGTTCCTCATTAAGGTAAGTTTGATGCTTTGGAATCCATTAATTTGGTCTGAAAGGAAGGGTGAACTAATTACTCTAAATGAACCCTTTTGGTAATAATGTTCGGGGGGAAGGGGTGGTTTTGATTTGATTTCATTGCTGCTGTGACTGTGTCACTAGGAGTTGTGTGTCTGGAATTCTTGGGATGGTGTCCAAGACATTTCTGTCAGAGCAGCGGCAAATCCACCTGGAGAGAACAGCATGTGTTTAGACACAGGATGACCTGAGATATTCTACCATGCACCCCTCCAAACAGGAAGAGATTTTAATCTCTAAACAAACTCTTTTGACCTTACTCACACATATTTGGTCTTTTCTGTCCAAGACATCTCTGGCTTCCATTTAAATGGGAGAAACTCCCATCCATAATTCAGAATTTCCATTTGGAGCTTCACTCTTTACCCCTCTGGGACTGCCCCAGATAGTAATTTAATCTTGAAATCACTGTTTGTTCATCTGAAAGACATAGAGCTGGCAAATGCCTGTCAGATTAGGCAAGAGCTGGCTTCTTAAGGTGACCCACAGATGGTATCAGCAAATCCATGTTTGAGCAAGTTCTGCCCCATTTATATTTTGAAAGTAGAATGTAAGATGTTCATTTCCAGCATTTCTCTGCAATTTAACTCACTCAACCCTTTGTGAAACCTGGCTGCATTTTTCTGCTCTGGGCTGTAAGAGAGAGCAGAATGCAGTTTTGTTTCTAGTGGGTGCTGGACTGAGCAGGCACTAGATTGGATACACATGAGGAGGTAAAGAAATATCATCATCTCAGGCATTATCCCTTTCCAGTCAGATTTATTTGTTACTTTTCTGTCACCACAGGAAATATCAGAGGTTCCTATACATAAGAGTATTTCTTCCTTGCAGACGTCAGCGTAGCAGAGGTCTGTCTGAATTAACTTTAGATCAGCTCACTTGGGTGTCAGAAGCTGTCTGGGAAGCCAGGTAAACACCCGCACCGACTTCTGTATAGCTGTAGCGAAACCTTTTCCAGTCCCGAGTGAACTGGTTTAAATATAGCTCCATTATTTCAACGCTATCCTGCGAGCTGGAGCGTAAAGCTTTCCAAAGAGATTAGAGGAAGCTAAAAGAATTTTGCTGTCTCTTTTTGAGTATGTGTTTGTACATTTGGTTGTACTTTGTGTATTATAGGATTTTATTCCTGTTCTTGAGCTTTTCCAGTCACCAAAAGAAAGCAAAAGAAAGACAATTTTAAAATGAGATCTGCTTGCAGGAGAAGTGTCAGGGGGAGGCTGGGTGGGGAAGTGCCTGGAAATGCTTGTAATGCCATTTTTCTTACTGTCACATTCAGATTGACTCATGTCCCTTTAGAAGCACACAGAGATGTTACTGTGCTTTTGACAGTTTTGCTTCTGAGGCAGAATCCCCCGAGATTCCCTGTACCTGCTAGTGAGAGATCAGAGCATCCTGAAACTCTCCTGTCTAAGAGGAGGCCTCACGCTACTGAGAATGTTGGGTCTCCTTTCCTCCCTCTCTGCCTGAGTCCAGCTCCTGGCAGCAGTCAGGTACTATCAGCAGCTGCCTCTGGTGCTCAGGAGAGTGATTTCTCAGCAGTGCTGCCATCCAGAACAGGCCCCTTGTATGCCAATCCCCATCCTCGCAGGCATAATAACCATAATGAACACTAACAATGAAAATACATTTGTAGTTACCTTGTTTTGCATATTTGGCAGTGCCAGTAGCTTGTGGAGGCTAGGTACAATCCTCTATAACAGCTGGGAGATGCTGCTGTTATAAATTACCAAAAGTAGTGAATATGGGAAATGCTTATTTTCATTTTTAGTGATTCTCACATGGTTTGGTGTTTTTTCACAGCTCCCACAACAAGTGTTTGTTATCTCAGGCAGCAGCCAGGATGTCAGAGTCCAGCTCTCCCATTGTCAGGGCTTCACATTGTTTCTTTGTCCACCATATTCACATTTATGAGTCCTTATTTATAAGGTCTGGGATTGTCTCTGACCCTGCTGCACAGCTCTCTGGATTTTATTTGAGAATTTCTCCTTCCCTAGGAGGAAATTTTTAGCAAAAGGGATTGAGACCCACACCTGAGCACTTGTTGGAGAGGGAACTAAGAGGGTGCTAAGAATACTGCTGGAGGAGAACTCAGGTAGTATTTATGTGAAGGAAGCTGATGGGAAGCAGGGGGAAAGAAAAGGGAGGGGTTTCGGGATAGCCGTGTGCTCTAGTCTGCAGGTGGGCTTAATTTACCTCTTTGCTGAGAGGAAGGGCCCTGATCAGGTAGCTGGGCTCATTGCATCTGCATTGCAAGTCCTTTTTTTAGATGAGTGCTATGTCTGCAGCCTTGTTTCTCTAACTCTTGGGTACTTGGAGGAGCATTTAATTTCATATCTGATTTTATAACCAGGGCAAAAAGTCAGTCCCCCAGTTGTGAGCCCAGAGGATTGAGGCTGTGAATGCCCTGGTAGAGAAAATGAGCTGTTCCCACTGCTGGGGATGGAGCTCCGACCTGAATTGATACAGGAAAGCATTGCCCCAGGAGCTGTGGTGTTTGGCTCCGTGTGCTGCTCTCTGGGAGAAGAGAGCACAAACTCCCAATGAGCTATGGAGCAGGATTTCAGAGAGATCAATTTGTATGGCAGCTCAGAGCCTTTTGCATTTGGGTTGTCACCTGGAGAAGAGAGTGACAAGCCCTCCATGGCACAACAGTACCCAGCACTGCCAAAAATCATCCCTTATCAGGATCTGCCTTGCCCATGCTTTCTCTGTGCAGGGCACTTTTTAAATGCTTCTTTTAACCACTGTCACTGCAACGAATGATTCTGCCTGAGCACAAGTATATTTGAATAGATAAGTATCTTGGAAAGCTGCTAACGGGGCTGTTGTCTGTGCCCAAGTTAAAGAGCAAAAGAAAAGCTAGGAGAGGAAAGGGAGAGGCTGGCAAGGAGATACCAGCACAGAGTAAAGAGGAATTAGGAATATAAAGTAAGGAATGCTTGTCAGTCAGCACGGCTGACTCCTGCCTTCAGTCCTAGAAAACTCTGCCTTGTCACTGTTCTCCCTGGCACTGGAGAGCAGCCAGGGGTTTTTCTCAGGAGCTGTCAGCTCTCTGATAAGCTGAGATGTGTTATCAAGAGCAGGTCTGAGGCACAAGCTAGACTGACATGACATGGCAGTGTGGTGAGGAATTGTTCCCTTCTTCCTCTGGAGCCCTGCTGCAGAGGAGCAGTGGGGGTCAAATGGTGCTCAGCAGGGACAGGTCTCACTCTGATGTGCATGTGCTGCTGCAGAGCCCCCCAAGCTCCCAAACAAGCTGTTCACTGCTCCTCTGTGTGCTTGTATCCATGTTCTGAGGTAGATGGTCCTCATGCATCCACCAAAGCCCTGCTGTGTGCTTGCACATCAGGACTCAGCCATACAAAAGGGACCAAGGCACCTGGCACGGGAGTGCTGGGGGGAGCCCATGTGAGAAGTCTGCAGTAACATCCTATGTGAACAAGACCTCACTCAGCAACTTATGCAACATAAATCCCAAAGTAATGAATAAAAGTAAATCAGCCTTTCTAGCCCTGGTTTGCAGAGGCGCAGAAGATTATGAGATGTTGACAGGGCTAGGAATAGAAATCAGATCCTTTGCACTTGTCAAGGCAAAGAATTCACTGCGCTTTTGAGCGTCTTTGGATGCAGCTTCCATGAATTTCAGGGAAAGATGCTACTCAGAACTCAGCTCTTAACTTTCCTGTACTCCATGTGTCCTCTCCAGCCTAGATATGAGCCCTCCAAGAGATGATGTCTTTCTTTCTCTGGGATTACTGAACTAGGGCTGAGAGCATTTTATCAGAAGTTTTTTCCCGAGTCTCAGATGCATGTTTGTCTCCAGCTTTCTGATTCCAGAAATGTCTGAGCTTTTTTACTTTATTCATAAATCTTTATACTTTGAGACACCCTACACTTTCCTGGATCCATCACTTAGTTGTAGGTTGTCCTTCAAGAAAACCCCTACAACCCCGCTGTCTGCCATCAGTTTACCACGATCCTTCCAGTTTCTGCTGGCTGTCAGTTATGCTGCAGGATCTGTATGTTTGTCTAACGATGATTTATTGCAGAACCTATTATCTGTTTCATATGAAAGGTTTGTGCTAACTTCCTTCTGCTCTGAGTTCTTGTCTTCCTCCTGACACACCATAATTTGAATAGTTGTGCCAACCCAGACAAACCCAGAGTCCCTTGCCCAATGTCCCTGAGCAGTTTGTAGGCAGCTGCTGACACGTTGCATGTTTATAGTATGATTCTAGAAATTGGCCTGTGTTGACAGGCAGTAACAGCATTTCTTTTGAAACTCCCCTCATTTTCTTCATTCTCTTTTTTTTCCACTATTGAGGTCCCTAAAGATGAAAAATAGTTTGATTGACATTTAAGAGACATGGTGATCATGAGTATAAAGGTTAAAAAAATACCAGTGATAAGTATTAAATTCCTAAAAGGGTCACATGTTTATGGCAGAATTATCTAGGGATCTTACTTTTTTCTAGGCAGACACTACGATCACTTGAAGCTGGCTCTGCTTCCAGCCCAGCCAGTTGGGTTTTTTATTAAGCTTGGGTATATTTTGCAACAGACAGCTTTTTCCAGACGAGCTTGATGGAAGCACTTGGAATGAGCTCTGCAGCACTTGCATGCCCAAGGAATGATGAGCAGAAATTACAAAGGGGGGGTAATATATGGTGAGTTCTGAGAAAATCTTCCTGACAGAGAGCATAACCAGGCAGTGGCATCAATTCCTTGAGGAAGTGGTGAAAGACCTATCACTTGGCACATTTAAAATGGAATTGGACACAAGACAAGTACATTTACAACAGGGAACAATCCTGCCCTGGCCCCCAGAGACGCACGAGGTAACCTAATAGGTCTTTTCCATTTCTAGATTCTCTGATTCTCTGTATCTCTTGTCAATGCTGGGTAACTTTGTCCTGCTCCACTGCCTATCATGCTGCTGTCTGCTTGAAGATGTTTTTCCCAGACAGGATGTAGAAATTCACTGTTTTTCCTTGAATCAGGCAGCAGAGCTCTGTAGGCTTCAGCCTGCGGGTGTCCAGAGAGTGCTGTGGCCAGGCAAGCTGGCAGGTCCTTTTGTTAGTAGGTGGAAAGACTTTTTGCAAACGAGCTTTTTCTGTCTAGCTGAAGCCTCATTTCCAGCACTAATGCAACAATAGGGAGGGCTCTGTACATCATTTTTATTATATGGCAGAACCCAGGGAAGTTCATTTTTCCCCATGACATATAGGCTTATGCTACAGTCTCAATTTATCCTTCTAAATAATGTAGGTGGCAGTGGTTGATTCACATTAGTTTTTCTTCTGTTCTGATGATAAGAAAAACTGAGTTTGACCTCTGCAGCTTGAACCAGCAAGAAGGGAGAAGGCAATTTCACCAGCTATTCTCAGTGCGGCTCTCAGTGGTCATTTTCAACCGTGGCGGGCAGAAATGAGTTCAGATCATTACAGGCAAAGGGGTTAACATTTTTTAGTTTGGTATATGGTTTGTGAGCAGAGTCCCCTTCTTGCAGGCAATACTAACCAGCAGAATCTGAGCACTTGGAGGCACTTAAAAAATTATTCCCACAATGCCTGGGGAATGCCTGCTGAGCAGCAGCCACTTCAGCGTCTGGCCAGAGGCCACACACTCCTCCAGTGCCAGGTTGCTGTCATATGCATCCTGCTTCTTTCTTTCTCTGCATCTCCATCTTTTAGTCTGCATATGGAGCCCAGTTAAGGGAGTTTAGGTGTGACCAGTTGTGCAGTCATCTGTGCTGGGCAAGAATTTGGATGAAAGGCCTGGCTGCCAGGCTGAGCGCTGCTGGACACCAGTGGAATATGCTGAGTAGATTGAGAGAAAACCAGCTTAGACCATCGCTCACTTCCACATCACTGGTACTGTACAGGTTCCCCATGTAAATTGCTACTCTGTGTTCCCTGACAGTTACTGCCATTATTTACATGAGCCCCTCATGCATTTGACACTTTGGGTGTGGGATTAGATCATATACCAAGGAACTAGCAGCCTGGAATAGCTATTCCTGACCCAAAGATGGGGAGCAGACACTGCTGGGATAAAGGGAGGGTGGCCTTCACACGAGCACCATGCAGCAGTGTGGGTGTATTGCATTGGTGGGTATCTTTCATGTCTCAGACTAACTTTCTAATGTTTTTATAATGTATATGATGAAATCTGAAAAAATATGGAGAGCACTAACATGGAAAAAGTTGATGAAAGGCAAAGTGTTTTCTCAAAAAGAGCTGTCTTTTTGAGACATCACCAAAGAAGAGTGGTGAGGTGGGAGGGAGGGGACTCTGCCAGTTTCTGCAGGAGGGTCGTAATTTGTTGAGTGTTTGCTAGGCTTTGTGTGGATCAGATAAGAAAGAGCTACAGTAAAGTGTGCTTTGTGCTTGCCTGTTTTGATTAAAGACTTATTAAAGGTCCTTTTATTAGGCAGGAGTCCCATATGAAGCTGTAATTAATATGTGTGTATGTGTATGTTTTCTTCCTTTATTGAAGCAAAAAATAGAAGTGGTTGGGATGGTTAGAAATAAATCAGTAATTTGTTCCCTACACATTAGAAAAATAACAATAATCAATTTCACAAGTTTCTAACAGCAGACTGGGTGCCTTTTGGCTGCATGCTGGTATCTTATGGGTCCAGGGAACATAATGAAATATTTATCCAGGAGGATACCGTAAATGTGTGGGGCATGGGCTTCCTTTTCAGAGGCTGTTGGTTTGATTACCAGATTTGCCATAACCTGAATTATCTGTTTCATCTTGTTTGTGTACAGGAGCTCTGCAAATAGAGAACAGTGAGGAGTCAGACCAAGGCAAATATGAATGTGTTGCAACCAACAGCGCAGGAACTCGCTACTCTGCCCCAGCCAACCTTTATGTTCGAGGTAAGAGCAGCTTCCGCCCAAGGAGGTCACTCTCCTCCTTCCCAAAATCTCCATGGTTTTCAGTGAAAGGAGAACGTTCCCTGCCTTAGTGCCCTGCTTACACTGTGGATTGTGTGATGAGGCCTTTTGTTCAAAAACCAGCAAGTTAAGTTCAGTGATATCTTTGATCTACGTTGTGTTTGACTCACAAAGCAAATCTGTTTTTTTTCTGTTTATATGGTGTTATGTAAAATACTGAAACATGAGCAGAATGGGAATTCCTTTCTCTCTTGAGCTCCTTAACTTCTGTTTCATAGTTATCTTGATTGGGATCAAGGCGTGGCTTAATCCTTTCTGTATAAACTGACCTTTGGTGGAGTCTGTAGAACTGGTCATGCTCTGACCAGCCAGAGGTGCTCAGCTGAACTGAGCTAATATTTAGGCCTCTGCTTTGGAACGTGTACCTTTAAAAACTGAACAGCTTTTTGGAGTTGTCCTAATCCATCTTATATGCATCAGTGATTGAGCCTCTGGGTATTAATGGCTCACACTGGGAACCTGCTGGAAATTAGCCACAATTCATGTAAGGCAATTTTTCTAATGGTTATGCTATGTTGCCAATTTAAAACTGTTTTCAACATACCAAAATAACTAGGTTTTATATTAGGATGGTCTCCTGGCAGTTTTGTTGCTCTACATTGAAGGTGTTTGAATTAGCTTGGAGAGAAGCAAGTGCTAAATTCCCTGTACACTTTCTGTTAATTTCAGCAAGAAAAAAAATACTGCTTCATATGAAACTCTGTAGAACCAGAGTCATTGGTCAGGAACCCCTGGGAAATGTAGTTATGGGTTTTCCCAAGGAAAGAAAGAACATTCTTGTGCTGGTGCTTATTAGGAAGTTAGAACCAGATTTTATTTCCATATAGTAAATCAACAGACTAATAATAAAATCTCATATTCATTTCTTCCTTCCTCTGATTTAAAGAAAGAAAATACAATCTTAAGGCTGTATATGCATGGGTTAGTATGGAAAGAGAACATGAGAATGATAAAGTCTTCTCATGCTGTGTGTTTGCTTCTAGGGGTGGCTTCTGGCATTGTTTTTGTTGCTTATTATGGGGGACTGCTTTTTTCTTTTGCAGCCTAATTTGGATTATAAGAGTCTTTGGAAGACTGAAGTATCCAATTAAGCATATTCAGAAGATGAAGCTATATCTATGCAGTGGAATCACTCATTTCACTCTCACAATGTATTTATGGATGATTTTAAATTCCCTGTATTCTTGCAATTTCATTTTCCAGGCAAACTGTACTAAAACTCATCCCAGATTGACCGTTTGCTCTCTGAAAGGATTCTAGTTACCAGGTTGGCTGTTCTTGCATAGATTTGTGTGGATATCCAGCTGTATTGCTGCAGTATTTGGGATGCTTTTGCTTCCTGTGACATGCTCAGACTGTCAATGTTCTATTTTCTATAGACATGTGGCTGAAAAAGGCACAAAAGCTTCAAGAGGTAGAAAAGCCTCCTCTTAACAACTTTAGGATTTCTTACTAATGAACGCTCTTTGTTTAGCAAATGAGTCCCGGAGGACTGAGGAGTCTACTGGATTTTACACTTGGCTTGTGCTCAGCAAGGTTCATCTGTCTTGTGGGGCTAAGCATGGGCTGTGGGTGGTCTGCACATGTGAGAAGATCCTCATGTTCACCAACAAAAGCATGTTCTTCGACATATGTTTTGCTGTTAACTGTCACTTTTTTACACATAAGTGCTTGGAGCAAACCTTTTTCTTGCACATAAATGTAAATCTCCAACTTACATGATCCTTATAAAGTCCTTCTGTATATTTAAGACATGACACCCCATAAATTATGATGATGTTATCAGATGATATTTCCTGTGCCTACTAGGTCCTAGATGGTATTTTTACAGTTTCTGATAGCAAATGTTCTACAAAAAAATAAGTCTCATTGTTACTACATTAGTTTAAAAAGTTCAAAAAGTTACTCAAACTGAGAACAGTATATTATTTCTTTAATGCAAGGAAAAAATATAAATATCTTACTTTCTCAGGTCTGGGTTGCAGGATAGAAATCCTGATTTTTTTTTCTTTTTGTGATAGTCCTACATTATTGTCATTAGGCACATCAGTGACTTGTAGTAGGATCTTTAGGAAGTGCCTGCATGTTTACTAGAGAGAACATTAATTAATGCTAAATTACAGTGGAAATTAAGTCTATAGGCTGTACTGCCACTGCTTGGTGGTTTTATAATGATTGACCTCATTGTAGTGAATACCCAAGCAGTCGTCCACTTCCTCAGGAAGCATGGCTGAGTGCTGAGCAGCAGCACTAATTTCTGGTCTGTGTAGTTATTGGGACTGTTTTTGCCTGCTCTCATTTACAGTCTATTGCTTTTCTAATAGTTCAAATGTTTGTTTGTCTCTTGACTCTTGGGATTTATGTTTTTGATCATATTCTCCCCTTTCCTAGCCTCCCAGGTAATCCTTTGTGAGTGGGCTGTGTTAGAAAGCACAGACTCATTAGCATCTTTATACTTTTCATGCTAACAAAGGAAGAGACTGGGTGCTGAGAAGGAGTATCTGGGCACTGCTCAGGGCTTTCTATATCAATGGAAAAACAGGAGGAGGAAGTAGCAGGATACACCAGTGTCTTGTCTCTGTAAATCCTTTAGAGCCAGCACTTCTGCACAGATGGACTTCATTAAAAGTTAAAACATTTCCACACCAGGGATTTGTAAAGAAAAATGGATGCATTTTCCTTGGAGCTATTATTTTCATCTTACTAAGTGTGCTGGAAAGCAATCCTCATAAGCCTTCTGCTTCTGGACTGATGGGTCTATCTGGCTGCTGCTGCTGAGCTGGGATGGGGCTGGGATCAGCACTGGGAGCTGACTGCCTCCCGCTGCTGGAGGGTGGCCCAAAAACATCCAGACTGTCAGAGGAGCAAGAACAGGGTGAAGGCAAGAGCAGGGAGCATGCCAGGGCAAGGTGGCTATCTGGACCATAGCAGGGACTTTAAAGGCAGCACACTGGCATATTCCTACCCTGGCCTTTAACCACAGGCACATTTGCCAGTGCTGGTCTGGATGTTAGCATTACCACCATGAAGAAACAATCATCCCTTTGTGGTCCATGGTTACATCTACCACAGTATATTGTAACAATGATTAGATTTGGGACTTGATGGTGCTGCAGGGAGAAGGGAAGGAAATAGAAATGTGGAAGATGTGATTCCTCTAATCCAGTGAGTTTGCTGTCTAATTTAGCAGCAAAAGATCCAAGACGTTGATTCAAGACATTTAAGAAATTGATTTTAGAGTAGAAGGCAGGTTGGACCTAGTATGGGGAAAAAAAAAAAGGTGGTGTCATTTTGTCATGCTCACTGGGAGTATTGTGTAATTGCAGTGATTCACCTATACTACTGGATTTTTAGGAACACATTTCACTTTTCATTTGCCTACAGCTTCAGGGACATCTGCTCCAAAAGAAGAATTTTCAGCCACAAGTCTTGTCCTACAAAATGCCTGTGAAGGTGGTGGCCTGTGTGGTGAACCCCACGATAGATGCACTGTTATTTTCCTCTTTCCCTATGTGAAGGAGTTTTCTACCCTTTCCTGTCTCTACACATGAAACAGATGAGTAGGAGGACTGTATGTTAGAATACACTGTGGAGTTCACTACAAGTGTTCCCCAGTGCTGCTTTACAGCAGTGAGCAATGCCAGTGCTATTAGAATAGTACTTATAGGAGCCTTGGCTGCATACTTGGCATCAAATGAGAAATCTGCTGCCCAGTTTTCTCTTTTTAAGTGTTGCTTTTCAGGCCTTCAAGGCACATCCCAGTGGGGCAAGTGCAGTGAATTCTCTGGCCCAAAATGCTACACATACTGTAGAGAAGGAGCTGCACAGCTACTTTAAAAAAAAAAAAAAGCCATTTAAAACTGAATTATCTACTTTGTCCCCAAATTGCAAACTAGTAAATCAGACTGCAGTAAATAGAAATGGTATTACTGCAAAAATCTGTGCTTTCTTGATCTGCTTTTTGAAAAGCCAGGCTAGTATTTCATTTGGCAGTAGGGAACCCTGCTTGAAGTCTTGAAATTTTATTTGCCAAATTTCACCAAGGAGCCATCACCCAAAATGAAATTCGGATTGCTTCTCTGTCCCTAGCAGCAATTCTCTGGCCTCTGCAGGGTTTTACCCTTGAGAACTTGGCAGTAGCTTAGGCTCAGACACGGAGGGAGCTCACTGAAATGGCTACTTGTGGCTATATGATACTTACTGCAGCAGGGACCTTGTGTAAATAATAATAATTCTGAATGACTGACACGGGCCTGGAGCAAGAAGACTTGACGCCTTTAAAAAGAACATTTTCTGCTTATGTAATATTAAAGCAGCTAAAATAGCAACAGCAGTCAAAGCTCAAGGCTATTGCCAGGAGAAGAGTAAGAGCTGAGGACAGTGGTTGAACAGTCAGCAACCAAAACTAGAGATGTCTGAAAAATGGCTAAATAACAAGGGAAAACGTTTGTTTTCAGCCCAGCTGTATGCACACTTCTGGCAATGTGCTCTGCTAAACCTGCCTCTCCTCAGGGTTGATGAGGGTGACAGTACTTGACCAGAGAGGGGCACTGCCAGTGCTCCAGGGCCTGGCAGCGATCACAGGCAAGCAGAGACTGGAGAGACTTGTGAGGGAGATGCCTGGATGACAGGAAACACAAATTGAGCAGTTGAATCAGACTGGATGACCCTGACTGCTTCTCTGGACACATGTGTGCCCTGGACCATCAGAAGAAGCAAATGCAGCTGCCCCGTGGCCGAGGAGGCCGTGGCTCTGAAGGGCCACACCATCCCTGTGTCCCTGCACGGTCCTGGCCTCGGGATAATGCTGCAGGGCAGCAGAGACCAGGACTGCTGAAGGGTGTGCACTCCTGTTTATGGGATTTCAGTACTTTTAATTCCATTTCCTCTGCCCCCAGGTGCTTCTCCAGGCTGAAGCAGTGGCCGTGCTGCTGTGACCCCCATCAGAGCAGCTGCAGTGTGGGCAGGTGCACCTGGGCTGGTTGTGAGCAGGCTGGGGCCAGCACAGCTGGCGCTGTGCCACACGTGACATTGGCAATGGGGCTCTTGCTGCTGTCGGCTTCAGAGCCAGAGAAGCACATGGAGGCTTCTGACAAGTTTTCTCCTCCTCAAATATTACTATGAATATTTTTGTTATATTTTCTCCTGGCAAGGAAGTGTGTTCACCATCACTGTGTTTCTATGAGCATTCTGTTATGCTGCAATACTTGTAATGATCATAGAGTAATAAATAATAGTTCTTTGTCCTTCAGCTAGTACATTCCATCTAAAGATTCCAATGTGCTTTGTAGAACTCAACTAAATAAGCTTAACAATTTTGTTCCTTGCGAAGTCCTTTGATGGTTCAAAGTGCATTGCAAGGCTCAAGTCTTATTATTTGTAAAATGACCTTTATGGAAAATAGAAGGAGAGTGACCGGTGGCTCAGTGTATGATAATGTAACACAGAAATGTACTTGAAAACCTCTTTCCCCCTCTTCCCCACATCATCTGCACAGACATCTGTGGAACAATTCGGCCTGCATCTCTGTGCCAACTAAATGTCCATTTCCTCCCCTTCCATATCCACTTGCACAAAGGCCTAAGAAATACATCTCTGGTGCTCTGAGATTTTCTGCTCATAATTGAATTCATGCATGCATGTGTATGTACTATGAATGGGAAAGGATGGTTGGGCACCCTGAGCATCCTGTCTGTCTCTCTAGGATGGAATATACTCATCACTGTGGCATGAGAACATTGTTCATCGAAAATAATGGGAGGTTGTCTTATTCTCATGTAATCTGGCGTAAAAAAGACAATCTGTCCTTTTGTTCCTCTATACCACTAAAAGCTGTAAAGGATAAAATTTGATTTATGTGGAATCCTTGAGACACAAGATGTGCTTTTGGAGATAAGCAGGAACAGGTTCATCCCCCTCTGGGTTTTTGTTAACCTCTCTTCCAAAGTGTCTGGGTTGGCCTTTACATTAATGCCTTGCATAGCACCGGAGGGTTTTCACACAGGACAGATGCTGGCAGTTCTCAGTAGAATTGCAATACCAGTTGGGATAATGAACTTTCTTGATGCTTTCTGGGAAGTATTAGCTTCCCACTTTGAAAAGCTTTGGAAATGTGTTCCTTTGTTTGAGCTAGTGATCTAAACTCTTAGACCTGTGCATTCATATTCTGGCCACAGCCCCCTGCCTTGTTTCAGGTCCCTTATGACCAAGACTATTCAAAACCAGAGCCGCCCATAAATCCAAATTCATTCTTTCTGCAACAAGCTGCTGTGGTTGGAGTATTGCTGCTGCTGCACAGACAAAGCACATCTGTGGCAGAGTAAAAGCCAAATTCAGTCAGCACAGGAACTTCTGCCTGTAGATCATGAGAGCCATCTGACAGTCAGGACTGGCAGACGTGTGTCTGATATGGCCTTGCTCTTTGCTTCTTCACTGTTTCAGCTTGGATCTCAAGTAGAGCCCTGTTTTTACCTTCTAGAGTTTGCTATCCTCTGATGGCTTCTCTGCTGTGACTTGAGTTACACTTAGACTGGCATGTTCAGCTTAGCTGCCAGGCAGCTCAGGTTCATGAGAAGGCAGTAGCGTGCCTAGTGAGCCGTGGTGTTCTGCACTGGGGATACTCTGGGTAACCCCAGGCTTAAATCCTCTGCCTCTGCCCCTGCATGGTAGAGAGGCAGATGTTATTTACCATCACTGCTCAGTCATTTGTTCTGTAAAAAAGCAGAAAAAACATTGATAAAACATGCTTTTTACCTTAGGAGTGACATAGGTAGAGAACTAGAGATAAGGGATCATGTGAATGGAACCTGTAAGGAGATGAAACTTTCAATTTACCATTTATCAGGTTTATCTCAGATAAAGCAGCAGCTGTTTAAGCCTTAACTAAGGGAAGAGCAGAGAGAACTTTCTGCCCAGGTGTTCCCTCTTGCTTTACAGCTGTTCCAAAATAGCCTGCTACTGTTTTTTATTGCTTATAAACCACTAGTATAAAATGAGATTAAGAGATAATCCAGCAATTAATGACAAATAGCAGGTCCTAAACTTGTTCATGTTTGACAAACCAGAAAATTATCTGTTTTAATTAGTGTCTCCTCACCTTTCCAGCTCTAATCTGAAGTGTCAACACCTGTGGAAAGCCACTGCTGGAGCCTACTCCTGTCTGTGCCCACTGATGCAGTGTGATCCCTGCCAGATTCCCCAAAACAAAGCTGCTGGCTGTCCTGCAGCTGGAGCAGCACCCCTCACTTTGCCCCCAAGCAGGCCAGATGGCAGCACAGTGAGTCCCTTTGGTCTGGCTGGGGTCTGTCAGTCCCTCCCAAGGGGAGGGGTTGGCTCTGGGGGTTTCAGCAGCAAGGACAGGTATTCCTGCAACTGTTCCAGCATTATCCCTCAGTCTCACACCCTTCACCAGCCTCTTGCCCTTCAGTCTCACAGTCCCCGTGGGTGCAGTAGGTTGGTCCACACTGGCAGCACTTGGAGTTTGTGTTGCCCCATTGCAGTGTTAGTGTTGCTTTCCAGAAATGCAGCCTTCACAAGCACACCTGGTTTGCCAGAAGCACTGTCCTTCCTGAGCAAGGGCAGGAAACAAATCCTCCCTGTTGGGAAGAGCTGAACAGGAGGCAGGAGCCCCTCATTGCTGAAGCCATGCAGATGTGATATGCTCCATTAGATTAGGAAATAAAGTGCTGGCTTGGGAGCAGCAATAAAGAGGTTCCCTCCCATCACAGGGTCTCACAGGATCAAATGAGCCTTATGCTAAGGTTTTGTAGAGCAAGAGGTAAATCCCTTTTCTAAAGCAGAACAGAAGAAACCTGGACTTTAAGCTTAGGACTGTTTGTTTTAAAGATGTCTTGGTGGGGCTCCTCACCAGATGTGGTCCTCACTTACGGGCCAGTTAACCTTTGAGTTGGCTGGTTCAAATTCCCTGGTATCAGTCCAATTGAAAAAATGTAAATAAGTGTTTTGCTGTTCTCCAGCAAGCTCCATTACACTCCATAGGCCACTGTGGTAGCTGTTATTGGTAGCTTGTTGCCTTACCTGTACTGTGTCAGTGTTGGTTAAAATCCTGTCCTCTGATTGCTGGAAATGGCTTACTGTACTGTTGCACTGTATAATGCCACATGCTGTTCTCTAATTTGCAGTGTTTCTGCTGGAAAGCAAATTCCTTCCCCCACCTTCTCCTTCCCCCATCAAAAATGTGACTCATAAGCAGTCTTTAACTATCAAATCCATTTGTGTATTCTCTCAGCGAGGGTTCGATTACAGCTGGTATGCCACAGATCTGTAGCTGCAGTGAGGTCACTCCTGCTAGAGAAATAAGATCTCCTTTGTCTGTAAGGAAAATGCAACTAACCTTCTGCTGTCTCTCCCGCAGGAACAAAAACTGGGATCTGCTCAATTCTCTGGGTGTTTTTGTCCTTCTGATTTCTTGTCCATCTCTCACTCACAGCACAATGTACCAATAAGGCTCTCAAAACTGAGCCCAGCTGAGACTGCGCATGTCTGTCACTCTAATACCTCTCTGCTGCATTTAGCTCTTTGTTTGGAGAGGGGGAACAGCTCTTCATGGTAGAAGATTTTTCGATTCACCACTTGGAGCATTTCTTTCACACTTTATAAAATTCGGATTTACATATACAGTCTTCCCAGTGTGTGGTCAATGGGTTTAAAGTGCCTTTGCCATCATCTCTGTAGCTGGAGTGGGTGTATGGGAGCACGTGTGTGATGGCTGGAGTCCTTTGCCCTGTGTGTGTGTGAGTGTTCTGCACATGTAAATGTGTCTGTGCGTCCAACATCTGGCCCAGAGCGGGGCCATCCCTGAAGCACCCTCCATGTGGGGATGTGTGGGATGTGCAGTCCCCTCTGCCCTGCTGCCAGGAGTGGTGAGTGGGTCAGGGAGGCAGAGGGGCCAGCCCTGCTCTGGGCCAGCCTCTCTTGTCCCTGCTGTGGAGTGGTGTGTGCATGGTGGGAAGTCATGGCTGACCTCTGTAGTCTTGTCTTGTCGTTTCAGTGGTGTGCGAACAGATGAAGCTTGGCCTGTTTTTACTCTCTGTGTTTTTCCTTGTCTTTTTTTATTCCCTCCTCATCTTCATCGCACTCTGCCATCAAACAAAACAAACTTTCATCTCTCAGATCAGCGAGAAGGTTGGTCCTTTTCACTTCTTATCCATCTACAGTACGCCACGTCAGATGGGACTTTTCCAGTAGGGAGAGGAGAGCCATCCCCGAAAGGGGAGGGGGCCCTGCAGACTGGCTCCTTTCCAGGCACAGCCACAGTGTGCCTGGTGAAATCTGCTTACTGTTTGCTGTGACTCTGGTGATGGCATTGATACTTTGCTTGCATGCCTTTGTTGCTTGAGATTTAAAGTGCACAGGCTGTATTTTGCATGCAAATACCAGCCAGGGAAGTTTTGTGAAAGGCAGGGTAGAAAGAAGTGCATGCTGCTCTGTGTGGGGTCCTTCTCTAACCCTTTATTCATGCTAGGTGCAAGTGTAATACCTCTAAACTGCTGCTGCTTTCTGGCTGGAGAGCAAGAACGGTCTTTGGAAGCAGAGATCAGAGTGATCAGTCCCCTCACAAGCTGCTAGGGAGTGTGGGTTCCTTAATTCCTGCTGAAGCTTTAAAAGTTTTAACTTTCTCTAGAGGCAAAAAGCTTACTTTTGATCTCAGCTGGAGGAGAACCCAGCATGCTGCCCTCCCTTGCCACAAGGCAGCAGGGGCAGCTGGCTGAGATCCAGGTCCCTTGTACTGAGGCAAATTCCCTGCTCCTCAGCAGTCCCTGCACTGGGGTAGCCCATTTTCCATGCTCAGACAAGAGCCCTTTGCACAAGCAGCTCTGCCTGTCCTTCCTGCTCTGGGGCTGGGTCTTCCTGGTAGGAGAGCAGGGAGCTCTGGCAGTGTCCCCAGCCATACCAAAGATGGCTTAGGGAGGCACATGGTGACATGCACAGGAGCTTGTAGCCACTCAGCAAAACCTGATTGGTGCTTTGCTCTGCTCTGTCCTGCTGCTCTCAGAGAGCCAGAGGTGAATAAAGGACAGTAGTGAAAGGCAACTCCAGTCTTTAAATTAAATTTAGCTCCAGACCTAGCTTGAGGCACTCCTGATTTCATGCTGAGGAAAGCTGGTGTTTCTGGCAGAAGTCTGGATTTAGTTTCCAGAGATGATTCCTTCACTGAACAGGCTCTATGGGAGTCTGTCCTTCCACACCCACTGAAGGTAAGAGATGCTCACACTGCTCCCCAGGTGGCACAGGGAAGAGACCCTGGCTTGTCTCACACAACTATCAGGCAGCTGGATGAATTGTCTTATGATCATCACTGGAACAAGTTTTAACAAATTGTCATGGCAGCTGTTTCAGTACACTGAGTTCGATCCCATTTCTCTCCCTGGAACATGCTCTCATTTCGATTGTACTGAGGAACAGGACCTTTGTTGTTTACCTTCTAAAAATAGATTTTGTGGAGGATAAAATTACCTCAGCCCAAGACAATGATGAAAAATGAGAACGAGGAAGAAAAGAGAAAAAATCAAAGCCAAGGCCCAAAGCCTCCCAGATTTCAGTGAATTTGAAGCACTGCTGTGATGGCTGAGACACCTCTGGAGACTAAACCTTTGACAGGGCACTTAAATGTTTTAGCCACATGGTTTAGCTGAAGGGAGGTAGCTGAGAATGGGTATAAGGCAGCAGGAGGGAAGAATTTTTCATTCTTTGTGTCAACCCTTCCTTCCCACTCCACCAAAAATACCTACATACACAAATATTTAATGTGAAGCCAGAAATTAGTTTCTAAGTATTCCATTGGGGTTTGCCATGCTTATAATTTGTTTGGCACTGATAATTACATTGTACATTTTTCCAGCTTTACTTAAAACTGTGTACTGCTAACCCATGCATTTAATTATTGCTCTGTGACTGCTACAAGGTTATTTATTAACAAGTTATTTTATCTTGATACAGTGGATCTTTTCTCTTATTCCCCTCCTTAATGTTGTGTTATTTTCATCAGAGAAATTTCTGAGAGCAAATGCAAATTGCAGAGCTCCACAATCTTGCTCTCCCTTACTTTGCTATTAGTATGTCAGTATGCTGAATGCTGATGTGTCTCCAGTGCTGCACCACTGTAATGATATATCCTCTTTTATATGTGGTTGTCAGCACAAATAATTAGACCTAAAAGTTATAGCTGAAATATAATCCAAAAATGGCAAGGCCCTGTTTTGGAAATTGTCTATAAAATGTCAGCACTCAAGGATACATTGGGAGCATAAATAGTACAGCATTGTTTGAGCACAAGATTAGACTGTAAATGCATTTTTTCTGGTTCCAATTTTTCCTCTCCTTCTGTTGATTCTGTCAATAGGTTGTGAGACTTCAGCAACTGCCTTTATGTTTGAAGTCCTTTCATAAAATGATAGCACTGGGGAGAGATGAAAGGTGTCTACAGATGAGTAAGCCATGCAGACCAATGATCATATTTGAGGATAGCTCCTAAATTCACTCCTTCCCAGCTTGGAGGAGGTGGTTCCTGAGGAAGGCAGGAGTTTTGGCAGGTGACCAGTCTGGCAAGGACCAGAACACACCCTGTTCATCAGGGATCCTTCAGCTTGCCTGGCTTGAGTAATGAAGTTGGACAGTCTCACACTCTCAGAGTTTGCCCCTGCATCACACACTGCTGCTCATCCCAGCTGGGAGCTTAGAGCAGAGCCCCCTGACCTTGCCTTGTCTGCTGGGACCGGGGAGGAGCAGCAGACCAGGCAGTCCTAGTTCTCCTTCAGACCAAAAGGGACTTCAGGCTGCTGCTCCCTTGTGCAGAGGACAAGCAAAAGGGAGAGGATGTCAGGACAGTGGTGCAGGACCTGAGCAGCTGGAATTGCCTCAGAGAGGAGCAGAGAAATGTGCAGAGCACAAGCACAGCTCTCCATCACCGTGGGGCAGCACCCAGTGTCCATGCAGGAAGGGGAAGGATGAGGCCCAGGATTAGATGCCATCTAGGCATGGTGCAAAGGAAACCCTGGAGGAGGAGCAGGCAAATAGAGGTGCCTGGATCTCTGCAAACCAGAGGGAGGGGTGTTAGCATTGTCATCTGCTAAGCTGTACTGTGGCCAAGGGAGCCAGCAGGAAAATTTGGAAAGTTGGTTTCCCCCTTCCCTAGCAGCACTGCACGACTTTGGAGGCCTGGGCAGTCCTCCTGGCACTGCTTTGTTTCCAGCAGAGCCTCACTGGATGCCAGCAGTGTCTCAGCACATGAGAGGGACTAAAAACAGCAGCCTGAGAGCCCTGAGCTTAGAGCCTACAGCTTTTGCAGACAGCAGCAGGGAGGAGGGTGTCCCTGGTTCTCCAAAGGGGTAACTTCACCCTCGGAGGGAACCTGAGACGTGTGGAAACAGCCACTCCCTTGCTGAAAGGAGCCAGGCAATCGATTGAAGCTCTTTGCTCTCAAGGCAAGGAATGTGCATGTTAGTGCATGCTGAATTATTAACATTTCTCAACCTTTGTGGCTCTAGTGTTGCTTGCTCCCCTCCTTCCCCCCAGCAATCCCCTCGGTGAGTGGGGAACCAAACTCCACACTGGATTTTCTCCTGGTCCTGTGAGATCCAGGGCATGGGCTCAGGTTGCACTGCACTCACTGCTCACTGCTCTGAGTTTCACTTCACTTCCTAAGGAATGCTCTCAATGGGGAGATAGGCTGAGTAGTGGACTAGCACAGAGCCCTTATGATGCCTGTTCTCGGGATGAATTATAATGAATCTCATTTTTGACAGTCTGCAGGTTTAGTTAAACCTGCGAATTATAGTATTGTCCATTGAAATAATGTTAATATTCACAGTAGTTTTCCCTGTGCTGTTCTTGCAAAACCTCTGAACCACCTTCTTCTGATCCTTATCCAAAAAGAAGATTAAAAAAATTATTGCAAATTCTAGTCAAGAAAATTGTAATTAAAAGGGAAACTTCATTGCTGCAAAAAACGACGAAAACAAATTTTTCTGGAGCACTTAAGGTAGAATCATGGACTGTAATAACCCATGTGATTTGACTTGTAAATTGGACAGAAATTCTAAGAATGCTGCTTTTTGAGGAGTTACACTGATTTAAATTATTACCAGACTCTTATGCTAGAAAAGCAAGAAACTTAAATTGCTGGCTTGAGCCCGAGGAATGTGTTGATGGTGCTCTGCAAGCTGCTGTGAGAGCTGTGCCAGCTCTTGCTAATGCTAACTGACAGCATCTCCCTTTCTCCCTCCATACTGACTGGGACAAGAAGCTGCCAATTATCCCCCAAGAGGATGGGAGGCTGATGGAGCCCATCCCTTCCTTTGCACATACTCCTGACAGAGCCTTGTCTGGGCCAAATCTCTTACTGAAGGCACTGCCCTGACCTCCTCCCACCTCCCGTGTAGAGAGCTGACCCCTGCACAGGACATCCATTTTTAGCAGCTGGGTGCCTTGGGCACTGCTGCTCTCTGGTGCGGAGCAGCGAGCCCATCTCAGCAGCTCTGCCGGTGTGCAAATGAGGGGAAGATGGCTCAGCCATTCTGAGTTGCAGGAATGCACCACAGAAGCCTGTTTAACCACTCCTCTGTTGCCAGGCTGGAGAGCTGAGGCTCAGCACAACTTCCTGGCATCTGCAGGCTGTGGTGTGCAGGAGGCACAGCCCGTGTCAGGGCTGGTGAGGGGGGTCTCACACTGTTTGATCCACAGGGGAGTTTTCCTTGCCATTCATCCATTTTCTAAGCACAGGAATGCCCCAACCGCCTCTGCTGCTCCCATGTATGTGGCACAGGGGAGAGTGACTTCCCATCACCTTGCAGGGCCCTGAGCCCCAGTGAAGTGCCTGTCCCCTCCCTGCAGGGGAGCAGGCAGTGTCAGCTGCTGGCATCCCTCAGAGACAGCACAGCCACCACAGGTCCTGCCCCTCTGCAGGACACATCAAGGGTGACACGGCACCAAAGGGACTCGCACAGCCCCAGGAGCACCCTGAAAGCAGGCGCTTGACATGGGGACACAGTGTGGGGTGCAGGGGAGTCTGCAGCAGGCTGTGCTGCCTCTGGTCTCACAGGGCTGGAAGTGAAAATCTGTTTGTGCATGCTGGGCTCTGACCTTTCTGCATGGCCTTGTGTCCTCCAGTGTCTTGTCTTCCCAGGTCCCTGTATGTGAGTACTTGTGTGCCTTCCCTCTCCCTGTCCTGCCCTTCCACCACTGTTTCTCTGACTTTGTAGTGGCCTCCGGTGCCTGCCAGCCTGTTTGCCTTGTGCATGTGTGTGAGTGCTCTGTGCACACCTATGGCATTTTCCTCAAAGTTTGCTTTTTTTTCTGTTTTAATACAGCTTGGGTGGGTGGGTTTGGTCCTTTGGCTGGGACAGAATTTGAACAGCTACTACCTGGAGTAATTCGACGCCATGTTCATTGGAAAATAAACCTGACTCTTAATGAATGGTGCTGGGATGCTTTGGTTGGAAATACATGCCATCATGTTAAACCATTGCCATATCCATCAGGTTAAGTCTGTATTCTCATGACTGCATAGCATTTGAGTACACTTTCAGTTCTGTTTCATTTGGGGAGCACTGCCCCATTGGTCAGGTAACACTTCACTGGTGATTGCTCATGTAGGTATTGATTTGAGATTTAATAATTGATTAAAAGAAGCATCCAGCAAGACTTTGGATTTATATAATAAATTAAAAAAAATCAAAGAAAGTTATCCTTAAGTTATCCTTACCCTGGCTGGTAAGGAGCTAATGAGCCCTGTTTTGTCACCGAGACTATGTGTAGTACACACACGATGTTGACAGTATTGTTTAATTTATCACAAAGTCTTAGCTCTGTTGTACATGCAAGTGTGGGGGCTTCTGTGTTCAGTCTATTTCTGCAATCCTGATGGTTTGGGGATGAATCATCAAAGAGAGCACTAGTGAAATTTGATTTGGGTAGAGCCAGCTTGGCAAGCAGAGCTGACACCTCTGCGGCTCACGGGGCTGTCAGCAGCTTTACTGTCTGCGGAGACGCCGCGGTGGAGGAGTCAGGCCAGCAGAGCTGTGAGTCCCCAGGCCCCCATCGCCCATGGGGCCAGCCACACCCGTGGCCTGTTGTGATCTGGCCCTGCTCAGGCTCGTGCCCGTTCCCACCTTCCCCAGCGCTGCAGCAGTCGCTGCCCCAGCAGCCCGGGGCACTGACGGAGGAGCGTAGTTGGCAGGAGAGGCTCCTCGCAGCCGGGCAGTCGTGACCTGGCCGCTGCTCGGGGCTGCCTTTCCAGTGGAGGAGGCTAGAGGAGAGCAGAGCTGCTGGGCAAGACACATCCAAGCAGTTTCCCTTTTTAACTACAGACTAAAATGAGCTTGCCCAGAGGAGACAAAGATTTACTGAGCACAGTTGTTTCTCTACCCTTGCTTAAATAGGCCCATAACACTAACCCTGAAGAAGGGACCTCATTTCTCAGTGTCATTTTCCTGACGGGAATGCATATGGCAGGCAGCTTTAGAGCTTTATTGTAGCTGAGAGTTGCTTACAAATAAGTCTTGAATGAAATACCCAGCAAGGGATTGATATGAAGAGAAGCTGTGCAATGCAATAAGGAGGAATACATCTCCCAAAGAGCTGCCACGAAGGTGGGAAAGGTTCTGCCAGTCCAGCTCCCTTCTGTCAAAATGGATATGATCTCACATCTGTCAGGATTAGTTCTCTCCTGCCCAGCAAGGTGATCTCTTCAGGCCCTGACAATGTCATGCAGCTTGGGTGACTATTTTCTGAGCCAAGGTAGAACCTGAGTTACATTTTGAAAGGAATTATATTTTATTTAGCAGCACATGTGTGCTAATTCAAAAAGAAACCCTTCTGCTGCCCCTGCCCAAACCCTGTGAGGTTTAGGGAATGGGCTGCTTTGCTCCAGAGCTAATAAATTGAGCAGGTGATTCCGTTTTGCAGAGCTTCAGTGGGCCCTGCACGAAGTGTGTGACTGGCATTTGTGTGTGCTCTCTAATTAGAAGGATGTAATTTAAATGGAGGAATGTTTCATGTTAGTAATATGATTTCACAAGGCTATGTTTGGAGGGAACCGATTGAGCCATCTCTTAATGAATTCTGCTAATAAGATGCCAGTGGCTAAGGAAGGATAGCAAAGTGTGTGCAATTTGGCATAGTAGTGAACAGCTTTTGCTCTTCATTTTATCTGTCCTGAGGGATAGACAGGCAAACAGGCTGACTGCCCCTCATGTACCCCCGCAGTGCAGCTGAGTACTCTCTGCTGGTTCTGTCACCCTACTAGCTGTCTCCTCCTTGTTTCAGTGCGGCGTGTTGCTCCTCGATTCTCTATCCCTCCGAGCAACCATGAGGTGATGCCTGGGGGGAGCGTGAACCTCACGTGCGTGGCAGTAGGTGCTCCAATGCCCTATGTGAAGTGGATGGCTGGTGTGGAGGAACTGACCAAAGAAGATGAGATGCCCGTCGGTAGGAATGTCCTGGAGCTGAATAACATCATGCAGTCTGCCAACTACACCTGCGTGGCCATCTCTTCCCTTGGCATGATCGAAGCCACAGCCCAGATCACTGTCAAAGGTAAGGAACTATTACTTGCAGTTCTCCTATTTGGGTTTCAACAATGTAACCCTTTGTCAAAGTTTCTTGGCTGCAGCTGATGGACTGCTCTCTTCTGTGACTCTTCTGTGACTTTTCCGGTTTGCAAGGGAGGTTCCCAAACCCACAAGTTTGTTTTTTCCTGCTGACAGTATGATGATGTTTGCTGTGAAGGTCATTTTCTCTCTCCCTGTAAGTGGCATGGTAGATGAGCTTGTGTCAGGACAGGTCCTTGTTAACACCATGAAAGAACCTCCCTGAGTCTTTGTTTGTCTCAGCAATGTCTAGCTTGCTCTGCATCAGTAGGATCAGCTCTGCACAGTGGTGGGCCATGGGTGTCTTGGGGCAGGGTCTGTGGATGTCTGCAGTCAGAGAGCTGTTTGCACTGATGTCCTCTTGCAGTAAGGGTGAGACAAGAAGGTTAATCCCAGCAATGTGAAGTGTCCATGAGCCTCAACAGAATGAGCATCCTCCCTCCCTGCAGGGAGGAGCTGTATGTGTTCATTTGAAATTTGTTACATAATCCTCTGTAAATGTCTTCCCTTACTGCTCTGCCCCTTTCTCTTTCTTTTTCTTGTGTTGCTGTCCTTCAGCTGTGCTTTCTGCTGACATTTCACAAGTAGCTTTGCCCCAAAGAGGATATTATTGCCGATTGCTGACCACAGGGTAGCCCACCCACTAACAGGAGTCTGAAGGTGTCCTGCCTTTCCCATCTGGGGCCCATCAGAGCCGCAGTATCCGTTTCCTTCTCTGCTTGCAGTTGATTTGTAGCTCAGATTACCGCAGATACGTCATTTTTTAAGTCTGTCTGTTCTTGCAGGCCCCTTCCTGCACTAAGGCCACCTTTAGCACAGAGTTCCTGCTTGAACAAATCAGAGAATTGAGTGTTAGCTCTCTCTGACTTGGAGATAACAGGAAATTCTCTTGGCTAGTCAGAGGATGCTTTTAACCTTAGCCGCACCCAGCTCCCTTTCCTCACAACACCTGCTCCTCAGTACCTTTTCCAGCCTCTCTTTTCATACAGAGCACAGTGGTTGCCTTGCTATAATAGATACACAAGAGTGTATGGAAAAAAGGGCCATGATGGGATGGTGGTCTGGTCTTGGAGGGAAGAGGTGGGAACTGCACCATTGCACTGATGGTTCACAGCATTTACCTCTTCATAGCTGGAATGCCTTTGCCTCACTCCCTCACTGGTTGACGTGATGCCCCAGGATGGGGAGCAATTTGCTCAGCTCCTTTAGCCCTTCACCTTCCTCCTTGTGTCCTTGTCTGCTTTTTCTACACCTTTACAGTTTACCCTGGATATCTTACTGCCTCTGTCCCAAACTCCTTCACCCAGTGTTGCTTCTCCTGTGCTTGCTGGCAAGCAGACCATTTTCAGCGCAGGCGGGAGAAGTAAGATTACACAGAATTGATTGCACTTAAGTGTGTTGAAAGTACCAGACCTGCCCTTGCTCACATGGAGGCTGCACACCCAACAGCTGTCAGGAGTCAAACTTGTGGCTTTTCAAAAGAAAAGGAGTTTCATCTGTCCTTGAAAGCCTGAGGAAGGCTGCCAGTTTCTAGGATGCTGTAAGAAATATGTTTCTTCAGGCCATAATACTGTGCAGATTGGGTTTGCCCTCCCTGAGTCCTCCATGGGTAGTGCTGGGGTGTCTGGCTGTAGGTTGTGTGCCCTCCCATGCCAGTTCAGCCCCTGATGATCTTCTCAGTATTCATGTTGCAGTAGCACTGGAGAATGCATTCTCTCTGGTACTCAGAGCAGGCATGCCCTGTGCTAAGGAGCTTGCCTTCCTCAGCTGAGCCATGTGGAAACTAGAAACCTGATGGCTTTGCCAAAGAATGAAGTTCTTGAGTATCTTAATTGGGGTTGAGCATTTTCCCTAGTTCCTTGTCAAGCACGGCTGCATTACAAGTCACTAATGACTTTAGAGTGGTTTGTAGGAGGTTTAAACTTACTGTAGACTTTAATTCCAACAACTACTAAAGTATTTGTGTACTCTGCAAATCTCTCTCATACACACTCATTCTTTTTCTTTGTTCTTGTGGTAAAATGGTGAATCTGGAAATGTGTGCTTGCAGTAGCTGTGTTCTCATTGACACTTCAGAGGTGTCATTGTCAGAGTTCTTGAGTAACAGTTTACTGTTTGGTTGCAGTTTGACACACCACCCAGTGAAATAGTGGATATGAAAGTTGGTAATTTCTCTGGCTGTATCTCTCCTGCATGTACTGTAATACTTGCAAAGCCTTGCCCCATCAACCCTTCTAACAGCATTGTCCATGAACTCCCTTTGGCTTAAGATACTACCTCTCTAGAAGCAAGAACATAACTCCAGGTTACTTTGGTGCTCTGATTGCTTTGCTTTGTAAATCAGCTGTGCACCTGGCTTCTGGGTCCAGCCCAGCCCAGCCCACTGCCGGGTGAACCCCCATGACAGAAACATTCCTGCATCCCCGTTGAATTACTTTTATTTAGCCTGCTGCTGGTAAGTGCGTCAAGCACATCTAATAACATGATTGCTCTGTTTATCCTTCCATTAAGAACCACTTCAAGCAATATATGGTAATATAAAAATGCATGTTATAGAGTATGAAATGATTTCTGCCTTTTAAAGAAGAATGTTAATGGGAGGTGGCAGCTCCATTTTTATCCCTGTGCACATTGCAAGGTTTGAGCTGACTGAATTATTTAAATCACACCTCTCTGCCTTCCAATTGCAGCACTGCCAAAACCTCCAACAGAGCCATTAGTGACTGAAACAACAGCTACCAGCGTGACCCTCACCTGGGATTCAGGCAACTCCGACCCCATTTCATATTACGTCATCCAGTACAAGCCCAGATCCCTGGAGGGCCAGTTCCAGGAGGTGGATGGAGTGGCAACAACCCGCTATAGCATAGGTGGGCTCAGCCCCTTCTCAGAGTACGAGTTCCGGGTCATCGCAGTCAACAACATCGGCAGGGGTCCCCCCAGTGAACTGGTCGAGGCTCGGACAGGAGAGCAAGCTCCTTCAAGTCCACCCCTCAAAGTCCAGGCACGGATGCTGAGCGCCAGCACCATGCTGGTCCAGTGGGAGCAGCCGGAGGAGCCCAATGGACAGATCCGAGGGTACCGCGTGTACTACACCACCGACCCGCACCTGCCTTTGAGCATGTGGCAGAAACACAACACTGACGACAGCCACCTCACCACCGTGGGCAGCCTCATCACAGGCACCACCTACAGCATCCGTGTCCTGGCCTTCACTTCGGTGGGCGACGGGCCCCCCTCGGACATCATCCAGGTCAAAACACAGCAAGGGGGTACGTATGGAGTGAGGCGGAGTGGCTCCGTGGCTGTCCCAATGCTGCGCGGCTCAGCTGAGTGTCTGACCTGCACCAGGCATCACAGCTGCACTTGGTGCTCAAATGATTGCCTGTCATAGAGGATGGGGGGGTATTCCCACCCCACAGCCTTGGATTTATGCTGTCAGATTGTCCTGGGGAGCTGGTATCAATCTCTGTACAAGTGACAGCCCACGGTTTTGTCTGAGATACAGTGGCTAAAAACATGACACAAAGTCCTGGACACGGATGTCAGCACCTGTGTAACAGCTAGACCCTTCTGGGGTCTGAGTATGTGTGTGGAAGGAAGGATCTGGGATGCAGTCAGGGTCTGGAAGTGAGCACGGTCCCGATAGTCACCCGCCTGAGTGGCAGAGGTGTTTGTTTGTGGCCTGAGATGTTCTAAGTGCACAGTGCAGGGGAAAAGGAATGTTCTGGCAGAAAGAGGATCCTCACAAAGTGAAATGCTGACTTTGCTAAGTCATGCAACTCTTCTCGCCTCTTCTAGCACTAACCACGTGTTTGTTTCCCAGTTCCTGCCCAGCCAGCTGACTTCCAGGCAGAAGCAGAGTCTGATACCCGCATCCTGTTGACATGGCTGCCCGCCTCTCAGGAACGCATTACTAAATATGAGCTGCTGTACTGGGAAGGGGAGGATGGCACTCAGGTGAGGATCCTGCCTGGTAGCTCTTGGGGCTGGACACGGCAGTTTATCAGCTTGGGAAGAGTGTGTGCTTGAGCCAGGGTGGTAACAGAACTGTTTCTTTGTGTTTCTTTTGCCTCAGTGGTGTGCAATAGGAACATGGCGTTCTGGTTTCTGTGTAAGTGACCTCAGCAGTACTTGTTCATGCCAGCAAAGTAGCTAGGACTGATTTAGGACTGGAAAGCCTCAGAAGGCCATGGCAGCATCCCTGAGGCATGCTTACTGCTGGTGCATGTGAACAGTCACACTTCTGGGCAAGTCTGAAATGGCCTCCAACATGTGCCTCTGGCCCCAGGACTGGTTAGATGTAAAAAGCAGATTGAAGGTGGCCTAGAGAGAGCCCTTCCACATTTACTGCAGGTCCCTAAAGGAAGTCTAGTTCAAGATACATCAAAGGTAGTGCTGGCTTCAAGACAGCATGGCAAGAATTATGCCATGACACCATCACAGTGTCCCATGGTCCTCGCCCTCTCATCTTATTACAGTGGCGTGAGAGCTGCAAAAAATAAGTGTCTTTCAGGTGAAGTGTCAACAAAACAAGCCATTTTCCAACAGTGTTTCAGTGCATTAGAGATCCTGGCTACTACAGGACAAGGGCTTTACTCTGTTTCATAGGCAATACTCTGTCTATTGGGACAAAACAAACTTGTGTGTCCTATGCTCCTTGTCTGAACTTGTATAGCTGGACCCAACATTCCCACAAAGCTCTCAGGCCAGTGGGTGCAGCCTGGACACCAGACAGTGTAGCCTGGCTGTGGCAGAGGTCTGCTTCCCTGGAGAGCCCTAGTGTGTCACCCAGGAAGCTCCGTGCTTTGGAGTCCTGCAGGACGGCAGGTTTGGCAGCGTGGCTGTGACTTTCTGTGGGTGTAGAATGGTTGCACACCAGCTTTTCTGTATCCTCCGACTACACCAAATAATCTGTTTCCTTTTTTTTTTGACAGCAAAAGGTGGAGTTTGACCCAACCTCCTCATATGCTGTGGAAGGTCTCAAACCAGACACATTGTATAAGTTCCGCCTGGGCGCCCGATCAGAGCTGGGGGTTGGAGTTTACACCCCCACGGTCGAAGCCAGAACTGCCCAATCCAGTAAGTGCCTGACACTCAACACTGCTGGAGACAAAGCAAAAGCAGTCCATTTTCTGTCTCCTGGCCACAGAGAAGCCCAGTGCTTCTGCCCTTGTGGGTTTGCAGGGATGCTGGCATGCAGTTTGCTTAAGGGAGTAATGGGGAAAGTCAGCTGGGGTTTGGATCAGGGCTCTTTGGCAGAGTGGGTGCACCCAAGGGGTAAGTTGTTTCTTCGTGTCCCTTTGATCATGCTGTCTTTCCCTAAGGGTAGATTCATAAAAACTGATGGAGGAGTAAAACAGGCTGGGAAATTGCTTTGGAGAGATTGATTTGAGTGGGTTTGTGCATCTCTATGAATTTACTCCTATGCAGACAAGCTGTCTGGACAGGCAGCATATGGGTATTTGGCTCTAAATGTGACTGTCTCCAAACCATTGGATTTTCATCCATTCACTCCCCATTCCAGCTGCCTTGCTTACACAGGAGTCCATCCCTAGTCCATACAGTTGATTGCAAGGTGAGGCATCCTGTGAGGCCAGGTGTGTCTGTGGCTGTCAGGCAGCTGGAAGAGTCATTTTGGAGAAGTGGCTGTTTGCCAGGGTTGTGTGAGCAAGTGAGGCTGCTGCTTCTGGGACTGCAGTGCTAGGAGAAACCAGAACAAGCTGCAGTTGAGTTAATAGAGAGGCTCAATAATGAGGTGACCCAGGCAATATCACTTTCATCCTGGCTCTGCCCTGTGTGATCACAGAGCGGGAGTTTGCATTGCTCTGATTGGCAGCTCAAAGTGCTGCGCATAAGCAGATTAGGGCTATCAAAGGGCCCTGCGATAAGCTCGTTTTCACTAACGATTTTTGGGCTTGCCATTATGCAAAGGGCATTAAAAGGGGGAAAAAAAGACATTTCTGTTAGCACCGTCTGTCTGGGATTTACTTGCTCTGTGGAGTGAGCAGTTGGCACAGGCAGCCAGCCTTCCCTGCAGGGAGGGCGGCAGCAAGAACAGCAGCCAGGAGTGTGAGATGGCCATTAGAAAGGGAGCTCTGGCAGGGAAGAGCAGCTCTGCTCACTCTTAGAATGACCTTCTCTTTGAGGAAAACTCAGCTTCATTAACATACCAGTCCCAGGCATTCCTCCACCTCGTTAATTGAGCTAATGATGTCTTTGAGCTGCACAATAGACAGGTATGAAAATGGAGAAAGGTTCAGATCATGCGGTTATAAATATTTGAACACTGAGAACAAATTCTGGGTATGGGGATTTGTATACCTGTTTCAGATAGCTTTTGTATTGATAGCAAAGGTTGAAGTAATTCTCCTGCCATGTAAATTAATTCCATTGGTGGATGCTCTTATCCTTGAACACACTTAATCAGAGACACCTCCATGCATAAATGAGTCCTTCAGAGTCTCACAACAGTCCAAGTAAGAGAAGCGTTTGCTTCATGGACTCATCAAGGCAGACATCTTATCATGACCTACTCTACCTGTTGTCTGCTCACAAGGCATCTCACACCAGTCTGGTTTTGAGGTTGTCACTTCACTGGCCAGTGGTGCAGTAGCTGAGTGGTTCTGGCATCTGTTTAGTCAGAGAAATGTTCATAGGCTGGAAGAGATTCGGCGTTTAGCCGCAGGAGTACCTTGGTTTGACCAGTGAAGCCCTCCTCACACTGAAGGACCTAAGAATCCTTAGATGGATCCAAGTTACCTGGGTCTTGGTTTACAGGCCTGAGAAAGGCTGTTAGATCATAGAGCTTGACATGTTCAGGTGGGACACAAACTGCAGGAGCAGTCAGATTCCTGCTTTTCAAAAAGCCTCTCTTCAGTCTCTATTTCTGTCCCTGACAAAGCAGTCATGGGGAAGGTAGGAGGCCCATGATCACTAATGACTCACTGATGGGCTGGAGAAGGATTCTGGTTTTGCTTTTCTTCTGGCACCCCTGCTCAGAAGTAGGGGGCATGCTTGTGTGGAAAGGCCAGAGGGAGGCAATGCCCTTTTGAACCCTTCAGCAGCACAGCTGAGGCCTCATCTCCTGAGCAGGCAGCTGCTTTCTAGGCTGTCTTTCCTGCTATGCTGCTCACTTAGTTGCTGGGCACCCTGCAAAAAGTACAAGCAGTGCTGCTTTGAGGGCCTGAAGAGCACGGGGGAGTTTTCCAGGAGTCTGCAGTGCCTCAGGCAAGCGGAATGATGCAAGAGAGAAGCATCAGCTCTGTGCCCATTAGGCCTTGGCATTAAAATGCTGTTCTCCCTTGAAATACTAAGGTGGGTCCTAAGTCTGCCTTTTCCCTAGCCTAAGGAGCAGGTGGGTTGGATGGGTGCACAGAGTTGCTGTGGGCCGTCGGGGGAGGCTGTCGTGAGTAGCCTGGAGGCAGCAGAGGTTTGCACAGAGTGCGTGTGTGGGTACATCTGCATGTGTGGGTGCATGCTGGCCACCCAGTCTGCTCTTTGCTGGCCCCAGGAGGGACACTTCAACTCCTTGTGCATTTTAAGTTGATCCTGCTCATGTTTTCAAGTTTTATTTTGCTTTCTTTAAGTGTTAATCTGAGCTTTTAATTTGAACATCATATGTGTGACTCTTACCCAGTCAACAGCCAACTTTTGACTTGCCCACACTGCCATCCAAAGCTACCTTTGGAGAATGAGCTCACTGCTGCATGCCAAGGGAAGCTGTGGAGGTTCTGTCAAAGCATGTCTCTTCTGTGAAGGGCAGACAGTGGCAAAGGAAAGGTTTGCCAAGCCCCTTGTGTCTCACCTGTCCTGTCTGAAGGATGCCACCAGGCACTTTGTCTACATTATGCCCTCCATTGTAGGTGTTGCTTTGGTGCTATATCTTCCTACTCTCTTCCCTGCCACTTCTCTGCTGATTAACCAAAAGAGTGTGAGGATTCACTTTTTACCCCTGCTCCCTTTTCACTATAGCAGATGGCAGGGCTGATCCTGTGCTGCTTCCCTCACATAGGCAACTGTTTTCATCCACGCATTGCTTTGACTTCTCTTTCCTCCAATGTAGCTCCCATAGCAGCAGCCTGACTGCTCAGGCATCGTCTCTTGCAGCTCCATCACTATTTATCCTCCTCCCTCTTTCATCTCTCCAGGAATCTGAGCCGAAGCATCAGGAATGTTCCCTGCTCTCTGAGCACAGGAGTGGGCATTAAAAGTTACATGCACTCTGCAACTGTTTCTGCAGGCAAGTGGGCCTTGTTCCCAGCAAGCAGAGGTCACTGGTGGCATTGGGAGGTTCTGCTGCCCTCTGCTTTCCCAGATCTCCTGCCACTGCCAACCTGTGCCCAGCAAAGCTAAGGCACTATTGCTGAGTGCTTGAATTACCTGAGAGCCCTGCTGCCATGTGGATGTGATGTAGGTTTTGTTCACCTGTGAGCAGGCAGTGAGCAGCCAGGGTTGTTCCTGTGCCCCTGCAAGGCTGGCTCTGCTGCATTGGTGGCTGCAAGGACTGAAGCATGGTGAAGGGCAGCAGTCTTTTTTCAGGCATTTCAATGTTTCCAGGTGCAGTGAAGAACAGAAGCTGCCTTTCACCTGCCAGGGCAAAGCAAGATATTTTGTACTCCATTATCGCTTGGCCACATGGCTTTCTAGTCTTAAAGCAACAGCGTGCTTTTTGTTTGTTTGTTTGTTTGTTTGTTTGTTTGTTTGTTTTGTTTTGTTTCTTTGTTTGTTTTTTGTTTTGGTGTTGTTTTTTGTTTTTTTTTTTTTTTTGGTGATACCCTGCCCCCTCTGCTTAGGGCTGTTTCCTTCTGGATGAGCACCCAGGGTTGGAGCCATCTCCCTTGTTCCTTCCCTGACTATGTGGGCTCCTTTCCTTCTCCAGACTTCCACTCTTGCCTTCTATGCAAGCTTGCTGCCTGCAGCATCCCAGGGCAGTGAGGCCAAATGACAGGGGGCTGATGCTGCCATGAGAGGGCTCCCATGCTGCCAGAGCCCTGGTGCAACCAGACAGCAGCTCTGCAAGGCTGGAAAAGGGAATGAACCAGGCAGATGTCCTAAGAATGCTTTGCTTTGTGCAGATCATCTCTCCTTTCCCAGTCTCTCTTCCTCCACCCAGATTTCTTTTACTGCTCTTCCCCAGTGTGCTGTGTGGAGAGACTTCTCTCCCAATGATCCCAGTGAGAAGCAGCTGTTGCCTGGATCCCATTCCTCCTCCTGTGGACAGATAACATTGCCTCTATAAGGGCCCCATTAGGGGGCTTAGAAGTTAATGCAACCTGCAGGTGCTTTTGCCTGGGAAGGGACAAGACTTGCTTACTTTCCACTGTAAAAATCCATAGGCCAGGAAGTTACTGAAGCAGGTAACCAGTGTGCCAGGCATAAAGCAGTCAGTCCCAGATTCCAGGGAGGACGTGTGCAAAGCAACACAACCATGTTATCTCCTGTTCCCGCATGGTGCCTGGCCCCACCTGGTTAGGATGCAGCTGATGGTCATGATTTTAAACCCTACCAGGACAAACTACCTTCAGCCTCAGTCACCTGCTTTCCTTATCCACTTTTGTTTCCTCCGCTTGTCTAGGAGTGAGTTTTCACAAGCCTTCCTACAATCTGGTGTGTGAGCTTCCCTTCTGCCACTCTTGCCTTCTGTAGCTTCCTACCTCTTCTGGTTTCCATCTGCTTCAGATCTTCACTGAAAGCATCTTTCTTCTCCCTACCAGTCTCTCTCTCACACCCTCCACACGCCCCGCTTCCCTTACTGCCATTTGTTGTGTTTGGTAAAGTGAGTGTCCAGAACTGCTTTGGGAAGAGATGTTCTCTGATGCAGAACAGCACTTCCATCTCCATGCTGTTCATCTGGCCTTCAATTACAAATTGCCCCCCAGTGCCATCTTTGATGATCTGTGAGGATGGCAGGCAGTTGTTCACATCTAAGTTCAGCGCTCTGTTGGCTGGGTAAAAGTTCCCTGTGCATTTTGGTTTGTCTTTCCATTCATTTCCCTTCATCTCCCCACTTCATTTATTTATCCCCAGCCCCCTCCGCCCCACCCCAAGAAGTCGAGTGTGTAAGCACCAGCTCCACCACCATCCGGGTAAGTTGGGTGCCACCGCCCGCCCAGAGCCGCAATGGGGTCATCACCCAGTACTCCATTGCCTACCAGGCAGTGGAAGGAGATGACAACACCAAGCATGTGGTGGATGGCATTGGACGGGAGCATTCCAGCTGGGAGATCAAGGACCTGGAGAAATGGACAGAGTACAAGGTGTGGGTAAGGGCTCACACCGATGTGGGGCCAGGACCGGAGAGCATCCCCGTGCACGTGCGCACTGATGAGGATGGTAGGTGCTACTGAACAGTTCCTTCAGCTACTGCCATGGGTTAACCAGGACTCTCTAACTAGCTGAGTTGCTGGAAAGGGTGGGAAAGGGAGCAGGGTCACTGACCTGGGAGTGCCTTTCAAGCAGGACCAGAGGCTGTCAGGAACAATGCTCCAGGGAGCGAATCTCAACAGTTGCCCTGGAGTGGGGTTGGGGAATTGCTTTGCTGGCCCTTGTTCTTCCTCCAAATTGTGTCAGATATCTCATTGTGGTCCTTCAGGGTCCTGTTTGTGTCAGCAGTGCTTCCTGTGCATGCAGAGAGGCATTGCTCTGCTTTCCATTGTGGTTTTATAGTGGGTGGTGATGGATTCCTTTTTATTGAAAGTAGAATGAGCTCTCCTAGCCAGAGATTCTCTTGTTAGATGAGGACTTAAAGTTTACTTGTTGACCTGAAATCCAGCAAACTAAAGAGGGGCAAAATCCATTTCAAAGTTTTAGATACTGCAGGAAAGCTGCTTCCTGCTCCAGCTTCCAGGCAAGCCACAGCTTATATAAAGCTGCTCTTCCACTCAAGAGTCAGAATACCACACATAGAGAGCACTTTACTGGATACGACAGCTTTAAAGAGAAATTGCTTTGTATTAGCAGGGCTGTCAGTTATGTCATCATGATTTAAGCCATTTCCTTTGAAAGTGCCAGAGCTCAGGGTGACAGTAGGAGCTCCCGTGGCTTCATGCTGACCCAAGAAAGCTGCAGATTTAATGGGAGAAGAAAGAGATGGAGCATCCAGGCAAAGAAAGCATGATCTCTGCATTACCCAATCAGTATAGGAAATTGAAACCAGACATGTTACAGTTTCCCTAAATGGGCTGCCACTGTCCCCCATGTCTCCATGGCTCTGAAAGTGGCGTCTGGGAATGCTTGCTGACTGCATTCCTGGGCTGGCAAACACATCTGTGTGTGTCCTGCTGCCTGTATTGTTTGCTTCAGTTCTCATTCAGCAGAATTGTAGCCCAGGGGAAGCTGTTACCCCAGAAATGTCGCAACAAGCTCTCTCAGTTAGTTTTTGGGCACCGTGGTTGGACATTCCAGCTTAGCTGTCAGGAGTGATTTTATATTCCTCTGACATGCTGATGCTCAGTAGATACCCATGATGAAGCAATGAGAAATGCTAAACTGTGCTCTGAAAACAAATTGAACTTTCCCTGTTTGGATCTCAGATGCAGCACATACTTCCCATAGTGGGGCAGGACAGAGTTCCTCAAAACACTGTGGTCTGTTCATATTCACATCTTTTTGTGAGTGTCCCTGCAACATCCCCATATCATGTCCTGCAGAGGCCTCCTGCCTTCTCATGCCAGCAGAGCTTGACACACAGCTTCTGTCTGGTTCTCAGGGAGAATCTTGTTTTCCACTTGGACTCCCAGCTGTGTGTGTGGGCAGGTGTCTTGCCAGGGCAGGAGAGCCCTGTGGCTTGTGCAAGGTCACTGCACTAAGTGAATTGTGGATTACAGCATAGGCTGCTCCAGGCAGAAGGGGGTAACTGTTCAAGCACAGCCCCCTCCATTCCCACACCTTGAGTTGGCTTCTTGGTGCTAAAATGCTCTGTTCCTCTTTCTGTATTTTATTAAATTATCTACAATTACAAAGGACATCTGGGGAAAAATAATGAATTGCCCTGCAGCTTAAAAACTGTGCTTACCTGCTGGGTAGCTGTTTCTTCCCATTTAGTTGGTTGAAATCGCAGTACTCATTACGTCTGCTTGTCAGGTATCCATCCCTAATTATCTCATACTGATTTCTTGCTGTGTTGAGAATTGGGGCGTATGAGGTTCCAAACCTCCAGATTTTCTTTCCCAGGGCAGTGCAAGGTGAAAAGGGTCCTGCAGATGAGGTGATAGGATGGAGCCCAGGTCCTTCACTTGGTACTGGGCACTTGGGAAGCATCAGTATCCTCCACAGAGAGTGCACACCTCCACTCTCAGCTGCTTCAGAAGGAGCTTTCCAGGAGCAGCTGAGAAGCTAATTTTTTAGAATTGACATTTTTGTCACAGTCAATGCAAGAGCGAAATATAATAAGGAGGTAATTTTTCCAAATGGTAAATAGGGTATAAATACATTTTTAAACGGGCCTCACCTTGCAAGAAAATTGATATTTTCTGGGCAGTGTAATTTTTCATTTTATTATCAAAAAGCATTCAGCTAGCCGTGCATGAAATACAGTCCCCAGAGCTGTCACAATCCCCACAGGCCCCTTTATCTGACTGAGTTCAGTGACTGCTGTCTCTGAGCTCTGGGTTATTGTTTTAGGATGGTGCTTTTCCCCCTCATTAACCTCTCACTGTCACAGGGGAAGAGCATGTGTGTGCTCTGGCTGGTGGCAGGTACCAGGGCTCCCTGCAAAACAGACTCAGCACCCAGTCGTGCTACCTGGGGCTGTTGTGCTTCCTTTAGATGGGTCTGAGAGGAGGTGTTGTGTCAGGCAAGATGCAAAGAAGGCTTTAAAACCCCTGCCTGTGCCCCAGGGCATCCTGAGCTGCAGGGGGTCATCGTATTCTTTATATTCTGCTGTATTCCTGTATTCTTCCTTGCTCTCCTACTGCTGGAGATGAGAGGGATAGATGGACCTTGGGTCTGATTCAGCACAATGACTTTCATTAGGGGTGCTCCTGCATATTACAGGTACACTCTTTCTTACTGAGAGTAGCAAAAGGGAAGGGGTCAGGGATGTGGTCATGCTGAAAAAGTGCAGCGTGATGTCCTGGGCAGGTACAGGAAGCTTGTACTAGTGGGGCCGACCTGGCAATGAGGTGGGGGGAAGGCAGCAAAGGAGTGAGAGGTAGTGACAGTGGTTGTGTGGTACTTGCTCATTGTTCTCCCCTGTGTTGCAGTGCCCAGCGCCCCACCGCGAAAGGTGGAGGTGGAGTCTGTGAACTCGACTGCCATCCGGGTGAGCTGGAAGCTGCCCATCTCCAACAAGCAGCACGGGCAGATCCGCGGGTATCAGGTTACCTATGTGAAGCTGGAGAACAACGAGCCCCGAGGGCAGCCAGTGATCAAGGACGTCATGCTGTCAGAAGCACAGGTACAGTGTGGGGACCGCCAGATGGTGGGCATGGCACCTCCCCTCTCTGCAGAGGGCAGGCTGGATGGATCCAAGCATTTCTTGGCCTCGTGTTGCAGCTCCAGAGCGTGGGACTCAGCCTGCCTGAGCAAGGCAAGCAGTTTATCCTTAAACTGTAGCTTAAATACGGGTAAAAAGTTTAATCAGGAAAGGATTACTGTAGAAAAGATGATGTATTGGATGATGTTCCTCTCTTACCCCTTCTCTGATACCTCTCTGCCTGCCACATCTGTGCAGACTCCAGCTGGAGCAAACGGCTCTTTGCCAGTCCATTTATAAATGATCAGAAAGTTTTAAATAAGCTTTCAGTCTGTTTCTTTTGTGATGCTGATTGTGTTCAGGGCAAAGTGTCGTTCTTGATAGCATCCACCCTGGTGCTGCCTGCTTGTGGGGCACAGGGGTGGCTCCACCCCTGCGTGGGCACAGCATGCCAGGCAGAACAGCACTCCTCAAAGTGTGGCTCAGCATAGCCTCCCCTTCTTCCTCCTTTTGCAGGGCAGGGACTTGGTGTTGCATTGCTTCTTGAAACAAAACCGTAGGGGAAGCCAACTTAGTCTGGGAAAGGCTGGGGAGGAAGAAAAAAAACGAGGTGGAGACCCACATCCCCTGTAAATGACTTTGTCCTCTGCAATCCCCACACAACAATCTGTTCATATTTAGGCCATGTCATGGATACCTCACTGGCTGTGAGCTGCAGCCCCCTTCCTTCACACTGCTCCAGGCACAGCTGTGCACTCTGCACAGCCCAGGGATGCTTAGTTGCCTCTTGCCCAAGGTCCAGGGAAGTTTTTGGTGTCCTGTGTGCAATGGAATGCAACTCTTCTTTGGAGCAGGGGTCCTTCATCCTGGATGACCCACGCTGTTCTCAACTAAGATAATCGTATAAATGAAGAACAGGATCTGCTGCTGTTGGAAGCAAGGAGGAATCGATTCAGAGCTGGCTTGCTTGAATGATGCCCAGTATAAATACTGGAGAGCTGCAACGATTAATTGATCTGTCTCCTGAATGCAGCTGTGAATCATTTATGTGTTTGTCAGTGGGGAGTGCAGTGCACAGAGGCAGCTTTACTCCCCATTCATATTCTGAAAGATAAAACTCAGTAATAATGTGAAAGGGGAAAACTTTAAAGAGAGAAGACGCTTTGAGGGTCCTTGCAGTGTTGTCTGGGGCACATCTCTCTTTATGTTTCAGATGTTGCTTTGTTTTAATAGTTGGAGAAGCTGCTTACTGCCCTTTACTTATGCCAGGAGGATATAATCTTCCGTGTTGTTAGAACAATTGAGGCTGTGCTGTTCAGCTGGAGTTTGGAGTTAATGGGTTGGTCCCAAATGTAGGTGGGCAAAGTTGGCAATGTTTTTCTTCTCGGTGTTTTCAAATATTTTATGCTTGCCCAGCCAGTTGTGCTTTCACTCCTTAGTCATACATTTCAGAGAGAGAAATCCCATGCTGATGTGCAGAATGAGGATGCCAGAGCCAGAAACTTTTGAAGGAGTGCTGGATTTTGCATTAGTTTCATTGTGTGAATCAATGAGGCAAGTTCCTAGAAGTTTCCTGGCCTGTCAGGCCATTTGTCAGTCCTTCCATATTTGGTGAATTTATGTGGGAAAGTTCTTGATTTCTGTGATATTTTTTCCTGCTATGTATGGTGGTGAACTCATCCACTGTAATTTTTGGGTGGAAGTGAAAATGATAGTTGCAGAGAAGCGACTACTCTGAGAGAGTCATGTCACTCTTGGGATAAACTAATGATGACCCTGCAGGGAAGAGGTTTCACTGACTTGGCAGAAGAGATCTCTATTTCCCAAAAGAGTGAGAAGCCAGGCATGACCTGTGCTTGTGATGAAATACATCTGCTCCAGATGCTGAAGAACCCTGTAAGAGCTGCCATCTTTCAGTACAGCAGTGTGTGTCTTCACAAACAGCCAGATGAAACTTTAACGAGTAGTCCTGGAAAAGTCATTTTCTGTGAAAGAAAATAAAAATACCTGCCCCTGAAGGTCATAGGATGAAGATGGCCACAGTTCAGTACTCATAAACACTCACAAACATTTATACCAGTGCACAGGGAGAGAATTAAACTGATTGAGAGTCTTGGGGTCAGAGAAGAAAATCTCTGGGCAGGTAGGCAGAGCACCTCCTCCTGCCTAGCCAAGGCTGTCTGCTGATTTGAGTAGGTATGTACCACATAATCTGCTTCCTGCAGACGGTGTGAAGACACTGATACTAGAGCTGACTCATGATTTTTCCTTATTGAAGATGAGAAATGGAAAGAGAGTAAACGAAGATGAAAGGAAAAAGGCAAGGGAACGGAGATGTTAGCTATGCAGATAATATGGATTCTGAGCTTTCAAAACCGTTTGAGCGGAAAGGACTGAAACATCAGCAGAGACGTGGGGGCCCTGGTGCTGGAGAGATCACATTTTATTTTACAGCCTCCTGCCTCGGCAGAGTAATCAGTTGTTAAGAAGGTCCTGTGATGGAGCTGAGGCCTCTCCCTCCCCTCTGTGGCTGCGCCTGTGACTGATTACCTCTGTCAGGATTCTGTGTGCCTTCCAGTCTGAGCTCTCACCTCCTACTGACAGCCTGATGGACAAGCAAATGTGACCCTACCCTGTGGGGGAGCTCCCAGGGTTGTGCAGCTGCAGAGCTGGATCAGGTACCTGCAGCACCTCTTCCCCAGGCCATGCCTGTCACAGCTCAGCCGGTCCCGTAGTGCGCGATGGCAGAAGATTCATCTCAGTGCCCTGGGTCTTGCATAAAGCACCAAGAGAGGGCTTTTGAAAGGAGCCCAGTCCAGGAGCTGCACTCCACCACTACTTCAAGCCCTCACCAGCTCAAGGGAGTGAGGGATAGCAGGGCCATGGGACCACAAGCATTAAGCTTGACGGGGCAGGCGGAGGGCCCACCTCATTTCCTTGGCCTCCAATCTCTGGACAGCTGCTGCATGTTAGGAGGGGCAATGGGCTTTAACCCCTCTATCCCTGCAGATCCAGGCTGCCCAAACAACTTTGCAGGGCTGGTTGGGGCCAGCTGGCTACACAAGGTCAGGGTTTGTGGAGAAGAGTTTCCTGCCACCTTCTCCTCCTGCTGTGCAAACAGAGTCATGGCACAGGAAACGTATGTGCTACCCACAAGACGGGCTGCAGGCTCTCAGGAGGGTGGTGTGGTCTCTGCAGGCAGCACTTCACCAACCAGCATGCAAACTAAGTGCACATCCCACCAGCTTGCTCCAGAAGAGCAGGAAGAAGAAATGGCAATCACTTCAAGCTATTGGATTGAGATCAAAGGAGAAAGCAGAGACTTCAATTCTCCCTGAGCAGTACCTACCCCAGGCACAACACAGGAATTTACAGCCTCCCTCTTTCGTTGCGTGATAGTCAAGGACTGTTCTCTGAATGTACTTGGAACATCTCATACATGTGTACTTGTCTAGGTGGAAGTCTGGCATGGAGGTGGGATGTTCTCTGCTTCTTAAGTGGAATAAAACTGTAAGACATCAACCAAGAGGCACTTCAGTGAAGGATCAAGGTGAAGTTCTGGTACCCTCAGACCCCTCTGCATCTCATTGACTCAGTAACTGAGTTTATGTCTGGAGTTCCACTGTTGCACCACAGTCACTGAAGAAGAGAGGAGAAGGATCTGCAGGAAAACCAATATTGGCTTCCCATAGCTGGGGCTGTTGAGGGCTTGAATCTGTCTTTTGCAAGAGCCTTGGTCAGGGAAAACAGCCGTTCCCTGGTGAGACATGACTGTGCTGTGCTGAAGTGTAAAATGAAACATTAAAGCATTGCAGCTGCCATAAATACACACTGTTAGCTTTAGCACTTCCCAGAGCCATCCTGCCTCATGCACACAGCCCTCTCTCAGTTCTTTTTATGACTGCTCCTGGGCTTTTCAGATCAATTTGTCTTACTGACCAGCCTTAAACAGTTAAGAAGCAATTGAGCTAGTTTAAGGAAGGAAATGTTTTGATCTGTAGATTAAATTTTCGTAATGAAACTGAATTTCTACCAAGGTATTTATGCAGGCCTGGCTTTTCACAGTTGTTACTCCAGCACAGATCTCAAGGCATTTCTTCGCACTCTGATCTAATGCAAGATTAAAGTCCACTGAAACATTAGAGCAAACAGAGTTTGAACATTAAACACTCCGTTTAAAATCCTAGGGCATGATCAACTCCCTGCTATGGTGTGAGAGGCCTCCTGAGCCCAGCTCGCTCTGTTGCTCCTTGCAGTGAGGTGTCACATTCTGCTCCTGTGGGTACATGGAGGCAGGCTGGGGTGTTCCCAGCCACATGGCTTCCACCCACCAGGGACATGCTTTTGTAGAAGTGAGTACCAGGCCTCGGATCTTTCTTATGGCAGGACTTGTGCCAGCTTTTAGATCAGCAGGGGGGAGTGTGTGGCTGTTGACCATGGTGTGGGCAGGCTGGCATGGGTGGGACAAAACCAGCAATGACTTGGGTTCAGCTAAGTGTGCAGCAGTGGAAATGGCACCGAGGTGCGTGTGGAAAAAAAGCCTTTAGTGACCATAATATTTAGTGAGGGTCTTGACTTTAGAAAAAGTATGTAGGGGAAACTTGACCTCTTTGCTGAAATTTACTCTTAAGATGGTTGAAGGAATAATTGTACTGCAGTCTCATGGCATCTAATAAGTGAACTATAATAAAATCTTAGAGAAACATTTCTCCAACAGCTTCTTCTCTCTGAATTTAGAGAATAAAAGAGCAAATATTTTGAAAGTATGCCATGTATTGTACTGCTGAGGTGAGTACTATGCCACTGTGATAGGCTGCAGCCTCAAATAGCCTGAGTTCAAAAGGCAACTTGTATCTTTGATGCCGTTTAGTGCTTCTGTTGCACTTGCAGGTTCCTGAACACTTCAGCAGTGTTAGCTGAGCTTCCCAGGGTCCTGAGGAAGTTTGTATCTGAGCAGTTTCACAGCTGGCAGGTCAGGCTCAGAAGCAAGGTTTGCTAGGTCTCACACTGTGAATCAGGGGCAATAATATCTATCTTGACTTTCATCTCTGTGCTTGAACCCATGGACTGGTGCTTCCCCCAGGCAGATTTAGTAACGTGAGCTGTAACACATCACCTTGGCTGAGAGAGTTCTGTGTGATCTCTGCAAGCCTTCCTTTGGTGCACCAACCACAAAGAACACGGCTGTGGGCATGCGTGGCAGCAGCCAGGCTCTGCTGTCTCACCACCCCAATGCAGCTTTGGTGCCCTACAACCCCAAATCCAGCCAGAAGAGTTCAGAGCCCGTACTGAACTGCCATGGCCAGGAATCCACATGAGCTTCTGGTGGGAATTAGTTTGTGTAGAAGCCTTTCCTGCAGGGCTGCTATTGCCAAATGAGTGTTTGGCATTTGGTGTTGTGTAATTGGGAGTGAGAAGCTGTTTCCTCAGTACATGCACACGTTTGAACCTCTCCCCAAGCCATGCACCACTGCTGGAGAGGAGCAGCTTAGTGTGAAGCTCTGTGTGAGATCTCAGCTTCTCTTGCACTGTTGATGACAGATGGCACTTTCTGGTTTTTTGAAGTCCCCAGAGCATTTTGCAAATGATACAGGAAAAAGAAGCTCTAGAAATGCTGTACTGGTGCTTCCCTGCAGAGAGTGTGTCTGTTTTGTGTGCAGAAGTCTTTGGTTCTCAACAAGAGATGGTGGCTGGAGGATCACTAGAACAGAAACTGGGGATTAGGCAACAGAACTGTTGTGAGGGACTTGTGAGGCAGCAGTCACCCTCAGAGCCTAGTTGGTACAACCTATCCCTTCTTGCTTCTGCTCATGGAAAAGGCAGAAAAATGCAAACAAAGCCAGAAGGGGAAAGTACTGCAAAGTACAAAAAGTAAGGGGTGACTCCACCCAAGTGAGAAGGAAGCTCTTTGTCTGTTTGTGTGAATGATCTCAGACTCATTGCGCAGGCTAGCAGCATGTCAGAAATTGCTCTATGCCATTTCTTCCTTGGCACAGCCTGTGTCAAGTGACCCTCTGTGTATAAGTGTTGTAATTCCCCCAACCCAGTTCTGCTAACCCCTGCTGTTGTCGTCATTGTCATCCCTTTCCTACACGTTGCCCCTTAAAATTCTGTGTCTCCATTTTTCTCTCCTCCTTCCTTTCTCCCTCGTCAGTGGAGAGCTGAGGACTCCGTCGACCATGTAAGTACCACTTGTGTGTATTCCAGGTTGGAAGAGAGGGGTTTGGTAAATCGATTTGTGAATTTTGTAGACACAGTACTGTCAAAACATTCCTTTCACTCCCTTAATGAGGCTGGAGAGTTACATTGTGAAACCTTCCACAAGCAGCAAATCCAGAGAAAATTGGCATTTAGATTGCTCCTAAATGCAGAAAAGCAATTGACATTTCCTATAATCTGTATCTCCAGCTTGTTGCAGTGCAGTTTTAGGCAGGTTCAAGTGATCAACTCAGGAGGTTCATCCTGCAGTAGTTGGCCCACCAAGTTATGTGGTAAAATTAGATACATAATCTTTAAACCACATTGATCGTAGTCATAAGAAATAACCTACACCCTCAACCATGACCTTTGGTTGAAACACAGATAGTAATAAGAAAACAATCACATTTAAACAGTTAAATTCAATTTTTCCCCACATAATTCTGAGATATAAATTTGGAGGAACAAACTAGAAAATGACCTTTTTAGAGTCAGCAATTCAATTACATGCCCTACTGTGAGCTTCCCCAGCACGATGCATTTCTCCTCCTGCTTTATATGGAGCATTCTTGCTCGGAGTGGCTTTGTCATGACAGCACTGTGTTTGCATTATGCAATCAGACCTTCTTTCATCCATCCCTCGTCTCTCTCTCCTCCTCCCAGCTTGCTTGCTTTGCTCCCGGTGGCATGCTTTTGCGTGAGAATTTCTCTTTGCATGGGTTTGGGAGGAGTGAATTCTCTTGGGATGTTCAGAGTCTGCAGGTTTTGTGAGAGTGCTTCCCCGCGGGTCCATTGGCACCGATGGGACTGTGCGTCCACTCACCCGCACACACGATCTGCTGCAGGGGCGGAGTGGGGATCGGACTCTGGTTCACACGGTGATTTTGGTGGGGTTCTTGTTGGTGCTTGTTGATACTTCTCTGGGCTGGCTGGTTCTGCGATGGTAACGTGGTGATTTTGATGAGTAAGCCTGGGCAGGTAACCTGAACCAGCAGCACTGACTGGAAATCAGCAGGTTTAATAGCGTGGGTGTTTGTGCGAGTGAGTGATGGGAGAGTGGCTGCACTCTGAGAGCAACCCCAGGCACCCCTCGTACCCCTCAAGCTGGCAAGGATCCCCCAGGCAGGGGTCAGACCCCTGGAGCAGCTTCTGACAGTGCCCATGCTGCCTGTTCTCAGCAGCTCAAACTTAACCTGCCCCATCTCTGCTCGTCACCTTGTCTGAAGGGGTAAATAACCAACGTGGAGCCTCTGCCTCCTTTCCAAAAGCTTCCCCAACCCCTTCTCCAGCCTGCTCATCTCTTGCTCCCTGACCCAGTGGGTTATTAGTTCTAATGGCCCAGACACTCGCACAGCACCACAGATGAACGCTGCTCAGGGGTACCTGCCCAAGCTGCTGGGAGCTGCTGAGCTCGCTGAGCTTACTTGTTCACAGGCCTGGCCAGCCAGGCTTGGCACCAGCCACGTTGCTGCTGGAGGCCAGGAGGGAGGAGCAGTGCTCCTCTCTTTGATCTCAAATTGAAAGTGTGGAGCCATGCCCTCCTCCTGCCCAGAGGAAGCCAGAGCTTGCAAGGATGCACCCCATGAGTCTGCCCCCTCCCAGACCTCCCACGATGGAGGTTTTCCCTCCAGATCTTGCCAGGGCCTTGCACTGACCTATCCCATCCCTGCAACCCAGTGCCTGGCAAGGAGGGTGAACACAATGCTCAGAACTGCAGGTGCTCCCTGCCCGGGGCCCCCACCCCTGCACTGCCTCCCTGTGCTCCCCATGGCTCTGCTGCAAGACACAACTTTAAAAACCCTGGAATTAGCCCCAAGAGATTCTCATAGCCAGGTGAACTGGCTTTTGCTCTGGTTCACAGCTCCATAGTCCTCTTATTTAGCTTTCACACAGGACCATATCTGGATCAGATCTCCCTCTTGGCAGAAGCCGTGGGAGAGCACAACTGCTGACATGGGTTGCTGGTGGGTCCCTGGAAAGGCCAAGTGTTAAAGGCAGGGGTTGAAATGAGGCAGGTGAGTGTTGGAGTGGCAGCAGTTGTTTGCTGGCTCTGTGCAACATGCGTGTTTGAGCACGATGCATGAGTGTGAGCCAGGGAGTGTTGCCAGTGTGCTGCTGTTGGAGACACTGACCCTGGTGCCTTCCTTTGGCTCACTCCAGTAACAAGTATTTACTCTTCTCGTTTGCCTCCTCTCTGCCTCGTGAATGTGCTCCCAGGAGACAGTCATTGGAGGCCTGCTGCCAGAAACCACCTACTCCGTCACAGTTGCTGCCTACACCACCAAAGGAGATGGTGCCCGCAGCAAGCCCAAAGTCATCACCACCACAGGGGCAGGTGAGTGTGGGGAGCAGGTGTCACAGCCTCATGGGGATGCTGGTAAAACCTCCCAAGAGGTGCGTGGGGAGCATGGCCAAGGCCAGGAGGAAGCAAGAGGGGTGGAGATGCTGCAGAGGTACAAACTCTTGTGATCTCTAGCCCGTGCATAACAGATTTTGCCACTGGATCACGTGAGCAAAGTGCAGCAAACAGATGGAGATACGCTACCAGGGCTGGTGAGACAGCAGTGAAACTCATGGGTCTGAGCTCATCTGCATAGTCCAGAGACCTGGGAAGAGGAAGCCTGAAAGTCCAGGCTCTCCCTCAGCTTTGGAGTCCTGGCCTGTCCTCACCTTGTTCCTTTAGGCAAGTGCCATTTCTTGCTTCCTGTGGTGACTGCAGTGCCGCCTGGAAGGGCCCCTGGCACAGTGGGCTCCTAAGAGGGGCTTCTGAGCTCCCTCTGCCAATGATACTGCTTACATAGCTGAGCCTGGCTGCTCCTAGAGCCATGAGAAAACCTGGAATGCAACAGATCTGCTCTAGAAGTGCTGCAGACACAACTTCTAGGTCCTGGTGATCCCAGCTGGTTTGGTTCTGCTGTCTCAGTAGATCGTACCTGCGCCTGGAGCAGGAGCACCCAGGAGTCATCTGGCACTTCCCTCCAGGTGTGGTCAAGCTTGCTTTTGGCAGTGGTACCAACTAATTGACACTGTCTTGTCCACTCACTAGCCTGTCCTACAACCAATAATCCTGCTGCTTCCTCACACCAGCCACAGGAACAGTATTTATTATGGGAATGCAGCTTATGCAAACTGAGAGCGTTTGTTCCTGGTGCTTTTAAACAAGGAACAGCTTGCTATCTCCTCCGCGCTGCATATGGGGAGCTCCAGAGGTAGTTTCCACTGTCACAATCTCAGATGCTGTCTCCCTGGTGCCTTGCCATGATGTATTTTCTGTTCATCAAATTGCTACAGCTGTCCTATAAACAGGAAGAGCTTCCTAAACATCCCAGTGTTGTACTGTAAATCACAGTGGATCTTCCCATGTTATGATGCACATTTTAAGGTTAATATTTGGAATCGGCTTTGAAAATACTGTGTCCCTTAACACTAGCTGCTGTTAGACATTGTATTATGAGTGCAAGGAGGATGGCACTGGCAATAGGAATGTAATTGTATGTCCTAAATACCTACAAAACCGGCCCCAGGGCCTTTGTACAGGCTCCACTGCAGGCATGACCTCAAAGGGGAGCGTTGGTGTCGCCCTCTGATGGCAAAAAGGGGGCATCATTCTGGCAAATACTCTTCTCTTGTGCTCGACTGTGGGCTCATACATTTCAAAAAACTGCAAGGATATTTAACTAGGTTTGGCTGCAATCCCTTTTTTTTTTTCATATCTATGACCCTATGCCTTTGATTCTGAGTATCTTCCCTATCAGTTGATTTGTTTACAAATCTGAGCTGATGTGAAGACGCATCCTTTTTTTTAACTGAAGGAGATCAAGGTATTAAACCATCAATTTAAAGCCATCAGTTCCTAACCAGAGACGGCAACACCCCTTGACTTGTGCAGCATAAGCAAAAATCCTGTGGAACGCTTGTGTTCACCTCTCACATCGACACTGACATCACGAATCTACTTCTCAACTAAACCAAAATATATTCTGATGGCAAACAGCCCACCCAGCTCTGCTCGCTGCCTCTGCAGATGGTAAAACTGCAAGGTTTCAGGATGAAATTTGTCTGCCTCCAGACAGACCAGGGCGCTGGAATCGGGCTTCGGGGTGTCTGTTGTGGTACGGTGCATCAGGGCCAGCATGGCCTGGTGCTGTGCACTGGCTGGAGTGTCTGAAGACCACTGATTGGGAGGACGGGATTCAGATCTTCTCTGAGATAAATATGATGCTTTGAGGTACCTTAAACGTTTCCTGTAAAAGGGGATGAATTTTGGGGCTGGATATGGCTGAATTTATTTCCGGTTTAAATGGCAGCAGTGGGAAAATGGCAACCAAGAGCTGGCTGGCTCCAGCTTCCCTCGCCACTGGATTAGGGTCAGTCTGCCTCTCTCCCTGTGATTTGTCTGTCATCCTCTTCACCCTGTTGTCTGAACTTTCCCACTTTCCTCAATCCTCACGGACTGAGCAGCACGGAAGCGCTCCTTCCTTCCCCTCCTCCCAGGCTATAGATGGTCATTGTGTGTTTATGTTTCAGTCCCGGGGAAGCCCACCATGATGATTAGCACGACAGCCATGAACACAGCCCTCATCCAGTGGCACCCACCCAAGGAGATGGTAGGGGAGCTGCTGGGTTACCGGCTGCAGTACAGACGTCTGGATGAGGAAAAAATGAACACGATAGACTTCGGGAAGAGAGACCATCACTACACAGTGACTAACCTGCACAAGGGGGCCACGTACCTCTTCAAATTGTCTGCCAAGAACAGAGCTGGCCCGGGAGAGGAGTTTGAGAAGGAGATCACAACTGCTGAAGATGTGCCAAGCGGCTTCCCACAGAACCTGCGTGTGGTGGGTCTCACCACTTCCACCACGGAAGTTGCTTGGGACCCCCCGGTCTTGGCAGAAAGGAACGGCAAGATCGTCAACTACACAGTGGTATACAGGGACATAAACAGCCAGCAGGACCTGGCTAACATCACCAAGGACACGAGTATCACTTTGACAAATTTGAAACCTGATACCACTTACGACATCAAAGTGAGGGCCCGCACCAATAAGGGGGCTGGGCCACTCAGCCCCAGCATCCAGTCCCGGACCATGCCTGTAGAGCAAGGTAAGTGCCCCTCTAACAAACCCTAACAGGAAGCTCTGCCTCCAGGACAGGGACCTTTGCTTTGGTTCATGAGGCTTCACTTCCCTCTGCTCTGTTGTGAACAGGTACTGTGTGACTCCCTAGTCTAAAACTAGTTCAGGAAGGGAAAGCTCAGCAAAAATTTTCTAAAGTTGCCATTTGGGGGGAGAGGGGCGTTGGTGGTACCTTAATTGCATCCACAGGCACACTTGGATGTTTTATCTGTACATGAAAGGCTCTTGGCAGGTGGCTGAGTAGGATCACTTGCAGATCCAGTACCTGAATATCACTGTTGTTTGATTGTGACGAAGGGCCGAGGGAGTGTGAGTGGAGTGGGGAGAGAGAAAGGCTGCAGCTCAGCCTACAACTTCCTTTCTGTGATGCTGAAAAGTATAGTCAAAAAGCTGAACTCCTGGAGACTGTAGACTTGGTAAAAGGCTGCTGCTCTCTTCTCCTCCTTTCCTACTTCTCTGCTGTAGCTGAACTCTTTGACCTCTGCTGCTGAGTTAGACAAAGAGACTTGGAGTCGAGCTGCCGCCTGGCTCCCTCCTGACTTGGCTTTACAGTTCTCAAATATCTTGTTTTTCATTCCAGTGTTTGCTAAGAACTTCCGTGTCAATGCCGTCATGAAAACATCTGTGTTGCTGAGCTGGGAAGTGCCTGACTCCTATAAATCTGCAGTGCCTTTTAAGGTAAGAGTGGGATTTGGAAGATAGAAAGCTCCACCTGTAGCAGTGAGCAGGACAGTGGATAGCAGCATCAGCTGGGTCCTATCGGTCAGGCTCACCACTGTAGCTCCATGACAGTGGTCACACATCTTGTCCTGATGCCTGACATGGAGCTGAGGTGTGAAAAGTTATAAATTTGATTTAATCACAAAAAATTAGCAGGACAAAGTGGTCTGAAAACCAGCCAATGAATAAAACTAAGAATAACTCCTTTTATAACATGTCCTGTCTCAAACATCCATATCAGCTTCATGATTTACTTCAGAGCGTCAGGGCAGGTGCATAATCTCAGGGAGTGAAGGGAAGAAGCATCATCAAACTTTCTAAAGGTCTTACAGGTGTGAGTGGCACAAAATGTGTCAGTACAGAGGGAACTCTGCAGGAATGCTGCTCTGTTTTCACCAGTACAGTTCTGGATGTGGTGTCATCTAGCAGGCTGCAGACAACACTGAGGACCCTGCTTTCCTGCTCTTGTCTGGCCCCCAGTACTTGTCACTTATATAAGTAAAAGACTGGAGTGTGTAGATCTCAGTGCAGTTTCTCTCCATTGAGAAACAAGACCAACATGTCACATCATTGAAGATAATCTTCCCAGTCTCATCACCAGTCTGCTGCCCCTGCAGAGGTGCTGGGGTGGAAGCAGTGTGACATTCTCTTTGCATGTGCCCCCCTGCCATGCTGTGCCTAAAGTGCAAATATAAGGCCTGCATGAGCTGTGGGGGATCCATGGCCAGGGAATGAGGGGAAATCTTGAACTGCATCCACATCAAAGCGTGTGAGTACCTCCCCTTCCTTGTTACTAACTCTCCTTGTTTAAACCCTGAAGCTGAATTACCTTGATCAATAGCAGGCACTTGTTAACATACAGTTTAGCTGAAGCAGACAAGGCTTTTGTGAAGACCTTGTGGTATTCAAAGCTCTCCCAGATGTAGGGCGCATTAGGATCAGTGTTCAGATATCTGGCTGCAAGGAACTTCACAGAGCCCTGTTACTTGGCACTCTGCTGCAGAGGCAGTGTGCTTCATTGTGCCTTGTCTCATGGCCCAAAGCCCACATCACTGTCTGACAGTGCAGTGCTGGAAAGGGACAGTGTGACCCTTGGAGCATTACTAGCACACAGGGATGGGGGAGTGGTTGGAGGTAGCCAGGAGCCAAGGATGCAGTGCTTATGCCCTGTCTGTCTCCTCTCCTAGCTGCATAGCTGTGATTGCTATCACAAGGTGGCTCAGGGTCTGCCCCTGCTGCAGGTTAACCCTCAGCTGACACAGGAGATGGCATTTGCCACTAGTTAACTTAAGAGCAGTCATGCAAACCAGAGTGTTAGAAGGACAGTTCTCTAATAGTGCCTTTTTATTAATATTCCCAGACTTGCAGACACACATGAGTCAAGGCCAGGAGCTAAGAGGGTCAGCTCTAACTCGTTGATTGTGCCAGTTGAAAGAAATCCTTAACCTTCAGAATTTTGTGTTTTTATAAACAAGGTTCACCTCTCTCCTCTAATTCAGGCACATGGGATGCTGAGGCCAGAGCCTAATACTGTAACTAGCATAGCAGATAAATCTCCATGGGAACAATTAGTATTATCTACACTTGATAAACAGTCTCATGCTAAATCTATGTCCCAAAGGGTGTCATATTCTACTTTAACAGATTTAATTAAAGTAGATATTGTTCTGACAATGAATAGTGAGGCACAGGCAGGACTGGTGCTTTTTTTATTGCAGAATGAACTGAGACCTTAAGATTTTTCATTGCTGCCAAATCAATAATGAAGTTTTGAGACCTCTTTGGGGAATTTCCACAGCTTCTTCTGGTCCAGGAGATAAATTCCTTGTAAAATGTTGCCCAGTAGTTGTGGTGGAGCAGAGGCACTATTCCTTTTTTTATTTCACCTGTGGAAGGCTGTTCTGGAGCTTTCATGGAGAGTGCAAGATAGATACAACCTTCTCCTTGGGGAAAGTGCATTTTCCTGAGATATATTCTTCAACTTAAGCGTGGGACAGAGGATATATTGGTTAAAGGCAGCATTACAAGGTATTTTAGAAATGGGCAGAAGGAACAGCGCCTTTTGAAAATTATAATGATACAGGTTTGGAAATAACCCCTGAGAATACTGGGCAGTGCTTTCTCACAGTGTGTCCCATGGAATGTAGTAATTACTCCTGCCTGCAAATACTCCAGCCTTGTCTATTTTTCCATTGAGTTGTTATCGTTCCCAGTGTTGCACACTATGTGTCTTTTCATCTTTTAGTTCAATACATTCTGTACTGCCTTGAAATCAAACATGAGACCTTCAGCAGTGACATTTGGACCCACCTAGCTTTGCAAATCTTCTCCTGTGAGTTGGAGCAGCAGAGATGACATTTTACAGCAATCTATGGGCTAGTCAGCACTGTTTGGCAGTTCAGAACCCTTGGGCCAGATTTGCTGCTGACTCTGGTAGTTACCAGTGAGCCATGATGCAACCTCTAAATAGCATTCCTGCTTGAGCTTCCAGGCATCTTCCAGCTGCACATGAATGACTGTCTCTGAGCCCTTACATTAGTGTAAGGTTTACGTAGAGACCTTAACTAATGGTGCATAACATTTGAGAAGACAATGTGTTGTGGCAGGTAAAGGGACGTGGAACTGCTGCAGCAGCTGTGAAAAGGAGGGATAGCAGAGAATGCTTCAGGAAAGCATTGCAAATGCCAATTTCACTGTCTTTGGGTGCATATTCCTGTGCATGGCAATAAAAATCATCATCTGATGTTAGCACTGATTCAGAGGCTGTGTCCTTGCCAGTTACAATGCAGAGCAGGCAGGGAAACTCTGAAATGGAATGCTTACCATCACTTCTGCCTCCTCTTGCTCTAGGAAAATGGCTCTGTCCCCAGCACATGCTCATGTGCAGGCAGTTGGTGGGTGTCTTCCCTAGAGCACACTAAGAAGCAGTTGGTGATGCCTTTATTAGGGAAGAATTCATAATGAGAAATCTTATCCAAGAGGCAGCAGAACTCTGTGGGCTTATCATCCTTTCAGCATAGGTTTTAATGTTGGAAGTTTGGTTTTGTTCAACTCTGTGTGGGAGCACATGAAAGAGAGGTCTTGCTGCTCCTCTAGGACATGCCCTGACTTACTGACATCTGGTGTATCTAGACCTGTACTTTTGCAATGTCATTGGAAGGGGTGGTGCTGCTCCAGACAGCAAAGCTGCTAAGATGATTTGAAGTCTAGTAGTCCTGTCTTTGGTGTACCTACTTCTGTGTCAAAGCAACTACTTATCTGATTCCAGTGCTGCAAGAAGCATTTCTTCATTTTGATTTTTCACTCATATTAGCACTCAGCTGATGTACATGTCTTTGGAGAAAGGGATTAAAGCCCAGGAGCAAAATACCATTAAGAGGAGTCATAACAGAAAACAATTCTCTCTGGCTGTTCTGCTATGCTACCTTTGACAGCCTTTCCCCCATAGCTGGCTTCTCTGTGCTGCTGTGTTACCTGTTAGGAGTCTTTTCTCAACAGCAAAAAAGCTGGAGCTCTTTTCCTATCCTGATCTCCATGCATAGTGACATGGAGAGGATTGAAGCATGCTGTGGGTATTGCTCTTTGGATAACACAAAAGCTGAGCTGGAAATCCTATGCCTAGCCAGGTCCTTGTGCTCCACTGTCCTTCAGATCTCTTTCCAGGATCTCTCTTTTCCTTCCAGCTCCAACACTGAACATTAGACCAGTGCTAATCAGCTGCCCTTGTCTTAGGAAGCTGGCAGCTTTCTGTAGAGTTCAGCCACCTGCTGAAAAGGGGACTTGAAGGAAAGTTTGGTCTCCCCCTTGCTGCCAGCATCACTCTGAACAGTGGGCTCAGCTGGTAAAAAATTACTTCAAGTAATTAGTCCTCCACAGAGCTGTCTTTCTCTCTTTGAAGGCCACTGTTGAAACAAGCACATTTTACCATGTGGTCTCTGCCTGTAACACCTAGTAACTGGCATGGTTTAACATGCCATTGCCAGTTTTTGGCATGCTGTGTCTCTGCACTGTCAGGAATCCAGCACTCCCCTGCCATGCTGGACAGTCACGTGGAGCAAAGAAATGTGCTGGTTTTTCACAGCTGGGACACAACCTATGGCCTCTCTAGCTGTCTACATCCCCATTGGTCTCTGTCTGTGGGAATTGTGTGAGTTCTTGCTTTGCAGAGGCAGCACCCAGGGTTTTGGGGTAAGGAGTTGTTCCAGCAGGACCAGGATCAAGGTTCCCAGGGCAGATGGGCTGTTGGATACAGCCAATCCAGCAGTGACCATGGCTGCTGTGCTTGGGGGGGGGTCCTGCATAGCTACAACAGGGCATTGAGAAATGTTGTTAGCTGAGGGGTCCACGGGGGGAAGCTGTGCATGGGGGGCTGCCCACTGCCCCCAGCCACCAGCAGCTCTGCCCTGCCCTGCCCACAGCCCCTCGCTGCAGGCACGGCAGGGAAAAGCAGCTCCGACCTCCTGCCCACGGCTGTGTGGCGCCAGCATCTGTTGCCATGGCGACAGGGTGTCACACCTGCAGAGCCTCCATTCTGGGTACCAATTTGTGAGCCCTGTGCCGGATTTGTCAGATCATTGGTGAGGCGTGTAACCCCCCGGTCACCTTGCTGGGAGGGGGATGATCTGCATTAAACATCCAACCAGGCGTCAGCTGGTAGACACGGGAGTGACACCAATTTAAAGCAGACAGGATTTTACACCACAAGCCTATTGCGTGTCATAGCCTCATGAGACAAGAAACAAAGACCCATTCATTTCCACGCAGGGGCAAAGCACAGCCATCTGGATTCCTCCCCCAAGTAGGTACTGAAAAGCAGTGCATGTGGCACCACCAGCCTCACTGCTGGCCCTGGCCACCCAGGCTGAGATGACCCCTCTCTGCTCCATCACTGCGAGGCACAGGGAGCACAGCTCACCCTCTGCTGGGGGTTGCTCTTCTTTAGCTAAAGATTTATGGCTGTTTACAAAGCATACAGTAGCCAAACCACCTGAGGGAGGGCCCAGAGCCAGACTGTCATCTCTAGCGCTGCTATTTTGAGTGTGAGTTTGCAGCAGCAGCTGTCAGCTGCATGAACGTGTCCTTTTCCTCTTTCAGATTCTGTACAATAGCCAGAGTGTGGAGGTGGACGGCCACTCGATGAAGAAGCTCATAAGTGACCTCCAGCCAGACACAGACTATTCTTTTGTGCTAATGAACCGTGGGAGCAGTGCAGGGGGGCTCCAGCACCTCGTCTCAATCCGCACCGCTCCTGATGTCTTGCAAAGCAAACCCATCGCCACAAACAAGTACATACAGGAAGGAAAATTCACACTAACTCTTCCCAAAGTGCAGACCAGTGTGCCAGTTCGGTAGGTGCCATTCCTGGGTGGAGAAGGCAGGGTGGGGGGCTAGGGGTGGGGAGAGAAAGGCAGGGCAGATCTCTGCCAACATTTGGATTTTGTAACCTCGGGGAGTGAATTTCCAACAGGCTGTGGTACAGAGGCAGGCATTTACCCATAATATGGATCACGGTCTTGGCTCTTTCTGAGCAAATATTGATGTGTAATAAAATTAAGACAATTCTCTGACAGTTTGCCCTCACCCTGCTGGGTATACTCCAGATGCTACCGGCAAAAATACAGTCGAGGATCAGGAGGGACTTTCTCTGACACTGTATAATATCCTTTAAATAAATAATGCCTAAAGCCTCAAGGAGATTAAAAAAGCGAGTTTGTGGAAGTCTTATTCGTTACTGTGGTATCCTTGTGCTGAAGCACAATTTCCCCAGGGTTCTTGCTACAATCCGATTATATAAATGTCCTTCTCACAGCTCCTACACCACCCTCTGGAACCCAGTCTGTAGATCTTCATTATCCTAATGAGTGGTAATGGCAGTATTCTCTTCTCTGGTACAGCTGGAAACCAGCCTTTTCCTTACTGAGCCCTTTTGCTGTTTGAGGGGCAGGGAAAGGAATAGGTCATCCTTGAGTCATATGGCACACGTTATTTGGTGACCTGCCAAATGGTCAGGGAGACCATTGGGAAATCTGCCAATGGTCAGGGAGCCTGAGATGGCTCAGGGTCCAGTGCTTACACTTCCTTCCCTCCTTCCCAGGTGGTACTACATCGTGGTTGTCCCAGCAGACCAGAGCACCAGCACCCTGACTTCTCGGTGGCGGACACCTGATGAGATGGAGCTGGACCAGGTAGGAACCTGCAGCAGCTGCTGTGATGGAAGTGATTCCCAAACAGCCCAGCACACTTTGCCCAGGCCTCCTGGCAGCAGCATGGATGCAGATTGCACATCAGAGATGGGGGCTGCGGGATGGGTGCCCACTCAGCCTTTCTTCATGACACCATGTAGGAAGGAGGCTGGAATCAAGATAAGGAGGAGCCACCTCCCAGAATATGCCCCCTTAGGAGACCACACTTGAGTGTCTCAGAGCTCTGGCCAGGACAGATTCTGTCACAGCTTGTACAGTCCTTGCAGCCTTTTTCAGATGAAATGACCATGCTGATATTGAAAACAAGGTAGGAGAGAAAACTACTGGTTTCAGTTTATTAAGCTTTTTTTGTCAGGAGGCTTTTCCCTCTCTGGACAGGACCTAAGCCTGCAGTGTAGATAAGGAGTTCATTCTTGTATCTAACAAAACCTGCAATGCTCCCTTCACACCGGCTTGTTAAAGGCTTTGAGCATTCACCAGGCATTACCCCAAGATGCAGCTTGTCCTGTGCCAGGAGTGCTTTGACACCCAAGGCATGGAGATGTGCAGGTGTCAGGAGACTCCCACACAAAAGCTTTGTGGGCTCTTTCTTCCCCACACACACCACCACCCCCGAAGTGTAAAGGAAACATTCCAAGAAATCATGCACAAAAGGATCCATTAAGATAACAAAGTTGCAAGCTTGAAGCACTCAGGAATGACAAAGGGTTGGAAGCTGCAAGTCAGCCCTTGGCTTTATTTACAGGATTGCAGAGTCGTTCTTGTGAGGTTCCAGCTCCACAATGTGAATTTGTGGTTCTGTTCTGCAAATAAAGCACAGCTGTGTGATGGAGAACCATCACCCACAGGTCTCCTGCATATTTCCATTGCAGAAGTTTTCCAGCATCACAGATGTCACAAGAAAAGGAAGACATGAGGAAGGTTGCTTTGGTTTTCAGCTTTAGATGGTTGAAAGCTATCGAAAGAACTAGTTTCTGTCTCTGTCTCATCCAGTCTCAGGCAAATGATTTAAGCCAAAATTTTCATTAGCAGCCAGTGTCTTGCATATTGTGATGTTTTTGAGTGCTCAGTTTGAGATCCTGGAGCTCTTATTTGCAAAGCCTAAGCATCCCCAGCTGCAGAGAAAGTCAATAGGAGCTGGATACAGTCAGTGCTATAAAGAAAATACTAAGTTTTCTTGAAAAACAAAACAAGCTGATGTCTTTTCAATTTGACATTCAAATTTAGTGGACTTTTTTTACATTAATGTTGCAGTGTTTCTGTTCTTCATCTGTAAAATTGGGATAATCACTTTTATCTTGACTCATATGGGTCTTTGGAAGATAAGATCATTAATGTTTGTGAAGTACTTGTAATAGTATAGTGATCAGCACCATAGAAAAGCCCATGAGGAAATTATTAATTTTGTCTTCAGAGCTGGATTTGAATAGTAAGCAATAAACAAGGCCTCAGGCTGCATAATGCAAAGAAGAAAACAAAATGTGGAATATCTGCTCTTTGATTAAGCACTGTCTGTCCTGTGTATTGAACAAAGCAGGGGGCTTACAGAAAAGATAGTCTGTGACTCTGCAGTCAAGGGTGCAGCACAATGCACGTACATAAGACAGCTGAATTAATTTTTTTTCTGGTGTATTAATTTTCTAATTTTTCAGGATCTGAACTTTGCAGGCCTAGCACTTCTCTATGCAGTCTTTTGCTGTGCATTACATGTATAAGTGGCAGAAGCCTCCAGCAACCTTAACCACAACTACAGCCCTGTGGTTTTGTGTATATGCACGCAGAGCTGCTCTTTCTGCCCCAAAGAGCTCAGCTCTGATCCCAGTCAGATGCAAGAGATGGGTGTAGGAAGCAAACTTCACACTCTGAAAATGATCCTTCTGCTTTTTCCCCTCGGGATTACAATGACATTTGTGAAACTTAAGATTTCTGCAGCCTCTTTTTTTTTTCTTTTTTTTTTTTTTTCTGGTGATACTATAATGACAAAATACAGTTTTCCTAAATTGCTTCTGTGTGAGTACTGATAAGAGGACAAGGAGGGACTGTCGAGGGGAAAGACTAAGAGGTTTCTTACCCAGTTTCTCCTCCTCAGGGGAAGCAAGCCCAGCTCAGTAGTGTGACTTTGTGTGTACATCACTGTCCCTAGCCCTCTGATGTTCCCCATCTGCCCTGACAATGTTGCATTGATACATTTCTGTGTGAAATATATTTCATCCCTCCTTCTTCATTTTGAATTAGAATTTCTCTTCCAAACTTGATGTTCATTTTTATTCATTGGAAAAAAAGATCTTTAAACATTTGAGAGTCATTCTTAGCAGTGCAATTGGATTTTTGTGCATTATATAATTTTTCATTAACTTGTGGCTATGAAATTTGCCATTTTTACTCTGAAGACTCCATTAAATCTGTTACCATTCTTTGTGGTTTAAACAAAGCTCTGCCTGTAGCACAGCAGCAGGTGAGACACATGGGCACTGACAGAGGGAAAAGACACAGCAAATGTCACTTTTTCCCTAAACATCAGCATCAGCTGTAATTCACATCCAGTGTCTGTAGAGAGTGTGAGCTGCTGTCCAGACCAATAATTAGGCCACAGAACATGGCTTGGTTTCCTCACAGCCCATTGGGATACTTGACTCAGGGGGACACTCACAGCCAAGCTGTCTCAGCCCTAACATTTACCATGTCTGCTTCCCACGACTCAGGACGCTTCCAAAGCTGAGATCCTAGTGGAGGTTCCTGCAGACAGATGCCCCAGCAATGCCTAAATGGATAATACATGCCTCTGGCTCCTTAGCACCACCAGATACAAATCAAACCCAGTTACCTTCTCCTGCCTTCCCCTTATCCCTGCCGAGTTCTACAGCCAGGAAGGTGACACTGTAAGGTGGTGTCATACTGTCAGCAATAGTGATGGCACTTTGTTTGTCCCCAGCTGCTGGAGGCCATAAGCCAGGGGAGTCAGAGCAGGCGGCAGCGACGCCAGGCAGACAGACTGAAGCCCTACATTGCTGCTCAAGTGGATGTGCTGCCTGAGACCTTCACCCTGGGAGATGAGAAGAACTACAAAGGTTTCTACAACAAGCCTCTGTCTCAGGACCTGAGCTATCGCTGCTTCGTGCTGGCCTCGCTGGAGGATGGGGACACGGTAAGGACTTTCTTGGGGGGGCACAGCCTGCCCTAGCAGAGCTGGGCTGGGCTCAGTGCAGGCAGGGTGAGCAATTGCTGCAAGGCAGGATGACAGAGTTTTCTGTGAAGGGAGGAGGGAGGCTGCATCGCTGGCCTGAACAAGCTGAGGCAGCCGTGGGAATTGACTTGATAAATGGTGTTTTTGGAGGGAAATGGCACTGTGTGTTCCACATAACAGATGAGTGTGGAGGACAGTGTCAACACACACGTTCTGCACAAGCTCAGTTCTGGCTTGCTGGGCTGTGCTCAGAACCTTGGCACATGGTTGGGATGGATTCTCATTCTGCTTTGGTTCAAGTAAGTGTCTGTAGAAAACTGTCCACAAAATCCTACCCTGCACAGCGACTGCTGAGACTCTGCAATGAACAGGGTGTTCTCCCTGCAAACCTGCCCTCACAGGCACTTCTCTGCCCAGAATTTCACTTTGAGATGACATCTGGAGAAGAAAACCTGTCTCCCATTGCAGTGGATTATCAGCAGGGCAAAGGTGCACACTCCCCTGCTCTGTGGGGATTCCTGCTCCTCTGGAAGCCAGCAGCACACGGTGCCTGGGCATGGGAGAGGCTGATGCAGTAAGCAAGGAGCAGCACTGCAAGACCTGGACATCAATGTCCAGCTGTAAACACAGGGCAGGAGTGGTGGTGGCAGCAGTAGCAGCAGCCAGTGTGTAAATAATGGAAATAATAGAGATGCGCCGAATCCTTTGGTTGGATTCCAAGCTGTGGCTTCCTTCCTCAGCCTCATTTGCTTGTAATGGCTCATTAGGGCTGGTTGGGTTCTTCATTACTCATCCAGCTCACGTGTTCTTGTGGCAAGATGTGTACACTGGTGAGGGAAGAAGAGTCACAGATTAACAACAAGGTAAGGCAGAGGCCTTGAGATACCTATCCTGACAATCCCTTTCAAGAAGAAGTGACCTTAACTAGTTGATCCCAACTATAATCATCATCTCCTAACACAGACCTGCCACAGCCCTCTAGTAAGCCACCAGCCAGTAGTAGAGCTCCTACAAACCTATATGCCCTGCTCCAACAGACCACCTTTCTGCATCCCCTACTGCATCACATCTACTTTCATTTGGAGCATGAGGCACTCTGTCCATGGCTGTGCACTATCTTGCCCACCCAGCTCCTCTTGCTGTGTCTCTAGTGTCAGCAGGAGAGCATAACATTGCCCTTCTTCAAAGGCAGAGGGAATGTGGTTGAAACAGTCTCTGGGAGCAGGGGCACCTGCACCTGGCAGTCTGCCTTTGGAAATGCCACTGAGATAACAGTTCTTCTGATCTCTTCTGCATCTGGCTTCCCTTGCTTCCAAGGCAATGCCTTCAGAGAGTGTCTGAAAATATATGAGTCTTTGCCCATTACACAAAGCTTTGGAGATGGTCACACCTTGCTGCCCACATGAGCCTGTGCTCCTTCCCTCCCCCACCACCGATGCACCTTGACCTTCCTGGGGAGTCACAGGCAAAGCATTTCTGCTCCCTCACAGAGTGGCCACTTGCCCAAGAAAGGGGAGTCCCAGGCTTTCCTGTCTGTGCCAGGCTCAGAGCTGCAGCTGACTCCCTGCCCTGTTGTTTGACCTTGGCACAGGGCAGTAGGAGCAGTCTGATGGGTTGCAGTGGTCCTGTGTAGACGTCCCCTAAGAACAGCATTAAACCAGGAGCTGGGGGCTATTTCAGTTACTGAAAGAGGGTCTTGTAGGGCTGGAAGGTTTCACAAAGTGGCAACCACCCTCCATACTTCTTTCCCAGACAGTGGCTCCTCTGCTGATAAATCTGAGGAGAGCAGCTGGGATGCTGAACTAGTGTGTGCTGCCAGAAGGATGTCCCAGATAAGAGCATTTTCTGTACTCAACATGTGTTTGAAGCAAGCCTGGCTGGGATCAAGGGCACCTGTGAGAGTAGATCAAGATGTGCATTTGTGTGACACCAGCAGGCTTCATTTTTCTCTTTCTTCTCCTCACATATGTGAAGACATGAAGTGCACATTTAAACTCCAGCCTTAAAGCAGGAGATTTATAGATCCACAGGCACCTCTTATGTGACCAAAACTTTCTATGGCAGGAGCAGAGCTTTCTAACTTCTTAATGCCTGGCAGCATGTGCTGCTCAAAAGCCACAGGCACGGAACTGATACAACTCTGGCCCTCTCTAATAGGTAGAAAGGATTTGTTTTTGCAGCATTTAACCCTTCTGACCCAGCAGCACTACGCTGTGAAAGTGCAACACAGCTCCATAAGCCTTAGAAGCAGCAGCAGAACACCAGGTGCAGTGTCATTTTTCTGCAGGAAGGGTTTGGGTCTCTGCTGATTCCGTCTAGCTGGTGGGGCTAGAAAGCTGTCCCTTTGGGTTATAAATCACTGGGCTGCCACCTTGCAGAAAGGAACCTGTAAGAATGAGCCTCTTTCTAAGGTCTGTTTATCAAAGACATCAGGTAGAAAATGTTCCTGTCATTTCATTCCTTTAAGAAAACCCGCCTCACCCAGCAGGGGTTTTCCTAATATAACTCTATCTTGAAGAGATGTGTTGATATCAGCACAGCAGGTATTGTAAACCACTTAGGAATCATCAGCCAGCCTCATTGTGCAATTGTTTGGGATTCAAAAGCTTGTGATTTGGCTCCTAGAGTGTCCAGGGCTGGCAAGTGGCTCGTAGCTGGGCTTCTTGAATTTTGCACCCCCAGGTGAGGTTTGTCAGCCGTGAAGTTACTGGCACTGGAACTGTTTCACACCAGCAGAGTTGCTGGCACCCAGAATGCGTCAGGCCAGGCAGAAACTGTTGCCACAGCATGACCTCCACTGATGCCAAGGGAGAGAATATCTCCTGGTATGTTGCTGGGGTTTGAGAAACGTGACCATTCTCTGCTAGCCAGAAGCAAGGGGAAATCTCAGCATTTCAGGGATGTAGCTGTTGCTTTAGCATAATGCTTTCTTTTCTCTCCCTCTCCTGCCCGTCCTGTTCAGAAGAGATATGCAGCCAGCCCCTACTCAGATGAGATCGTGATGGAAGTGGCATCAGCAAAGCAGCAGGATGAACCAGAGATGCTGTGGGTGATGGGACCCGTCCTGGCTGTGATATTAATCATCATCATTGTCATTGCCATACTTCTCTTCAAAAGGTGAGATCCAGTCTGGGACATGGCAGTTATGGCATGGGCACTAGAGGCACTAGCACCTTCAGGGCCTTCCTTGTGACCTTCAGCTACAGGGTGCTCTGACAGACAGTCTTGGGTGGTCATGGGGAGGATGAGGGTCTCTACCTGGCACATCAGAAGGCTGCTTTGTGAGAGAGCAGAAGGTGTGGGTATGCAGAAAGTATCAGCCCCAGGACACAGCTGCTGTGGATTCTGGAAACTTATGAACAGTGGGAGAGAAGAGAGCAGCTTTGTCCCTAAAGCCAGTCTGACTTTTCTCTCTTGGATTGGCAGCCTTGGGAACTTCTCTAGTACTGATTCTCTCTAGAAATTGCCTGCTTGATCTGTGGGAGCTGCCCCCCTCCTGTGAATTTTGACTGAAGAACATGACCTTGGTGGTGAGAACAGGGCATGGATGTGCCAGGCTGAAATCAGAGTGGAGCTCTCTTCTTGGGCCTCTCAGTCCCGACTGCTGGATGAGAACCACCCTCACACTCTGCTCCCTGTGAAGCAGACACCTCCTTTTGCCTCTCAGAGCAGTCCTGCTCCAGTTGTAGCTGTAGTGTGTGATGATTGTTAGTCCTCTGGAGGAGCCATGGGTCGCATTTGCATGTGTTCATGTAGCCTGTTCAATTACAGGAGGTCATTCTCTATCAGCTCAGCTCTGAGGTTCTGCTCCTCCTGGGCTCTTTATTTACATATGTCTCTCTAGCTGGGGAAGGGAGTTGCCTTTGTTGTCTGATTAAATGGAGTTCTGCTGTGCATGTGCAGTCAGTGCCTTTCTGTGTCAGTGATCATCTCCTTTCTTCTGTTCCTGCTTTTCCCTGGATCTAGTAAGCAAGAAAGGTATGAATCCATTTTATCATTTTGTTTTCCTAAAATTTCAAGTATATTTCCCTTTTTAAAAATCAAGCCTGAAGCTACTAAGGGGCATCTTTGTTTTTGGGAGTGTGGAGCATGCCAGCCTTAGGAGTTTACAAAGACTTTGTTTCCTCAAAGGTATCAGCCTCCTAGCAGTTGTCAGCCTCTCACAGCTCTCAGGGAGACATTCCAACATAAAGACTTCCCAGATTGCTTTTGCAATTAAATTAAAAATCAAAAAAACCCGACAATAGCAGCAGTTATAGGGGTTCCTTTGTTTTCTCAGTCATTTCAGTCTGAGAGCTGTTCCCTCAAGAATGCAGGTGCATTTCTGCAGTCTCTAATGAGGAAGCTTTGAGGGAATACTGGTCAACTGTGAAAAACAACATGTTTGCTGGTCTTTAATGAGAGAAAATGGCCCCAGAGGGGATTTCTGTGCCAGGGCCCCATAGAAGATAGTGCCACCTTGCCTTGGTTTTGCTTTGTCCTGGAGTCCTGTGGGTGGAACACCAGGAAGAACAAGCCTGCAGTGCCCAGACCTGACATACGTGTCCCTGCTGCATCCTCACCCATGGGGGAGCAGCATATCCTGTCCCAGCACTGCCCATGTGCTCAGAGTGATGGTTTTGGCTGTCCAGCCTCTCTGTGGAGGCATTTTCTCCCAAAGGTATCTGTGTGTAATATTCACAGTGGCAAGTCTATAATGGGAATGAATTGAAGCTGAGCAGCAGTTGGTAGCTTGGGATCTGGAGGATGGTTTAGGAGTTGCCCTTGACTGGGCTAATGAGACAAAGTTTAGTTATGTGCTGTGCCCATTCCCCAAAAAAGATGGCCCAGTTTGCTTGAGGACTGGTACACAGCAGCACATTGCATATCCTGCTGTGCTCCTGATAGGAAGTTTATTTGTTGGCTGTGTATTCTCCATTCTTTCTATCAATGCTGTCAGTCCTTCAGCTCTTTAGTCCAGTCCAGGCAGCTGGACTAAAGTCTTGGTCCAGGCAGCTGGAAGGCTTCTGAGATGTTGAGATGCCTCAGAGTAGTGTAAGACTCACAAGCTGGTTCTCCCCATTGAACAGCTCCAGTGTTTGCTGCAGCCTCAGGCTGCAGATGGAGCTTCCTCACAGGCTGGGCCACACAAGGAACACACGCAGGTTTCACTCATGATTTATGCACTATATTTTCTCTAAGTGCCTCTCATTAGTGGCAGCCCAGCAAGCCCAGCCTCTGATGGAAGTGAAAGTGCCCTGTGCCTGTGAGAGCATTCGGGATCACGCATGGTCCAGGGTCATCACCATCCAGGGATGCAGCTGCCTTTGTGCAGAACCTGGCAGCCCTTCAGTGTGCTTCCAGGGGCCTCACAAGGAGGACCAAAGCTGAGACTGATTGTTGCCCTTTGCAGGCTGGTAAATGTGCTGGCATTCGTGTACAGCAGCAGTGCTGCAGCTCCCTCTGTTCTAGGAAACATCAGGTCAGCAGAGGGGTTCAGGCAAAATCCATTTTGGGACTGTAGCCAAAAGACAAAGTCTGTGTGTATTCTTGCATGCTAGTCTATTGGCCAAGTGCCAGGGTCAGCACAGGCTCAGAAGAGAGAGCTGCTGTGCTGCTCCTGCCCAGCACCCTTCTCCAGCCTTTGCATATACTCACCATATTTGTAATCTAGAGCTAGAAGTGGGACCTAGAGATTCGCTAGAAACTCTTCTTGCAGTATTATATTTTCCTTAATATTCACTTGTCCACTTTTTGATTGGATCTGTCCCTGCTTTGCCTGTGAATTCCAGCAAGAGCCTGAGGTGGTGGCATTGCTTTAGGCATAAATATAGCATGAAGAGACAACATTGTATTTTATTGTTCCATTAATACACGCCTTGGGTGCCTTCAACCATTCAAGACATGTATTAATGGCCCAATAAAACACACCCTGAAGAGCCTTTACACTATTATATTACAGCATTCTATATTTAAATATTTCTAATACTTGAAAAAAAAATTTTATTATATCCTTCCACTACAGGAAATAGTTCCTAGAGACAGTAAGAGGAAACAGCATCTTGCATCTATCTGCATTTTCTCTAATAAATACTATGCAGAATACCACATTTCAAAACTGCCTCACTAATCAAACATCTGACATGACTTATATATAATCTTTCCTGTTTCATAGATAGGAAATTGGAGGCACAGAAAATTATATGATTTACCCAGAGCCCCAGGAGCCTGGGGTGGACCTGGCTGTCTGGGACAAGGGACCCAGACTCCTTCCTAGGGTGATACATGCCAGTCTCTGCCAGAACTCACCTGCTTGTTTCTTCCCTCTCTGTCCACAGGAAAAGGGCACATTCCCCCTCTTCCAAGGATGAGCACTCCATCGGCCTGAAGGACTCACTCTTGGCCCACTCATCTGACCCAGTTGAGATGAGGCGGCTCAACTACCAGACTCCAGGTAAGGAGCAGCTCATCCTCCTGAATCCTGCTTCCTCTGGTTCCCCTTCTCCCGTGTCCCCATGCCAGAGGCAGAGTTGCAGTCCTTCCCACCCTCCAGGAGATCCACACCTTCTCAGTCACAGTGACACAGAGTGGGCTTTAGATGTCCAGGTATCTGCTCTCTGGGTTGCAAATCCTTCTCCGTGGCCCTGTCACTGCAGGCCTGTGAGGCTGGGGAACCTGGATGGGGCTGGCCTGTTGTGTGGTGTGTGTCAGACATGGTGTGAAGCTCATTGCAGTTGTCCTGAACTGGGAGGAGCCTCCATGCAGTTGGGAGTGTCCTCACCTGGGATGTTCCCAGGTGCTGAACTGGCTTCACCCTGGCTGAGCTTCAGTGCTGAGCACAGCTGGTGGCCACATGGGCTGCATCTGGGGCAGTCAGGAGGTACACAGAGCTCTTACACTGCTGAGGGTGTCCCAGCAGCTTCATTCTGGGATCTTTGGTGTGCTGACTCTCCTGCTCTGCTCAGCTAAGGGTCAGGAGAAGAGCTACCTGCAGACTACAGGGCTCTGCAGCCAGAGCTGTGGCCCACTGAAGGACTCTGCTGATCGTGGTGGTCTCAGTGCAGAGGATGATAGTTCAGTAAAAGCCATTCTCTGCATGCTGCTTTCACTGGCCTGGGATGCCTCAGGCTGTAGCTTTGCCAGCTCATGGAGGCAACTGTACTTCACACTGCAGAAAGGTCTTGTGCTGCTGCTTTGTGTCTGCACGTCTCTGATGGCACCGAAAGCACAGTACCTGTCATTGTAGTGATCAGAGACAGGCTCGCCCTGACTCGTTCAGAGCCTTTCAGAGAGTCCAAGTCCTAGATGAACTGAGGGAGCACTTGGGCTTTTGTGATGGAGGGAGCAGTTCAGCAGCAAATGAGGCACATACAGCTCTCTTCTAACTTGCAGCTCCTCCTGGTCTCTAACCTACTTTCCTTTTCCTCCTGCTGCTCATTCATCTGAGAGCTTTCATCTAATAGGAGAGTTTTGAAGGGGCCATTTCCTGATGTAAAACTGCAGTGTCTGGCAGGGGGGGCAAGAACAGCCTTTCCTGTTGCCACTCACAGCAGTCTGGCTCACACCTGGGGTGAGCTACACCAGCACATCTTTTTCTGTGCCAGGGCAGCTGTCAGGGGTCTGTAGTTAGCGCATCTCCCAGGCAGAACCAGTGGCAGATCTCACGTGTGGGCAGCAGCAGGCTGGTAGTTTCCAGGAGAACTGGCATGTTAATTGGCCACAGCACAACACAGAATGGTGTCACAGCATGGGAGGAAAATGCTGTGGGGAGCAAGGAAGGCACGTGTGCCAGAGGAAGAACATCTCAACAGGCAGATCACTGGGAGCAGCACTAGGGAGGGGGTCACACACAGTCAGCAACAGCATGCAGCTTCTTGAGGAGGAGCACAGTGTTAAACAGGGCTGCTCCAGGAGAGCTGTGCATGGGGACAGGCCTCTGTGACATGTCTCCATGTGGGCACAAAAGCCATCTTTGCTGTATGTTTGTGGTTTGCGTTGTGTGAAGAATTGTGACAAGTCGGGTTTGCATGTGCTCCCATCTCCAGAGAGATCAGGGTGTTTGCAACAGGGATGTCCCTTGCCAGACCTGTAGCAAGGTTCAAGAGCTGCCATCAGAGAGAGAGGGAGCCAGGAAATTCTCTTTTCCTGTCTGTGAGTGAGGATAAGCCAAAGATGCTGCTCATTTGGTAAGTTTGCAGAGCTCTCTGGAGAGACAAAACCAAGCCAGAGTGCGCAGTTCACTTGAGACAGCAGCAGGACCCTGGGATACTGCCAGGCAATGCTCCCCTACCAAGAGACAACACTCCATCCCTTCCCCTTCTCCCTGCTGCACCCCTTGTGAGTCTCTGAGGGGGGGAAGCAGGTGTTGTGCAGCTTGAAGTGACTGTTCAGCTCCTGATGAGCTTGTCCTCATTAATGAGGCGCATGAAATCCACCAAGCCCGGTGGGCCCAAGCTGTTGCCCCTGTCACCCGATGGAGGTCGAGGCAGTGCTGTGAGGATGCATTGACAAGAGGTGCTGGCCACCAGCCCTGGTAGTTGGTCTCCCTGCTGGAGCTTGCTGAGCAGGGAAAACTTGTTTAATGCATAATTAATTGGTCTACTGTTATTAAATATTAAGCTTTCTCATTTTTGTGGTTTTTACTTCAGACAAGGGTTATTCCCCACTGTTGGCCTCCCTGTACTGACGTACTGCTGTGCCAAGTCACTGAGAGGATACAGGACCAGGCAGTGTCCCAATACACCATGAAATGAGACTGAGTTGTGCTGCTGATGAGCTGTGAGTGAGCTGGAGGCTCAGGGGCACTGAGCAGAGGTGGCTGGGGCTGAGTGCAGTCCCCCTGGCCACCGAGTAGCAGAGATTCCCCCTGTACCTGCCATCTACTGGCCCTTGCAGGCTTCCCTGGGGCATGGGGCTGGGGCCACTGGTGTGCAGTGAGAAATGTAGCTCTCGGTGTCACATGAAGGCCTGTGGACTCACTCCCTTGCAAGTAGCTCCAGCTCCACGTGTTTGCCAGTGTCAGGGGATAGCACTGGCCAGAGCCACCAGCCTGCTGTGTAGCAGCCAGTTGCAGAGCAGCCCCAGGGCCAGGCAGTCAGTCCTATGGAGGAGGGAAGCTCCTGGTGCTGTGGCATATGGTGCTTTCCTTTTCATCTTCATCTCGTTGTCTTTCCATCTCTGAACCTCTGCAATGATGACTAAAGGCTAATGGGATTTCTGTTCTTGCCCCGTTTGTTTTCTTTGCAGGTGCCAGTGTCCCCTGTTGCCCGAATATCTCAAGTTAGTTTTAACTCCTGTTTTTATCTTTTGACACCTTTTGCTTTTTCTTTCCCTTTCTCTCTCATCTCTGTATTTTTTGTTTCAATGTCATGAAGATCACCTTCACTCACAGCAGACTGTGAAATGGCAGTGATTCACTTTCTGACATGATGTGTGGGGCCAGGCTCGGTACTGCTCACACGGCACTACAGCAGCTCACCGCAGGACAGTGCAGAAGGGAAGGTCCTGAGTGATGGGCTGCCAGGAGGCCTCTGCAGCAGCCCTTTCCCTGCTCTCCAGCCTCCTACCCCCTCAGAGTGGTAGGCCAGGCTCTGCCATGGTGCCAGGCCTGCAGCTGGCCCTGCGTGGGGACTGATAACCTTGGCCATTCTGGAGGGAGTAACCAGCTAAAAACCCCAAATGGACAAATTGAAGGGGGCTCTTCAGTGGTTGAACACACTCTCTTCCTACCTTGGGCAAACTGGTTTCCCTAGGCTGGCTCACCTCTGTCACAGACTTAGGCAGAACATTTGATGGTCTCTGGACCGCCTGTGTTTGGTCTGATTCCAGTGTGGGTACCAGAATCCCAAGCACAAAGGGGGCACTTACTCCTCTAGCAGTTTGGATGGAGTAGTACCAGCCTGCAGATAAAAGTGCCCCCTTACCACTTGTCTTCTGAGCTTCAAGTTCATCCTCAAACAACCATAAAAGCATGGCCACCCTGCTCTGGATGTACAGGCATCTGTGTATGCACACAGGAATGGGAGATGTAGGATAAATACTTCCCCTGGGAGCAGAGACAAGGGCTTTGCTGTGAGTATCCCTGCAGGCATTGTGAGACCTCTGAGCTCCTCTAGCCTCATGGTGAGCTCACTGTCCTCTTGCAAGAGCAGTTGGAAGAGCTTGTGGAAGTCCTGGCAGTGTGTACAAATCTCTGTCTTGCCCTGCACTGTCAGTGGCTGTTTTTCTAGGTTCACCATAATGGGATTCCAACCACCTCTTTTTTCCCACCTGCTCTGGCAGATCTTTTGTTGCTGCAACACTTCTCTTGCTGGCAAAACACAAGTTTGGAGAGACCACCTTGTGTTTCTCAGCAGAGATGAGGGTCTGCAGCTCTGCTGTGGTCCATGGCTCTGCTGTGCTTCGTGTATAACCGTGTTGGAAGAAGCACATACTGTGGCTGTGTTCCAGTCTCTTTCTCCTTCCTGCCCTACACTTCTGTCTTGGTCTCACACTGTTCTCATCATTCAATTGCTCATGAGTGACAGCTCTGCAAAGGCTGCTCCTGAGCTACAGCCTCAGAGTTCTGGCACGAGTGAGGAAATTGTGCCAAAAACAGCATCATCTCTGTCCCTTTGAGGGCTTGCTCAGCCACCTCGGGGATCCTGGTGGGTGAAGTGGCAAACAGGACCATCTTCAGCAGGACCGCAGCGCAAGGCGGAATAGGGGTATTTCCTTCTCCACCTGTCTGTGTGTTCTCAGGCCATCTGTGGATAGCTCTGCACAGGATGAGTGTGTGTTGGATTGGGTCTTGCCTGTGTGCAGTGATGTCAGATGTTTTATGCAGAGGTCTGAGGTGTAACACTTCCATGTTATCACCTTGTGACTTGTCACCACCGTGTAAAATGTGTGTACCCAGCCTGGGGACTGCTCCATCGCCTCAGTGGCCCATCACTGCCATCTGCGGCAGTGTTCAGCCTCCTGAGCAATTGAGAAGCTTCTGGCTGTGCTCCAGCCTGTCTCCCTGGGTGTGAGTCAACAGCTTCAGCCTATTAATAATCATCATTACCCATGTGGGGTTTCTGGGAAACCCATAGAGCAGCCGATGGAGTCACGAGCCTTGGGATTTGGATGACGTGTTTCACAATCACATTCCTGCCAGTTCAACATCTCAGCATCAGAGAAGGAGGTTGTGATGGTTAAGCTCTGAGTCCCAGGGCCTCAGGGGGGCTCCTCCCAATCCCACTTGCACACACCCCCACAGTACCTGTCCCCTGTGTGGGATCTGTGGGATCCCTTCCTCTGGGCCTTTCTGCTGAGCTGTGCCCAGGATGAGCCGTTGCATCCCTGGTTTAGCCAAGGCAGGACTTCTGCCTTGGCTTGAGCTGCATCCAGCTCACAGCAGCCTCCCAGAAGCCGCTGGAGGGCACATGACTGCCCATGGTGCCTTGCATGAGCCAGCCCAGAGGAGCTGGATTTTGGGCCCTGGAGCGGGCTCTGCCTCTGGAGCATCACTGAAGAGTTAGGCAGCTGTGGGCAGAGCTGCTCCTCAGCTCTCAGAACACTGTGCAGTGTCCTACCAGGGGATCAGCCATTCTTCTGTGGGGCCCTTCTCATCCTTCTCTAATGCCCCGGGGACTGTGACAGCATCTGCCTACCCAAAAAGCTGTGCACACACACTGCAGAGGTTCACTGCAGGTCTGGCAGAGTTTCTTTGTGGCTAATGCCATTGTTAGGGGTAAGCAAGAGGATCAGCCTAAGCCCTTGGCGGTGAGAGCACCAGTGTGTTCAACTTCAGCCCGTGTGGGAGCCCGGGAAGCGCAGTGACAGCAGTGACAGCGTATCCTCGGCCTGTTCCTGCCAGGGGCTGGCCGAGCCCTGCCCGCTGCGTGGCCTGCTCTGTGTGCCCGTGGCTGTACTGTCCGAGCATGCTCACCCGGTCATGCACATTCTGCACATCACCTTTGTGTTCGGGAGCGTGTGCCGCATGCCGTCAGCTTCCCGTCCATCCCGCCCGGCGCTTCCCATCGTCACAGTGTCCGCCTCGCACCCACCTCCTGGGTTTGCTGTGCACATGCTCTTGCTGAGCCTTCCCCGGCCGTGCAGAGCCGTAACCGTTCTCCTCTCCCTCCTCCCTCCTTGTCTCGCTTGCAGGCATGCGTGACCACCCCCCCATCCCCGTGACCGACCTCGCTGACAACATCGACCGGCTCAAGGCCAACGATGGGCTGAAGTTCTCCCAGGAGTACGAGGTGAGCCTGAGAGCGGGATGGGCAGCAGGGTGGAGTGGTGCTGGCAGGACACCCAGCACAGAGGGCCTGGTGGAAGCTGAGCTGTGTCTCCCCTGCAGCAACGCTGCTTGGTCAGTCCCCACGCCAGCCCTGGGAGCCTGCCAGCTCTCCCTGCCAATCCCACGGTGGTGGGAACTCACCTTGAGCAGCTGAAGCATGGCTGGTACAAGGAGAAGACCTTGCAGGAGAGTGCACAGCAGCCTGCCATGCTGCCACCATGGTTATGGTCTTAGGAGTGAATAGGAGCTCATGTCTGCCTACCTGGACTGTCACTGATTACTTTGTTCTGCTCTGTGAGGGCTGCACTCCATCCAGGTTGGCTGATGTATTTCAGTCTGCAGTATCCTGTGCCCATTCACTTCCATCTGTGTTCAAAGCTTTGCTCTCTGTGCCATCCTCTGATGCCAGCAAACATGCATTTTGAGTTTCCATTCCTGCTTTCCCCATCTAATCTCCCACTGGACTATGCTGGCATTAACCTGTGCCATTCAGCATCAGTGCTCATAGAAACTCTGCTAATGTCCCACTGCCCTGGAGTAGTCCAAGCTCCCCTCCCTGCACAGAGCTCTCTGCCTGTGACCTGCAGTCATGAGCTGCAAACTTGCCTGCACTTCTGGATCGTGCTCCCACCCTTACCCATGTCTCTGGTGCAGCCCCTGGGTAGGTGCTGTCTGATTCCACCACGATGCTGCCTTTGCTCACACACACAGGCATGTGCTGGGTGTTTGGGGAACCCCTCCACTGCAGCTTTCTTAGCCCAACTCCCTCCAACACTGTCCTCCCCAAAAACAACTTGCCAAAGGGAGGGAATGTGGATGGGAAGGGACTGACCTACCTGAGGGCTGCCTCACCTTTTCTGGCACTTTCCAGGCTGCATGATTAGGTTGCAACTGTTTAAAAATGAGAAAAGTTCCTCTGCAGCCATGAGAGCAGGAATGGCAGGATGATGTTTTGCTGTGCTTATATGCAGAGCCCTCTTGAGCTGCAGGGGACTTGTAAATAAACCCCCCACTAGTATTAAAGAGGGAATAAATTTGGGAAGTGTTCTTTGCATGTGTTATCACTTCTGTTTGAATTGTTATCTGCCTGTGCCTGTGGCCACCCCTTCCTGCACCGTACCTACACTGATTTATGAGATGAGATCAGAGCATTTGCCCACAAGGTAGGATTATATATGCCAGGAAAGGGAAAGCAGATCTCTATGTTGAGAAGGTAAGGGACCAATTCCAGATAGTTCAAAGGGTGTGCTGTGTGTATCCGAGGAAGACACAGAGCTCTTTTTTTTGCTTTGGGATGCCAGGTGGAGGGTCTTGGCATCCCTCTGCATTTACTGTCTGAACCAGAGAGATGAGCTACAGCATTACATTTTGACTTGGGAAATGTTTAAAGGAATAATGTGCTTCCCTTGCAGTTACCTGTGTGCTCATGTATGTCCTGCCAGTGGAACCAAAGTGTACAGTCATATCTGTCTGCCCTAGGCTTTTTGTTACCAGTCCAACTGAATTGTTAAGCAGGGCTGTCCACTCTGCTACAGGCAGGCTGGGTCTCTGCTGCACGAGGGGGATTCAGCAAGATCCAGTGTCTCTGCACTCCCATCCTCAAACTAGGCCTGTGCTCGATAGAGCCTGCAGCATAATACTGAGCTGTGGGAGCTGTTTTTGAAAAAATGAGCATTAAATAAATTCTCTTAGCTGCTTTCATGAGCCTCTCTCTTCTCATTTCTCTTTCTTTAGAATATCATGGCTGGTTGAGAGCACCAATCAGTTGTACTTCTCATGTTGAAGCAGCTATTAGGTAGCTGATTGTTGCACGTAATTTTTTTCCCCTGGATTCTGCTGTGTTTGACTCATCATCAGAAAATTGCTGAACATGACAGGCTTGTACAGTGTTTGACACTAGGATGGACCCAAAAGTAGAAGGGGTTGCACCTTGTTGGCATGTGGGGATCAATGCAATCATTTCCCATTTGAAGTGCCACTGAGAAGAATCCTGGACTGAGTTTGAAGAGAGCAGCAGCTGCCTGTGCAGGACTGCTGCTCTCATCCTGGTCCCTGCATGTGTGGGTTTGGCAGGGCAGCAGCTCCCTTTGATAGGAGAGCTGCAGGGCAGGATAGGCATGGCATGTGCTGCTGACTAAGGAAATCTGCAGAGTGGATGTGGAAATAGCAGAGGTGGGAGGGGAGCAGGCTGAGCGGCCCCTGTGGGAGCCTGAGAGGCAGGAACCACACCTCAGCACATGCTTGCATTTGCAATAAGCATTGATACAGTCCCAATGATCACCCTGGGACTCTGCGAGCCCCAGACCTTACATAGAGCTGAGTGGTAACCCAGTGCTTTGAGAAGTGAGGTCCCTGACCCTGTTCCCCATGGCATAATGGTGCTGCCAGAATGGGCATAGCACAGCTGAGCAGGGAGACACAAGGGAGGAGGGCATGGCAGGTGAGCCCCCAAGGCCCATTTGCTGTTTGATTGTGCTTTGAAATAGTTGCATTTTAAGTGTTTTTGTAGAGCAGCATGTCAGCCTAACATCTCTGTGGGGTGCAGGGCTGTTTATAGATGGCTCACATTCCAGGATCAGTGGCACCACAGGCAGAGAGCAAATATTTAACAGCACTTTTAACCATTGAGGCCAGCTGGCCTAGAGCCATCAGTCTGGCACTTGCCTTGGCTGTGCAAGCAATAGCAGGGTAACCTAGACGCAGGTGACATGAAACAAGACCTGTCAGCACCTCCCCACATGCCTGGGAAGGGGGCAGGAAGGGTGGCAGAGATTTCTCACAGCCATCTGACCTCCATTCCCACAGGTGAGAGAACAAATAATATTGCTCACACTGGTTTGCCAGCCCGCGTGGCTGTGCAGCCCATGTGACAAAGCCAGCACAGAGCAAGCTATGCCTGGCTGCAGTGAGCAGGCTCATGAGCTGGGGGTTAGCCCTCGCCCCTGACACCTGGGAGCCATCCCAGCTGTACCTCCTGGTACCCCTGGTGCTGCAGGAGAGGCTGAAATGCAGTTGCTGGGAGCTGAGCCGTGTGCAGGCACAGTTCAGTGCTGCCATCTGCTCTGGCACGGGGCAGAGCGCAGCCCCCCCACACTGTACAGGCAGGCAGCAAGCAGGGCAGCAGGGCACAGGGGTCTGGCAGCTGCTTCTGGCCTGGCTGCACCAGGAGAGTATTTCATTTTTAGTGTACGGTGAAAGCTACGGTGAATTTACAGTGTGGGATTAATGGAATTAGATAAGTGGAAGGAAGGCCGGGTCCCCTGACTGTGGATATGCAGCTGGTGGCAGGCGCTGTGTTGGAGCTCCTCCTGTGGGCCCCTTCCCACACTGCAGCCTGTGCTCCCGGGGCAGGATCCTGCCCATGGACACTGCAGGGGTACCTGCCCTGGGACAGACTGGCACACACGCACCACATCTCACACTCTTGCTGTGGGATCCAGCAAGCTGAGCATTGTTGTCCTCTTCGGTGCTGTTAGCAAACACAGGACAGGCTGGCTCCAACAAGCGCTGGTTCCTGCTCTCTTGTAGTGCTCTAGATCCTGCATCACCTTCCCACGAGAAGATTTTTTCCTTATTCCTTTCCATACTGCAACTTGAGGCTATTGCCCCTTGTGTCCAGTCCATCCAGCATGTCCATCTAGTGTATGGCCCCCAGGAGCAGAGCAGAGCAGGTGACAAGAGCCTGGCAGTGTGGCACTGCCTGGCACATTAGTTCTTAGTAGTCTTTAGGTTGTGTGAGATTTCACTGTGCTCCTGCTTCCTAGTGTGGTAGGGAGGCTGCAGACCTTTCCTCACAGTTTTCTGTGGAGAGAAACACTGGTGGTTTGCCCAAGCCCTGTATTCACTTCCATTTCCCATAAAGCCACTGAGGAGTCCCGTGCCTGCAGCCCTGGCAAGGCAGGTTAGGTAGCAGGAGCAGTGCTTGGGTCCCTGGGGCCAGTGAGCCCGGGAGGATCCGGGTGGCACCCGGGGAGCCTCGGTTTAATGGGCTGGCCTGGGTTTAATGGCTCTGTGGGAGCCGCGGGGCAGGCACAGGGCGCTCACGTTCCGGTAATAGGAATAATAAGGCTGAAGTGCTGCCAGCCATTGATTCAGAGGCACATTATTGTCCTCATTTGGCGCGGTGCAGATTGACAGTGGTCAATGCTCCTGCTAATGCGGTTGATTTCACAAGAGGACAGGAAGCACTCGCTGCCTGAGCATCTTCCTGTCCCCATGCCCTTGTGCAGCTCCCTGAGCTGTGGTGCTGCCCCAGGGCACTGCCTGCCTGGGCTCTCCACGCCTGCCAGCAGCAGAGGCAGCAGCAGGGCCTCAGCATGCAGAGCGATTTTGGAACTGCACTAAGGAGGGGGAGCAGCAAGCCCGAGGTGGACTGTATCTGAGAGTCAAACTGGCACTCAGGGATGTTTTCAAGGCATTTGTAAAGTGCTCTAGAGTCTGTCGAGGAAAGAGCCTTTTTCCAATCCCTTTTCAATGGTCTGATTCTGTCTTTATGGCAGTAGCAGCAGGGATCCCTGAACTGCTTTGGTGAAATTATTCCTTGCACTTCCATGCTGGGAAGGAGGAGTTTTACTAATTGGGCTTTTTCTTAATTTGCACTTGCTGTCTTACAGCATCTCCCTGTCACTTTAAAGCAAAGCAAAAGTCATGGTGCTTTTAAGTTTCCTTCTGGCTCATTTCCTTCCAATTTCCTAGCCCTTCTGCTTTCTAGGAAGAGTGTGTTTGTTGGGAGTGTTACTCTGATCAAGTTTTGGGATGAAGCAGTGATTCCCATGAGCCCCCCAGAAAGGAACAGAGCAGACTCCGGGTGCCAGGGCAGTTGTGAAGCAAGGTGGGGAGACGAGGCAGTGCTACTGCACACAAGGGGCTGCAGAGCATTGTTCAGAGATGGGACAAGACTTGCCAACCACTACTCCATGTAAGGGCTCCAACTCTCTCCAAGCAGCCCATCATCCTCCCATTTATTTACTCACTTGTTTGCCTTAAAGGGGGGAACAGGTGTACATTAATTCATCAACAGAGTTTAAATTAAATCATTTTACTTCTAAATGAGTCACTAATTTGCAGGAGTATTTAATTAGAGCCTCTTTGCACTCAGGTGCTGTATTAGTTCTGACTTTCTCACCTGTTTGCCCTCTTAAGAGGCTGATGATGATTAGACCATTTCTGCACATACTCATTGCACATCAAAGCTTTTAACCCTAATGGCAACACCTTGATGCTCCTCCTCCATTCTGGGGGCTCTTGGCAGCCTTGTCCTCCCCCAGGAAATAACCCTTTCCTCTGCTGTGGCAGGACACAGACTTGCTGTGCAAAGCACTCTGCACCTCACAGCTGGGTCAGCCCTGAAGCCTTTTGGCAGGGATTTGCAGCATAGATTGAGCATGAACAACTGCACTGAGTTCTGCTTGCCTCTGCTGCAGGGGTAGGGCTCACTCCAGCACCCACCTGTGCCCATTGAGAGTGTTCACAGAGTGCAATTACAGCTGGTGCTTTCTTGGGTTGCTTCTTCACAGCGAGATGCTCACTGATACCTTCAGAGCCAGTCTCAGCTCTACCACCAGCTTGTCAAGTCTCTTCATGGGCTGTCTGTGCAGACTAAGGCCACCTTTCTGAAAAATAGCTGTTATTTATGTTTCTAATAGGCATTGGTGGGTCCATATTTTCCTCATTAGTTTGTCTATTTGTGCTGCTTCTCCTTCAGTGTGCTCCATATTGATCAGATTGATGTCAAAACTTCTCTTACTTATCTCTACTCCAAACCATAAAGTCCTTTCATATTATATTTCTCCTTTTTTTATGTCTTTGATAATTTCTGCATTCCCCTTGTGCAGTTCAGGCCCACCATTGGTGGGCAGCAGTCTTCCCTGCCCCACAGCTGAGAGTGGGGAGCATCTAAAGAGCAGATCCCCTGAGCAGCCTGTTCTGAAAGCAAAACACAGCTGCCTGAATGAAATTAAGTGACACAGAGAGCTGTGAGCTGTGCTGAGATGTCTCTGTGCCTGGGCAGAGGGGTGTGCAAGGCCTGTGGCAGCCAGGCTAGTGGGTTTGCAGCCAGAAGTGGTGCTTGCAGCCTCCACTCCCACCATCCTGGCTGCAGCGCCTCTGAACACAGCAGCTGCCTGCTTATTACACTGATAATAGAAAATTACAGGTTTTCTGTAGGAAATGTCTATTTACATCCTGCATTTCCCAAACTACCTATTAGCATCGCTGTGATGTCACATCCTCCTGTGCGTTTTCGTCAGCACTGGCCTCTCTACCTGCAGGCAGCCTGGGCCACACCTGGGGACAGACAGCTGCCACCTGGCACAGCTCTGGCCCGTGCCCTGCATGTGCTGCAAAGCCCTCAGGGCTAGTGCAGCAATGCAGGCAGTACCTGTGCTCCACACACAAGCCAGTGTCCACACCCACTGCTTGCTGCTTGGGAAGTGCCTGCTCCACAGCACAGGAGCAGAGGGGACATCGATGGGTGTCACTTTGTGCACAGCTGGTGGTTGGTGGAACTGAGCAGAGGGACCATGAGAGCTGTTCATGTCAGCTCAGTCAGGGAGCTGTGCTTCCCACCTCAACCTTTTGCTCACAGCTGATCCAGAGCTGACAGGCATTTCACTGCCTGAGAAACCTTCTGACACGGCTCTTCCAAGCAGTGAACACGGATGCCTGCAGGGAGCACAGCATGCAGGGCTTCCCTTGGCCTATTTCCCCTGAGTTTTTGTCTGTGGGCCAGCAAAGTTTCAGAGACCCTGAGCTGGAGCAAGATTTTAAGAAGGTTTCGACAGTGTTGTTTATTTCAGGGGGAAGGGGCTTCATGGGATGACTGATTTCTAGCATAGCTGCTTGCCCCAAGCTTGCCCAGGGCTGCACGTGCAGAGCCACTCCCTGAATGAAGCAGGTGTCTTACCTGTGCGTCTTGTGCATCTCTCAGACAACAAGACCATCCCATCTCAGAGAGGTGCTCAGAGAGGGATGGTCCTTGTTCACCTTGCTTTGTGCGTGGACTGAGACAATAGAGAAGGCTTTGGGAAGAGGCTGCCTGGCCATGAAGCAGCCATGGACTGGGTGCACCAGCATGTGGCTCGTGGAAGAAGCACCAGGTGTGTGAGGCCAGGTGGGAGTGGGATGTGTGCTTTTCAGGCAGTTGCATAGTGTGCAGGCCAAGATTTATAAGCACATCTCTTCTCCAGGTTTATCGTTTCTTGTCACTCTATTAACTCAAACGAGAGATGTTTACATTGCATAAGTAGCTGGAGCAGTGGATAGTAACCTATTAATTTTCATGACTATTTCCTGGCAAAGGCTTATAGGCTGTCTTGCAGGACACTAATACCAAAAGCTCCTGGGGCACAAGACACACAGGGCTTGCTGTATTTCAGGAGACTGCAGTTCAACAGCTAATAAAACCACTAGGTCAAGATCTGCACAGTCAGGTCTCTCTGGAATCCTGGCAGAAGACCAAATTTCTGCTGATAGGTAGCTCCAGAGGAAAGGATGACATGCAGCAGAGGAGATGAAAGCTCATCTGCCGCAGGCTGCCCCAGTGAGGGACTGCTTTGCCTGCAGATAGTGGGATGCATGTCCCACGGGAAACTGGTTTTCGGTGTGGTCTGGCTTGATGCTACTGCCGTGGACACCCATGGAAGCTGTGTCTGGTCTGGGGAGAGGTGTGCAGGGCAATACAGATTTCCTGACTGAAACCCATGTGCTGCAGCACTCCAATGTACTGGAACCACTACCAATCCCTTCCTTCTCTTTCTCTCCACAGTCCATTGATCCTGGGCAGCAGTTCACCTGGGAGAACTCCAACCTAGAAGTGAATAAACCGAAAAACCGCTATGCAAATGTGATAGCCTATGACCACTCGCGTGTCATCCTGACTTCCATTGATGGTAAGAGTAACTGGAATGCACACACCAGCAAGCAGCTGAACCTGACTGTAGCAAGGAGACCATCTTTTTCTGTGTTCTAAGCTGAGCAGGGACAAACACCAGGCATCAGCATGATCAGCTGTGTGTTCTGGCTGGCCAGAAGAGAAAGGGCACTGTAGAGCTTTCCCAGTGTCCTCAGAGCAGTGTGTTCTGTGTGGTTGCTTCTTAGTACTGCTGGCAGCAAACATGTCTGTCTCAGCAGCCTCCTCTCCCACTGTTCTCTCTGTGTGACTTCAGCTACCTTCCTCAGTACGTGGTGAAACATGGCACTATTAGTGCCATTGCCACCCTAAGTCCCAACACAATTGTAGGGGTCCCAACTAAGTGCCCAGAGCAGCACAGGATGAGGGGTGCTCCTTCCCCTGGGACATCAGACTCCATACATCCCTGTCCTCCATGACATCAGGCCCTGGTGTCCCTAGCACTGATCCCCATGACTCCAAGAACCAGCCCCACATCCCTGGAGTTTGGGCTAATACATGTTTCTAGTCCTCTTGCACACAAAGGAGCTGGAGGCCAAGCTCACGCATTCCCCTTGTTTTATAAACCAGCACCCAGCTCTGCACACCCAGATCTGAGCCCACTGATGGAGGATGAGGAAGATACAGATAATTCAATACACCCTGCTTGGGGAAGGAACTGGGGCCTGGCTTTGCACACAGGTGGCCCTACAGTCACTAGCATCCTTTTTTGGGAGATGGAAAAGCCTTTTCTAACGGTAAGGCACTATTCATCCTCTTCAAGAGGAGGAGAGAGGGCCAAACAGTCCCTCACAGCAAGCCCTGTTAAGCAGCAGCAGCAGCTCTGTGAAGGCCTGGCATGTCTGCTCATGGGCAAACCCTCGCAGACAGCTGTGGGGTGAGCACACGGGGGAATCCCTGTTTTCCAGCCTGACTCAGTTGCTGTAAGTAGTGTCTGCGCCTTCCTGGGAACTGTTCCCGAAGCACCCTGCCAGCTCCGTGCCGCCCATGCCAGGGAGCGAAGCGCTGCACTCCAGCTGCTGCCGCTCCCCCAGCGCTGCCAGCGCTTGGTGTCTGCTGCAGACTGCTGAGACCTGGAGAATAGAGCTGTAGACTCTTCCCCAGCACAAAAGGACGAGGGGTGACCCCCAGCTTTATTTCCTTTCTCTAATGAAATGCAGATGCTCTCTCCTGGGGAGACAATGAGATTCCTGCTGCTTTCTATCCCTGCGGCCTGGGCAGCCCATGCTGAGCAGGGTTTGGAAGCAGCCTCAGGCCTCTGCTTTGCCGAATTTATTTTAGTAACTATGTGTTTGCATTTTAAAGGCCTTTACGAAAAATTCCTTTCCTTAAAGTGGTGGAGGCCTCGTGGGGGCTGGAGCAGCCTCTGCCAGCAGGCAGCAGAGGGGCTCTCACACTGAAGGGTTTCAGTGGTGGTGGGAGGAAGATCTCTGGCTCCTTGGGAGTAGTTGTCCCTGCAGGAAGGATGGGAGGACATCCCTGCCTGACATCTCTTGCTAACAGAGACAAGCTAATAAAGGAGCCTCATTTTTAAAAGGTGCTGTAGGACCATAACAAATTGGTGGTGAATTTAAGACAATTATTTCAGTCAGTTGCTTGGGGCCGAATGAGCTTCTTAATATTCCTGCCTGTGAATTTTCCTTTGTGTGCGTGTGGCAGCTGTCTCTCTGCTTTGGTGTTGCATTAATGTGGGAGTTACAAAGGGTTCTTCTTTTTTCAGGCACTGTCCCTGTCCTTTGCAGGATCCCTGGGAGAGATCCTGACATCACCCCATAAAGGAGACTTATCAAGAGCCTTGTGAACATGCCAGCCTCTTCTCCTGCCTGTGGGGCCCAGCAGAGCAGTAGGTACAGGGTTCTGGGCTTACCCCAGTAACTCTTTCCCTCTTTCTCCTCCACAGGGGTCCCAGGCAGTGATTACATCAATGCCAATTACATTGATGGGTATCGGAAGCAGAACGCCTACATCGCCACGCAGGGACCGCTGCCAGAAACCCTCAGCGACTTCTGGAGGATGGTGTGGGAACAGAGAACAGCAACTATAGTCATGATGACCAGGCTGGAAGAGAAGTCCAGGGTACAGTGTGTGCTTTCTCTCTTTCCTGGAGCTGTTGGAGGGAGGAAAGGAGGAATGGGAGCACTTCACAGCATAAGGCATAAGGGCTCCTAGGGAGAGGCAGTTCCAGTGATGTGGCTCGCTGCTTCATGCAGCCCAGCAACAAATGCCTTGTAAGCATTTCCCTGTGGGGCAAAAGGGTGGCAAAACCTCCTGTTGCTGGCCTGCTCATTTATCTCTATTTTGCCTGCATGTCTGTATGCCCACCCCTCCTTTCCTGCCCACGTCACTTGCATCAAAGAGGGAAAGGAAAGCTCTGAGATGGAGAGCGGGGACCACCCCAGAAGCTGAGAAGCTGCAGTAGTTGGGTGGGACCGGCAGCATCCAGCAGCCTGACAGGACCCTGCCATTTGTGGCAATGCAGGGGAATGGCTGACAGGGTCTCATTACAATAACAAGACTAATTTGTGCCTTTTCCAATGACAACATGTATAAATTATCAGGTTACACTGCCAGGATTAGATATTCTGATGTAATAAACACAAAGCTGCCTGCAGACCATGGAGAAGGCGTGAGCTGGAGAAGGAGTGGGAGCCCTCACTGCAGATGATAGAGGTTCTTCTTACTCTTCGTGACAGAGGTTCTTACTCAGCCCCTGAAGCAGGAGTTTGTAAGCTGTGACCAAGTGCTCCTGCACCCAGATGCACCCTTTGGGCAAAGCCTGCCCAAGGATGAGGCAGCTTCTGCCTCTCATGATTCAGTTTGTTCCTAAAAGTAAAATTTTAGCGGTGAGCATTTGTACTAGCAGAATATTTTAGTGTTGCCATGCCAACAGCAGAAGGGGCTTGTGCACTCAAGCTGTGAAGCACTGATTATTTTTAGCCCAATAAACTCATTCTTGAGAAGCAGAAATGGTCAAGTTTGGGTTTAGTTAAAACTTTTGCCTGCATGCTCTCCCTCCTTTTCAAAGCTTCAGCACTGAAATGCCCACAGAGGTGTCCCAGCGCACCCTGGCTGGAAGGAAGTGGCTAGAACCACCAATCACCATGACAAAACAGATCTACTTTTCCTAATGTGCTAAAAACAGGCATTGTTGATGGGTTTCCTGGGATCTTCAAATGCCCTACAGCCTGCAGGGAAAAAGAGCATTCCTTGGAGATGAGCTGTCTCTAGAGATCCAACCCCAGCTTTGCACTGTGCTTCCTGCTACAGAGCCCTGGCTATTCTGTCCAGTGGCCACTGTCACCCACACAGCCCAAACATGCAGGGAAATGATTCTGACCTGCCCTGTGGCTCAGGGCTTGGCACACAGGCTAAGCAAGATCAGGAGCTTCTGATCAACTGCACTCTGCAGCTGAGGTTATATGGGGACTTTTTTGTGCCATCACATTTCAATGATGGAGCATATATTTGAAGAACAAGGAAAAGCCCTTCTGGGCTGCCAAATAAATCCATGCCTAGAATCTTGACTCACTTAACTTCTGGGCTTCTTAGTTATGGCAAGGTACTCCAAAGTGCATGTTTCTTGAAGATAACAGGTTTCCTTTCACCCCAGAGGGACTTGTCTTTGCCTGAGATGTCTGTGCTGCTGAGCTGTGTGTTATCTCCTCCCAGCACACCCCATCCTATCATCCTGCAGTATTGGTTTCTGTCCCAAACACAGTGCCTGTGGTCAGGCTTTTGGTGACATTGAATCCTTGTTATGGGCAGGAGGTGACCAGAGCTCTCAGAGAATCTCAGGCAGCCTGCCTGATTGGGCAGACTGCCCAAGGGCTCTAGGCTGACCTGACCAGACCCAGACCTCTGCATTTGTTCCCTGGCACTGCCTGCCTATGTCCTGCTGCCTCTTTGGCACATCCCCAGCACTAATGAGAAGTGGGCAGTTTTCTCTGGCACTGTGGGAGAGGCAGTGGAGAAGCCTGGTCACTCCTGAGTTGAAACAGTGATCCACAGCAAGGACTTCCCTGGATGTTTGCTGTACCCTGTAGGTGCCTCAGGGCATTCACTCACAGCAGGGCCCTGGTGGGGAGCTTCAATGTGGACTTCAGGAGACTCTTTTCTCTGGGAGTTCTTGTCTTTTTCAGCATCTTCCAAGGCAAGATTGCTTTTAGCCACCTTCCTGCTCTGCTTTTCCTCATGCCCTTTTGGTGAGGGGTAGAGTTCTCTTGGGAGCACACCCTTTTGGGACCAGTGAAGATCCTAATCCCAGTCACTGCCCATTGCTCCAGACTTTCAACATGAGTCACTGTTTTCCAGTTCATTCTGCCCCAGAGACTTCAAACTTCATCTGGTGTAACCCCTTGGGTCCCTGCAGCATTGCTGCCTGCTGATGCTCACGCTGCTGTGGGACAACACTGCTCCAGGCAGTCACATGGCATCGCAGCATTACCCAAGAGTGACCTTGCTTCAAAGTCCCCTTGCCCAGGCGCTTTGGCACGGGCACAGGACTGTCCAGCTGCAGAGCCTGGGGTGGGTAGCAAGGCCTTGTGGCGAGCTGCCCAGCACGGAGCAGGCTCTGCTGCCTTTCCAGGCGAGCTCCCCAGGTCACCCCCGGCTCTGCTGTGATAAGCCAACCGGGACCAGCAGCAGCTTGGCAGCCCTGTGGGGGTGACACTGCTTTAAAGGATTCCTGAGCTGCAGAGGGGAAAAAAAAATCTTTAAAGAGCATCAGCTTTTATGGTCTGCAATTTTAGCTGGCTTGATGGTCTAAATCATCCTCCCTTTTTCATGTTTTCACAAAGTGAGAAGCACATAAAGGATAGAAATGGCTGGATTGTGCAATTTAGCTGCCTTCAAAGCTTTACAATCAGTTTCAGAATCATTTGGTGGCAGTTCAGAAACACACATTGTAGATTAGCTTTCCCAAAGCTGCGAGTGTGGTGCATCCCTGCCGGGCTGTGTTGCCAGGAGAGAGATATTAAAGCAGGATTTCTCCTCCCTGGGCTATCCCCTAGAGCCTGGCAGAGCCAAGTCTCCCACAGCAGTGCCCTGGCTTGTTCTGTTCCAGCCCAGAGCACCAAGCAGCCATCCCTGGAGTGTGATCTCCCCTGGCATTTCATGTCCCCAGGAAGGGATGTTAAGAGGCTGGTGCTCAAGGGCCCTAGGGAAGGGAAGCCTGGCAGCCACATGATGCTCTAGCCCTTTTGCTGACAGCAGTGCCATCTGGAGCTTGTGAGCAGGGCTGGGGGCAGAGCACAGCTCTCAAGCTGAAGAGAGGTGCCCGGCTGCTCTTGGGCTCTGGACATCAAAGGGGAGGAACAGGAGCCACTCAGCAAAGCTGCAATAAATGGCTGTTCAGGACATTACTGTGCTCCTTAAGTTAATGAGAAACAAGCACTGCCAGAAGAAAACATCTCTTATCTGCTTTAGTGCCACAGTGCATCGGCTTCAGCATAAAATTTACAGAGCTTGAAAATGGGGCATAAACATTATGGGTAAATTTGGCAGAAAATGTGACTGACTCTTATCTGGTCATGAATAAATAATTTTCAATTACCAGCCCAGGCATTGCTATTATCCCACACAGGGAACTCCTCTGAAGTTTGTTTTGTGCTCGAGTACACAGCCCTGCAGCATGTGGGTGGCAGGAGGGGACTGCTGTCCCTGAGGTGTAGGCTCAGGCATAGGGACAGGCTGTGCTGTTCCCCTGAAACATCCCCTGCAAACCATAGCAAGCAGATGTCCCCAGCATTTGCAGGATGCTATGCTTCTCTCCTCTCCCTTAGAGAGGGTCACATCATCCCCAAGCCAGGCAAGACAAACTCAGGCCTCGTGGAGACAGCCTACAGCTGCCGTGAGGATGGGATCAGTGTAGCTGTGAAGTGTTTGTAACCTCCAAGTTGCTGGTGCTGCAGCCAGTCAGCATCAAATGCTCTGTGCCAAGCAAGGAAGAGGAATCCTGAGATTATTGCAAGGCCTGCCATGCTGCCACAGATCCAAGGTAGCACAGCAGCCCAAACAGCAGGAGACCCTGGGCAGGAGGCAGCAGAGCTGTTCTGCTTGCACAGGCACCTGCAGTACCCCATTAGGCAGTCTTGCTCCAGGCACTTTGCCAGGGCAGACCTTACTGTGAGCAGAACCCAAAAAGCAGGGAGAGATGCATCCCTCTGACTCCAGGTTGCTGCACTCCGGGACCAGAGTGCAGGATGAGGGCTCTTAGCTCTCACAAGCCCCACCCTGCTGCAAGTGGTTTCAATTAAAAGGCAGAACTTCATTGATTCCTAATTAAGCTTATTGTTTCCCTTCCCACACATCCCCCTGTAAACACATTCTGCTAATAATTAAGTTTACTACTCCTTGACAAGCACAGATGATCTTCCATTCACTCCTCTCTCCTAGGGTGGGAAACCATTTTCGGTGTGGTGCACATGGGTGGGAATGAAGTCTTCCTCCTGTCAGCCAGGCACTGTGGCTCTGCAGGGTGGGGGAGCCAGGTACCAGATGAAACAGGGATGCTCAGGGTGCCAATTAAATAGGGAGCTTGGGGTTTCACAGAAATAAAAAAAGAAACGGAGGAGTAGTTTGCAAACACTGAGCTGTGAAGAGGAGGAGGAGAGCAGCAGCATGTGAGCAGGGAGGGATGTGCAGGGAGGTGAAGGAGGCAGAGGGATGGGCCCCTGGGGATGTGTTTAGCTGTCTGCCAAGTGGGATGCAACAAAAGCTGTGACCGGTAGCTCAAAGCATTCTGACTGCAGAGTTGGAAAGGGGTGATAAAGATGATGCAAGGCACGAGGTTTCTAGGGAGCAGCAGTGTTTTCATGATGGGACAATGCTGCTTGCAGGAGGGGAGTGAAGGGATAATTTGGCCATGGTCTGTGTCTTCTTGCAGAGGGAGAACAAGATGTGTGTGTGTCTAAGCTGCCATCTGTTCCTTGCAGAGCCATTTTGAAACACCTGCGAGATGTAGATTTTCAGGGATGTGCCACCTGTCACAGGGGCAGGTTGGTGTTGCTTGGTGATGCTCAATGCACTCAAGCCTGCAGCAGTACAGAGAGGGTGGATGCAGCATCCAGGCTGGAGCCCTGGCAGGGGCTGTGTCCCACCTGTCTTGAGGGTGGTTTGCTGCCCAAGGCCATGCTGGCAGGGGCACCCTGGAGACTATGGATGTTATGGGAAAGGTAATGCCTGTTGCTGTGTACTGTACTGGACTCAGCTCTGTCCTGCCACAGCTGTAGGTCAAGGATGCCAAGCTGGCATAGCTGGGAGCTGGTGGGGATACAGGCTGCATCTCATTCACCTCAGCTGCCCTTTGAGTAGAGCTGTGCCCACAGAAACCACCCTTTCCTCTTCCCTGCTGTGGTAGCTCTTCTCCCATCATCCCACAGCTGCCCACCTTCTCTTCATCCAGGTGGAGCTCAGGCAGGAGTTGGTTCTGGCAAAGTCCCAAAGGTGCCCATCTCACCAACCAGGAGGCAGAGGAAAACTACAGCAGGCACAAATCACTGCTACGAATTGCTGCTCACTGTTTTGGTATCTGGTGTTGCTCTTGCTGCTCTGTCTGGTGGCCTGGCCCCCTTTGCCACTTCCACCGATAGCTCCAGGGGAAAAGGAAAATCCCTCCTTCAATGAGTAGCCACTCACTAAGATCAGCTCAGTTGGTCAGAGCATGGTGCTAATAATGCTGAGATTGGTTCAATTGCCACATGGGCCATTCGCTTGAGAGCTGGACTTGTTAATCCTTGTGGGTCCCTTTAGCTCAGAATATTCTTGTGATTCGGAATCTTATGGAAAGGGGTCCAGCAGGTGCTGCCTTTTTGCTGGGGATTGGGATGCTGGGGGAAGGAAATCTGGATTTTAGAGACCTCGCCCCTGCACAATGACTCATTTCTGTCTTTACCATTTGAAGGTCAGAGCCCTGTTCCTCATCCCAGATGCCCCAGCCAGCAGCCAATCACTGACTCATTTTCCTCACCTCCCTGCAGGTAAAGTGTGACCAGTACTGGCCAAGCCGGGGTACAGAAACCTATGGGATGATCCAGGTGGTCCTGCTGGACACAGTCGAGCTGGCGACCTACACCGTCCGCACCTTTGCGCTGTACAAGGTATGGGCCTGGCTGGGCTGCTGCTGCTTCACGTACTGCAGAGATGCTTCCCAAAGCTGCAGGGTGCTCCATGGCCCACAGGCAGTGGCCACTGGCTGTACCTGGCTTGGCCAGGCGTGTGGCCAGTCCACACATGAGCCATGTCTCACAGATGGGCGGCAGTAGGAGATCAGCTGCAGGTTGTGCATCTGGCTACCGCTGGACTTTGGCCAGGATACTTGATGCTCTTCTGTGTGCTTTCTGTGATGGGCCCCAGGGCAGGGCTGTTCTTGCCTCTGGTGAGTGTACAGGTAGCAGCTGTCCTCCCATTTGAGGAACAACATAGGAAGCAGTGAATTTTTATCACTCCTGTCACTAATAATGCAAATGGAGGGGCTATTTCTGACATGAGCATAAACCCTTCTCCTGTCTGCTGCATTCCTCATTAGTGTTTGGAAATCCCTGGGGGCAGTGCCAGCAGCAGTGTGTCAACACAGACAGGCTTTGCAGCAAGTGCTTCTGTGCGTGACTGAGTCTGGGCCAGGAGCCCAGTGCTCAGGGGGGACACATTGATGCCCCAGGAAGGCCCCAGCAATCACCCAGCCAGTGCTACTGCTTGCTGCATAGATCACTCAGCCAAGCCCAGAGAGGAGCAGGGCAGACACAGACACAGGCTGATCACCCAGCCCAGGACACCATGATGCAGAGGAGCAGGGAGGGAACTGGCTGCTGTAGGCAGTGCCCATTTTCCCTGAACATGCAGTGAGTATGCAGGTAGTGAACCTGCGCTGTGCAGAGTCTTTCACCTTCCCTGCAGTCTGCTCCACTCCTTCAGAGATGCTCTGTTGTCTGTAAAATTGCCTTTCTACAGAGCATCTGTATATATTGGAGCTTTGCAATAAACCTGTGTTTTTCCTCCAAATTTTCACTGGTGAAAGCCCAGTACATGCATCATCACACAGAGCTTTGCGTGCCTGTGGCTGTTGTTGAACTATCAGCGGGTTCCTGCACTGGGATGAGATGTTCTCATGCAAAACAACTCCTCTTTGTCTTTGACAGAATGGCTCCAATGAGAAGACAGAGCTGCGACAGTTCCAGTTCATGGCTTGGCCCGATCACGGGGTCCCAGAGTACCCCACCCCAATCCTCGCTTTCCTGCGACGGGTCAAGGCCTGCAACCCAACAGATGCTGGGCCCATGGTTGTGCATTGCAGGTAGGACTTTGTGTTTGCCTTCTGGCTGCAGGAGCTTTAACCCATCTGAAAGTGGAGTCTCCCGTTCTTATGGGAAAGGTTTCATGGTAGCATAACCAAGCACTGCATGCTTGGGCTGGCATCAGAACAGGCCCAGCAGTGGTAATGCAGTAGTGGCATTTCTATTGCTACTGCTGTATCAGATTAAACAGCACTGCTATATGGAGAGCCTCAGAAAACACATTTTCCTGCAAAACTGTGAGGGCCATTTAAAAACTAAAGTATCTGTGCCCAGCATAAGTGGGTGGTACCTTCAGATGCACATTACTGACAGAAATGCATGCAGTGACCTCTACGAACATTCATATGCAATATTTACTGCCACACTCTTTCACAGGGTAGAAAGGCAGCTCTTAAGGCAAAATATTAGTCTACTAAGGCTCAGCATCTTACCCAGCCAAGATTTATTTGTAGCAGCCAAGAGGGGACTGTTACTGAACAAACCACTCCATCATTGCTGTTTCAGCATACGCCTTACCAGCAGTGTTTAATGCTCTTCTTTCATGCTCTGTTTCAGATGGTAGTGGGGTATAATTAACACACAAACAAGCTGTATTAAAGCCCTGTTAAGGATATGACTTGCACCATAAATGAGGGAATGCCTAGCTCCCTATCTCTGTCTGTGTTTACATGTCACAACAGTGTATCTGCTGTTTTTAGGGTATTCTCGGAGTGAGTAGCTTGAGGTTTGCTACTGCCCATCCAGCAGCTGTAGAAAGGCATTTGGTGCTTGAGTGAAGGGCTCAGCACAGTCACGCATAACCTCAGCTTTCTGCTTCCCCTCTCAGGCTGGCCGTGCTCGTTTTGTGGGTGAGGAAACAGTGACCCAGGTTAGGGGACAAGCAGGCTGGAAATTAAGGACTTCACTGGTGTTAGGCCCAGCCTGCTCTTCATGTCTTCTGACTTCACACACACATGTGCTGTCACTCTCCTGCCTGTTAAACACATTTCTCCTTCCCTTGTGGAGGGGCTGCCAGCCACCACAGAGATCAGCAGGGTGAGACCATGTCCTTTCCACTCCAACAGTGAAAGGGGGACAGCAGAAAGGCTGAGGAGCCTTTCACATTCTCCAGTGATTCTCTCCCTCGCTCCTCCTGTCACTTCTTGTTTGGAGCTTCGCTCATAGAGAGCAGCCTTTACTCCCCTTCTGTGTGCCCTAAGTCCAGGTGATCTCTTAAGCACTGTTGGAGCTCGTGTGACGTATGTAGGAGACCGTGCCATCTCAGACCGTGTGCTTTGCTCCCGCAGTGCTGGCGTGGGCCGAACTGGCTGCTTCATTGTCATCGACGCCATGCTGGAGCGGATGAAGCACGAGAAGACCGTGGACATCTACGGCCACGTGACGTGCATGCGCTCCCAGCGCAACTACATGGTGCAGACAGAGGACCAGTACATCTTCATCCACGAGGCCTTGCTGGAGGCCGCCACGTGTGGCAATACCGAGGTGCCCGCGCGCAACCTCTTCGCCCACATCCAGAAGCTGACCCAGGTGCCGCCAGGCGAGAGCGTCACTGAAATGGAGCTGGAATTCAAGGTTGGTGGCAGAGCCCCAGCATCCCACTTCTCTAGTGCCATGTCTCTGCCCACAGAACTCCATGGGGTTGGGAGAGGTGGGCTATGGATCATTACCGACAGTTACTCTTTTGTGTGTTTTTAAAGCAGGTAGGCAGTGATTTAAAATACATTTGAATTGTAAAGCTTGTGTCGGCCATGGTCCCCCCTGGATTGGCAGCTTCTGGGGATGATATAAAAGGCAGATGGATGTGCAGTTCCCAGCAGCACATTCTGCTCTAGGTTCACTGTGCGGCAGGAGCTGCATCTGAAATCAGATGCATATCATGTTAGTGATAATTGATGTTACTGTGAACAACTTGTCTGGAAACAGCTCCAATTTAAATATGTGAGACATTTCTGGTCTCATTTCTTCAATGCTAAGCTCTGTAATCTTTTAACCACCTCAACACCAAGCCTCACTGTCTGGAATTGGTGAAGGCATTGTTTTAAGGCACACCATTTTTAAGAAGCCAAGCCACATTTTTCTGCCTGTATCTGTGTATGCCAACTGCAGATATTTATTACAGCCTTGGAGCTGAAGTGAGCTCTGTTAAGTGCCCATATTCTCAGATGAGGTGCATTAGTCCAGTGAACTCTTGCAGGGGAATATAGCTCACACAGGGAGGCAGCAGACCATGCAGGCTGTGAAATGAACTGCAGCAGTACACCTTCACCCTGGGGATTCCCTCCAAGTGACAAAGGAGCAGGAGAGGCAAAATATTGACTTTCCATGTAAACTGGGAATAGTTGAGAAGCTCTGTCGTGTGGTTATAGAGCTGCTGGTATCCTGGGGTTGTCACAGTAAAACATGCTGCCTGAGTGTCTCATGGTGACACTGAGAAACTCCTCAGGAGAGCCACAGAATTGTGCTCAACTCAAGCAATTCTGTTGTAAGAAAGACAAAATTTTACTTTCATTTCTCCAAAGGTCTCTTGAGAACAGTAATGAAATTGCCCCTCTCTGTGCCCTGGCAGTGTCCACTGCATGGGAAACCCTGGGGAGCAGGGAGGGCCTCACATAACTGCACTGCTCCCCAGAGAGCAACCCTGTCCCCCTGCAGAGAGCCTCTGCTGAGGTCAAGCTGCCACTCATAGAGAGAAGGTGGTTCTGGAGATGCTGGAGGCAGTCCTTTGGAGAAGGAAAACAAAAAGAAGCTGGGGAGAGGAAGAGTGACTGTTTGAATCTGCCAGCAGATCCAAGTAACACATTTACCATGACTGCAGTTTACAGGACTCAGAGCTATAAAATGTCTCACAGTAACCCAAAATAGATCTTCTTTACCTAAAACTGTCACAATTCTCACATTTTCTTGGGTTCTTCTGGGGTGAGAAGTAAATATCAAGACATTGTTGGAAGAGGAAAAGCTTTGCTTCTCTGCCGCCACCAAGCATACATCCCTGGCTCAGAGAGATACAAAGCCTCATGGCTCTGTGTCAGAGAGCTGCTGTGGGTCTCCACTCTACCACATGACTGCTGCCAGGATCCCAATTCTGCCCCCAGACCGCTGCATGCCCAGCAGGGATCTGATGTGTCTCCTTCTCTTTCAGCTGCTGGCCAATTCTAAAGCACATACCTCACGTTTCATCAGTGCCAACCTCCCATGCAACAAATTCAAGAACCGCCTCGTGAACATCATGCCGTACGAGCTGACAAGAGTCTGCCTGCAGCCCATCCGGGGTGTCGAGGGCTCTGACTACATCAATGCCAGCTTCATAGATGGCTACAGGTAAGGATTACCTTGGGTGACTGTGCCAGCTTGTCCTGCCTGCTTGGAAACCCAGGCAGAGCTGCCTTCTGTTTCCCAAGGACTGGTCCTGACTGCCTGAGGTGGGCTGGGGACCACTTTGTTGCATTTTACCTATTTCCATCTTCTCAGACACTGCAGTGTGTGTAGTTACAATATGTGAAGACTGCATGTGAGTGAGTGCTGCCAGGCTGGCTTGTGTTGCTGTAGACAGATGCCCACATGGCTGGAGTAGCAGGCTGTGTTGGCTTCTGGGGAGGTTTTATGGGATATTCTGGTAGGCATCCCTTGGCTTGTGTTTTATATCTACAGTACCTAACTCAAACCTGCCTCCCTGCTGTAGCAACTAGAGTTAGGAATGTGCTTCCACTGAGTGCTGATCCAGGCAGCAGCTCAAGGCTTGTTCCATGTCTTGATTTTGGAAAGAGTCTGGATTCTCAGGCAGGGCTGGTGCTGGACATTAGGAAGCCCATCACCATGTTACTCTTTCCAGAACACAGTTTAGAAAGCACAAATTAAGATTTAGTGGGGCAGTAATGCTTTAGTTTTCTTTATCTGTCTGCTGACATCTCGTTCTCAGATGCTAAATGCCAGGAGAGAAGAATATCCCAGTGGCCACATCCCCTTTCCAACCAACCCCTAGACAATAATCCAAACCAAATCACAATGATGCACATAAAAGGCCTGTTCCTGTCATCTCTCTGTGCACCATCACTGTAAGGTCATCCCTCATGTGCACCATCATCAGTGCTGGAGTGGGGGATGCAATTATAGATGTTTAGAAGGCACATATCCCTTCCAGCTTGGCTTTGCCCGCCTGCTTCTTTTGGACTGGTAACCTCCCAGAAGCAAAAGGCACTGCCAAAGGGAACAAATGTGGGTGCAGCCAGGCCAGCAGCTCTGTGCCTTGTCGCTGCTCCAGCAGCTGAAGCCCAGCAAGAGTTCCCAAGGAGAAGGGCTATGTGGAGGCAAGAGTGAACAAGGAGCAAAAGGGGAGCAACCCTGGGAGCATCCCAACACTGGAAAACTGCAGCAAGCCAGTCTCCCTCAGAGTGGGACAGAGTAATGGGGAGGGATGAAGGGGCTGGCAAAAAGCTGTCACAGAGCAGAGGGAGCCTCCACTACCTCCTGCGTGTGTGGCACAGAGCCATCACCACCAGTCATTAAGGCGGCTGTCTGGCTGCAGCCTGAGTCTGACAGATGGACTGCAGCCACTGTCCTGGCTCCAGAGCTGATGGAGAGCAGCACTGGCTTTGCCTCTTGGTGATGCTACGGAGGGAGGGCGAGGGCTGCCGGCACAGCAGGTGGTACCATTTCATGTGCTACTTACCCCATCTCCAAGTTCTGTTATCTCTTCCCATCCTTTCCTTTGAACCAGCATTCTTCTAGTTATCTAGAGAAATCAGTTGGCCCAAGGTCCTGCAGATACCACTAATGCTGCATCTTTATTAGCTTTTTCACTTCATTCTGCATCCCCATTCCCTGTTTTTTACAATGTGTTATAAATCCACCTTGAAGCAGCCCCTGTCTGCATCCCGATGCGTGTTACAGCTGCCCTGCAGCACGTTCATTAATTTAGCACCATTAAAAATAGCACCAGTAGAGGGATGAAGGCAGAACGGAGGGAGGAAGGCAGGATGGAAGAAGCCGGCCCTGGTCCCGCGGGCTCCAGCGCCCCGCAGTGGTGGAGCCTGCCCGGGCTCTGCTGTGCCAGGCTGGGAGCTCAGAGAGCTGTGGCACCAGCATGCCAGAGCTGATCCAAAGCACCAAGGGGGCTTTCTTCAGGGTGGGGGCCAGTCTGGGGCAGGTCACACAGAAAGTTAGGAGAGGTATCCTGGTTGGCAGTGGAACCAAGAACAAATTCTGAAGCTTTAGAAAAGCTGACAAAACTGTATTGATGGTTTCCACACTGCCCTCATTATTGTCTGGAGCATGTAATCCAGGTGACCTGGTTCAGCTGCTCTGTGTTTTCCCATGCAGTGGGAGGGATGGTGGGTACTGCAGAGAGTAAAAGTGCAGGAACACAGGGGTGCTGCTGGGATCATCCCCACGCACAGTCTCTCCTTCCAGCCCAGGTGGGTGCTGGCAGCCTGCTAGGGGGGGCCTGGGTGCCAGGAGGGCTCTCAGTGCAACAGGAGCACTGGAGACAAGGAGCAAGAGGCTGGGCTGGGGACACCGTCACCCCAGCAAGAACTAAGAGCTTTTCTGGATCCTCCATGTTGTGCTCACTGTGTCTGTGGGGAGCACTTTGAAGACAAGTGCTGGACAGGATCACCTCTCTCCCAGAGCCCATGGCTCATCCTGGAGACCTGCCTCCTACAGCTGGATTGTCAGACTTGCTCTCTGGTACCATGAGGCCCTGCCTCCAACTCACCCAGCCCACCAGCCCCCAGAAGCAGCTGCTGCCCATCTCTGAGGAGCTACTCTGAGCACCTTTGTGTTTGTCACAGGCAGCAGAAGGCCTACATCGCCACACAGGGACCACTGGCCGAGACCACAGAGGATTTCTGGCGGATGCTCTGGGAGCACGACTCCACCATCGTCGTGATGTTGACAAAGCTGCGAGAGATGGGCCGGGTACGAGTCCTGCTGTGGGGAGAAGGGGGCTGTGGGGCTGCTGTCTTGGCTCACCCCAGTCTGTGTTTGGCACCACTCGCTCTGGGTGAGCCCCCCACTGTCTGGTGGCTGACCAAGTGGCCCCACAACCACATAGATGCCCAGGGAGTGGGAGGGAGGAGCAGCAGCTTGTCAGTGCTAATGTCTTACCCTGCCCCTCATCCACAGGAGAAGTGCCATCAGTACTGGCCTGCTGAGCGCTCTGCCCGGTACCAGTACTTCGTGGTGGACCCCATGGCAGAGTACAACATGCCACAGTACATCCTCCGGGAGTTCAAGGTCACGGATGCCAGGGTGAGTGCATCTGCTGGCTCCCCAGCTCCTCTGCCTCTCATGCCTCTGCCCTACCCAGGCCACTCAAGGGAGCGTGCAACAGCTCCTGGAGAAGCAGGAAAACAAATGCTGCCTTGCACTGCAGGCAAAAGGGGCTGCTGCCCACCACCTGCTGCTTCTCTCTCCAGAGGTTCCTGCCCTGCCAGCAGTGTCAGCCCCATGAGCAGCTCAGGGATCCTTGTCAGCACCAGACTCTGCCTTACCTGTGCTGCTCACTTGGACAAGCATTTAACACAAGTCCCCCTGCACCTGGAGTCTGTGTGTGCCGCATCTGACCAGGCACAGGACCCTTGTGTTACAGTAAACATGGTTTTAGGATGGAGCTGGGCCCCAAACACTGACCCAATGGACCCTGTAGGGGCCCAAAGCCCTGCTCAACTAAGCTACCCTGGGGTGAACATGGGAGAACAGAGACAGGTCCCAAACATGCAGCAAATTATCTGCCTGGGCTCATCTGTGGCATGTGCACCTTCTCACCTGGCCTGGTTAGGGGGTGTAAGAGCAGGTTGGAGTGCCAGCACTGAGAAGAGTGAGATCAGGCCCTCACTGATGGTTCACATCTAACACCCCTCTCCCTGCAGGACGGCCAATCACGGACCATCCGCCAGTTCCAGTTCACGGACTGGCCTGAGCAGGGAGTGCCAAAGACAGGAGAGGGTTTCATTGACTTCATTGGGCAGGTGCACAAGACCAAGGAGCAGTTTGGGCAGGATGGGCCTATCACGGTGCACTGCAGGTAAGGACTGCAGCCTTGCCCCAGTGAGCACGTCCCTGTGTTCCAGGAGCGGCTTGCACCACTCCTAGGAGCTCTGTGGAGCCTTTCTGGGGCTGGCAGGACTCATAGTGGCCTCTCTTGCTCCCTGTGCAGTGCTGGGGTTGGGCGCACCGGTGTGTTCATCACACTCAGCATTGTGCTGGAGAGGATGCGCTACGAGGGCGTGGTGGACATGTTCCAGATGGTGAAGACCTTGCGGACGCAGCGGCCGGCCATGGTGCAAACAGAGGTGAGCTCCCCTCCTGTGCGTGGCAGTGGAGATCTGTGGGAGAAGGGGAGGGGCCTGATGTCTCTGGATGTTGGACAGCCCACTGTGCTTGTGTCCCCACTGCTCATGTTTGCCCCTTTGCTGCCTTGCAGGACCAGTACCAGCTGTGCTACAGAGCCGCACTGGAGTACCTTGGCAGCTTCGACCACTATGCAACGTAACAGTGCTTTCCTCCAGTCGCGGTGGGGATGTCTAGGAGTGGAGACGGGTCCCTCTGAGTCAGAGCCGCCCATTCCTCAGTCCTTCTGTACAGGTGGGGGTACTGCCCAGGCAGCAGACCTCCACGCCAACCAGTTTTGACCACGGCATTTAGGAACTTAGCCCCAGCGCCAAATGAGGGAATCCGACTCCAAAAGCATTTCCAGTCTCTGGCTGAATTTCTGCTCATGTGCATCTCTCACCCTCTCTCATGCCGACTGCATTTCACAGCAAGGCTTTAGGTGGGTGGAATGGGATCTTTTTTTTAAACATGTAAAATAGTTACTAGTGGTTTTTATAATCTTCTCTCTCTTTATTTTTTATTTTTTGCAAGTCTTAATGTTTTGCCCAAGCAGAACTGGACCCGCCAAACCTTTGGGAGTTGGGTTTTGTTTTTTTAATTTCCTTTGGCTTTTACATTTTTTACTGCCCTGTGTTTATTTCAGCCCAGTCACTGCTGGTTCTGCCCATTTTAGTGCAGCTTCCTTGGTAATTCGCAGCAGCTGGCTTGTGGTTCCTGCCCATCTCCATTCCCCATAGGCTTTTTAATCCTCTGTAGAATATGAAATTTCATGGAACTGGACCTAAGCTACCAATTATTTTTTTAGTCTTCTTCCCCCCCCCCCCCCCCCCCCCCCTTATTTCCTTAGTAGGTTTGGGTTTGGGAGGGCATATGGGGTCGCCAGAGAAGCGTCCCTTTGTCAGCTGGAAACTGTTCAGTCCTATTACAATACGTGTTCAACCAATCCAGTGACCGTGTGTATTGGCAGATCCTGATATGACGTGAGTTGTCGTCGCCTTGTTTGTGAGAGACCCGAAATCCCGGGCTCCAGGCATTGGAACCTCTTTTTGTGTGTCTTGCTGGAAAGGGGGCAGGGGTAGGAGTAGCGAGGGGGTCCCACAGTTCCCCAGGGAGGGGATGGAAAGAGCAAGACACGGCCCTTTGTGTTAATCCCACGGTTCTGTGCGTGCAAGCGCCATCCTGTCACCTCTCACCAGTGGAGTGCGTCAGAGCATTGACAAAGGCAAGGAGCACAAGCCCAGCTGATCCACAGCAGAGCTGGACCATCTCGCTTTGGAAGCAGGGTACTGCAGGGAAGGGGAGGGGAGTACACATGGCTTCAGAGGTTGGGTGTATCTATAATTTCTGCTATCCTGCAAATGTTAAGAGTCACTAGAATATCGTACTTTCCGCTACTTCAGGATGTTCTAATGAACCAATGTGGCAAGACTACTGGACTTAATTTAATGGTACTATATATTAATACTCCTTATTATATCACACTTGCACTAAAGATGGGGAGTGAGCAGCCCTCTTTTGAGTGCATTGAGTTATGAATAAAGGTGGTGGAAGGGTATCTAATTGTATTATCACATGTATTCCGAATGTTAAGAATCCAAGCTACGTTGAAATCAGCAATCCAGGGTTGGTAATGTTGGAGGACACATTCATTTTTACCTTGTGGATGCATAGTGCTGTAGGGGTCACTGTTGTATACAGTCTGTTTTCTATTTGTTAATAAAAAAAATCTACAGCATCATTGCATAATTCTTGATGTTAATAAATTTGAATAATTGGGTTTCATACAAGCTGGCTTTCCTGTCTGTTTCTTCTGCAATAAGCAGAGGCCATAGAATCCTTGGACTGGGCACACTCCTCAGCCTGTGGCAGGTAAGTTCTTTCCCACAGGTATATCCCAGCCATGACTGCACCACACTTTCTGCAGTGATCTGTGCCTGCAGGGAGCTTAGAAACCTTCCATGACAATTCTCTTTGTGCATGTGAGTGCTCACCTCCTGCCCACCTGCAGTTGTATGGGAGTGCACTGACTGGCTGGACACGCAGGAAAGAGAGGGGTCAGTGGTGATGGCTTTGGTGGCAATACCAGTCATTGCCACCCTCCTGGGCGCTGCAGTAACGCTGCTCTGTGGCACTGAGCACAGTCATGTATTCAAAGTCAGTGCTCAGCAGTACAGCTGTCACACAGCCCCTCACTGCAGAGCAGCACCCGTTTGTTCACGTGTGAAACCCTGCCCATGTGTGAACTGCAAAGCACGAAGTGTCCACTCCTGGAGAGATCAGCAACTGCACACAGCACAGGTGTGTGAGGGGAGAGTCACTGAGAGGGGCAGAACCACATGGATCAGGGCCCTGTGGTACTTCCATCCTTCTCAAGGGAGCCAAATCTGCTCCAGCCAGCATGTCCACGATAGGTGGGAGTGCATGGCAGATTGATGAGATTTTCCCTAGTGTGGCTATGGGCACCATAGTGATTCCTCAGTGACTGCTGGAGCTCAGTCACACAGAGCATTCCCTGCCAGGCCAGACCGGTTCCTGGGTAGGTGCCAGATGCGGAAATGTTTTCCCCTTGCCTGGCTCATTCTTACTACACTGCTTCACTGCAGAGCGACCTGAGGGGCTGTTGGGCAACCTCACTGAGGATGCAGATCCAAGGGCAAAGCAAGCTCCTGCCCTTGTGAGGCAGCACACGTGTGCAGGTGTGTGTGGGCGCGTGCCAGTGTTGCTGGCAGTGGGATGGTTTTCATCACTGTTGGCGCCCAGGATGGCAGAGTGGCACAGCCAGGTGAACACCTGCTCACACACGGGTGTGTCTGGGGAGGAAGGGCACCACGCTCACTGTTGGCAGTCAGCCAGCTGGGAGATGGGCAGTGAGCGCCTGACTGTGCTGGAGCAACAGTGCTTGGGCTGTGCTGCCAAACTACAGGTGGTGACAATGCTTCTGCCACTCACTGAGCACTGCCAAGCACTGCCACACGAGCAGCACAGAGCTTTAGTCCATGTACAGCCTTGAATGCAGAGATTCTCACCAAAAGTTGCCAGATCACTTACAGATCTGCACATGTGCATGGACCTTCTTTCTCCTTGCCCAGGAACACTTTGCACTTCCTTCTCCACCTGTGGGCTGGTCTGTGGACTGAGTGGAAGCACAAGGAGGCAGAGAAAGGGTGAAGAACCTCTGCATGGAATGCACAAAGTATAACATGAGTGAGCCCGGGCCTCAGTGGCAAGGCTATTGCTGGTAGCCACATGGCCAAAGCCTCATGCTGTCCCCACAGACCAGGAAAGGCTCAGTGCACAAACTGTGAGGACTTGCCACCTTGGCAAGGGGACAGGCTCCCAGAGGTCAGAGAGCAGCAAAAACAGCTGCTGCTGTGACAGCTTTTCTCCAGCCCCTTTTCTCCACTCCTCTGGCCTGCTCACACAAAGGCAACACTTCTCCAAAGGGAATGGACTCATATCATTTTAAAAACACTTATTCTTTCAACATTTATTTCCTATTATTTCTATATATCTCACAAAATAAAAGGGGAACAAAAAAACCATGATGCATGGTGGATAAACAGCAATGCCAGCCCAGTCTGCCCTCTGAGCCAGCACCACAGCTTGTGCCGCACTCAGGGCAGAGCCACCCTGCTTCTTCCCAGGGCTCGGTACTGACATTCCTGAGCTGCACTGCTCAGCTTTTCCCAGCTAGAAAGGATTTACCACATATGACTTTTTTCCTTGGCCTCATTTTCTCTGGTATCAGCTTGAGACTTTTCCCATCCTCTGTGGTATCAGCACCTCACTGTGCTCCAGATCTGAAGGGAATGGTCTGGAGACAGTGCTGTAAGGCACTTTAGCTTCTTCTATTTGGAATCTCAAACGGACCAACCATACTTGCACTGAGCAATGGAGCTGGGCTATTACTGCTGTCTTTTTTTTCTTTTTTTCTCCCTGGTGAAAATTTTCCATTCCTCAGTTATACCAGGTAGCCCCAATGCAGCCTCATATAAGCAGCTCTGTAAAGGCCACAGTTTGGCAGGTGGGACAGCAGCTAAATGGCAGCTAGTCAAAGGTGAATTTCTGGGCACTGAGGTGCCCTTCTGCTCTTTCTATATTAGTATTTTTTATGCATACCATTGATGCTTGTAGCAAGAGCTGTGCAGGCACTGCCCAAGCTTGGCTTGCCTCCTAGTGATATTAACTCACAGGATCATAGAGTGGTTTGGGTTAGAAGAGACCTTTAATGATCAGCTATTCCAAATAACATCCTGACCAAGGACTATCCCTTTGGGATTCCATTGCTTTAAATTCTGTTTTTCAAAGGCAAAATAGTTGTTAAATAAGGAAAAATAAATAGCTACAACACTGAAAAAATCTGAACAGACTCTGCACCGTAGCTTGGCAACTCCTTCCCCCACAGTCCTTGAATTTCTTGTCCTCAGCAACATTGCCGTTGTCATTTGTAACATTTCCTAGTTGAGTGACTTTTTTTCCCTCTTTTTTCCTTTTTTTCCTGTTTGACCTGGTTCATTTCTGAGGTCAGGAATAATACTGATCCTTCCAATTAAAAGCTCATTGTTGCCCTTTTGCCAGTTATAATAAGCAATCTCAGTCCTCAGTAACAATTACAGGTTATTGAGCTTCCATGCCTACACATTTCTGCTCACAGGAACATTTTGCCACTTGTCATCTTGAAAAGGCTGACTCGTGTCTCCTGAGGGCAGCAGGGCAAGGGAGGTGATTCTGCCCCTCTATTTCCCTCTTTTGAGACCCCACCTGGAGCACTGGGTTCAGCTCTCGGGTCCCAAACACAGGAATAACATAAGGAGGTCACAGAGATGCTCAGAGGGCTGGAGCACCCCTCCTGTGAGGACAGGCTGAGAGAGCTGGGGTTGTTCAGCCTGGAAAAGTGAAGGCTCTAGGGAGACCTTACACAATTTCCTGTGCCTAAAGAGAGAATTGGAGCAGGACTTTTCACAAGGGCCTGTAGTGATAGGACAGGGCAGAATGGCTTTGGACTCAAAAGAGGGTAGGATTAGACTAGATGTAATGAAGAAATTCTTTCCCACAAGGGTGGTGAGGCACTGAAGCAGATTGCCCAGAGAACTTATGGATGCCTCATCCCTGGAAATGTTCCAGGCCAGGTTGGATGGGACTTCAAGCAGCCTGGTCTAGTGGAAGGTGCCCGTGTTCAGTGCAGGGGGATGGAACAAGATAATCTTCAAGGTCTCTTCCAACTGAAACTATTCTGTGATTCTGTGATGAAAGAAAGTTGGTGTTTCTTTGTAGTAGCACCACTTGTAGTAAAGGCGCCTCTGCACATCCCTGTGGGGGGTCCCGGCTGGC